>JAVJIF010001780.1:0-470061 GCA_038442645.1 Agave tequilana | reverse complement strand
TAAAAATAAACAAATCTAATTATTTATTAGCTAGGTACTTTGGCCTAAGCAAGCCTTGGTATTATGCAAAAGATGATTAGATAAGTTTAAAAAAAAAGAAGAAAAAAGAAAAAGAAATATATATATATATATATATATATATATATATAATATAAAAATCCTCTGATAAGCTGGGTATTTGTACCTCATAAAGCATAAGTATTCACGTCTTAAAGCGGTTCATATAATAAAATACTTAGTTTTGTGGCCTTGTTTGTGAATGGTAAAAAGCAAACACAAAATTAGGTAAAGAAATGTGGGTCGATGTTACCGCTTTTGCGATTCTTCCGTAGTAGCAAAGTGGCTCTACGGGTCGTATCTACAAGGAGGGAGAGCAATGAAAGCTTGATGTGGCTTTTTTGCTTAAGAAAAGTGAAAGTTCTTTGTTTCAAATAAAGAATCGAACAACGAAAGCAAGTTGGTTTCAAAATTATTTTAGAATGATTTGGTGATTTGTAAAATTGGATTTCTTAATGGTAAAAACGCATGGCTAACTTTCTACTAAGTGCTCCCATTAATCTCTAATTTCTTGAAGATGTAGCCTCACGATGGATCATAGGTAAGCATAACCCTTATGCATAGGACTATTCAAGTAAAACTCGAGTGAAAGTTCTTCCTTAAACTTTAGCTTTACACGGCAAAAACTTAGACATTCCCTTATCAAGATCCAATGAAGGCGAGAATACAGGAAGAGACAAGTGCACTAATGGTATCGGCAAAGTTAAAAGAAAAATCTCTAACTTAAAAAAACAAGCAAAGTTTAAACTCTATAGATCATCAAAAATCCGTTAAGCATGAAATATAAGAGAGCTAATATTGTAAGTAAATTAGAGTTAAAACCCTCGTCTTAAGATGTCATAGCTCTCATTTGCACAAGGATTGTTTGACACTATTAACTCTTTTAGATTATCAATTAAGTTATTAGAGATTAGTGGGTTAGTAGTTAGTTAGCCATGCAATAAGAGAGTTAGTTAGACATGGTAGTAAAAGAAATAAAAAGAGAAGAGGTAAAGAGGGGGGAGTTACACTAGAACAAGCAAGTAAAAGCAAATAGAAAACAACAAGTAATTGGAAAGAAGAAAGAGAACTAGTATTTGTATTAGATTGCCACTTTCAAATACAACTTTTACACACTCTCTTTCACTCTAATGGCTAAACTAAAACTAGAAGAAGAAGAAAACTACAATAACTACAACTCCTAGCATAAGATAATAACAACTCCTAAACTCTGGATCTGCTTCTCCTCAGACCCCAGGGGGTTTTATAGGCACCAGAGGAAGGAGGGCCAGGGGGACAACCCCTGGCCCAAACCCCGGGCGCGACCGCGCCCGTACGGCCGCAGAAGAAACGCGGCCTGAGCCGCATTTTCGCAGCCCTTCCAGGGTGGGCGCGCACCTGGCTTCGGGCAGCGTGCTGTCCCTTCTGTCTCCTGTCAGCTGGATCTTCTGGATTCTAAATTTGATGCCCTAAGCTGACAAAATCTCCTCCCTAAGGTCAATGGCTACTTGATAGGCCTTTAATTAACCATAAATGATGATTTTGGGTCTTCTTCTTCATTTGCACACCATGGACCTAGGATCAAGCAAGCAAAGCTTCATTAGCAGAATTTTATATCAAATAAGTTTGTGAATGTGATACAAATCATGTAAAATTATAGATTAATCACACCCCACACTTTTTTTTTCTCGTCCCGAGCAAAACAATAAAAAATAAGAAAATTATTACACCACTTTCGCAGGTGACGCGATTGCACTGAGCATGTGCAACAAGCCTTTAAACCTCTAGGTTTCCCATAGAGGAGGAGTGTCATCTCCTGAGGGTTTTTAGCGGATTGCACCCACAAAAATCCAGTAAGTGAAGAAAAATATTTAGTTATTAGTAAACCTCTTTAAGAAAAAGAATTTTCAATTATCTAAGTAAAAATCACCGAAGGATGTAAGAATTAGGTTCAATCCTCATAAGTCCTATTCTTAGCCATTATAAAAGAAGAAATTATGATTTTTCTTTAAATTTAGAAAGGATCTTGTACTTCTAACTCATTCTGTTATTTTGCTTTAGATAGATATGCATAATGTGTAAGTGTGATTTGCTTGGGATTTTCAACTCAACTTTGAATATCATTTAATTTTATTAATATTCATCTATTATTTTTTGTTTTATTAGACTTTCTACTTTACTCAAGTAACACATATCAAACCGATAACTCCCAAACCAGATGGTTTTAGGGACCAGGTGGAAAAACACCCCTCAGGTCAAATATGCAAGTAGAGTAGTGTTGGCCCAAAAGGTTACCCTCTATTTGTTTAAGTTTTGATGATAACAAAACATATAGAAGTTATATGGTACTAATAAGTTGTTTAGAATGAGTTTCAGGTTAGTACCATTTATGATGGCCATTACTTAGCTATTGCAAGGATTGCAAGGTTTATGGTACAAAAAGAGCAAATGGCGCAAGAGGAAATGTTCATAGAAGAGAAGGCTATAGCATGACATTGCATGGCTCAAGACTTCAGTTTGGCTCAAGAGACTTCATTAGTTTTGTTTTTAGTTTTATAGTTTTGTTAAAGAATAGTGGATAGGTTGAAGCTCAAATACACACACATAAATTCAATACATTTGGTTTTTGATTGAATCGGTTTTGGATTTCAAGTACATATATCGGGTTTTGGATTTGAACCAGTTTTAGTTCTGCTGATTTGCTTGACACCTTTTTATTTTTCTTATCATAACTTTTTATTCTTATATTCAAATAATATGATTCAACTTGCATTTCAAAGATAACTTTCAGATCTAAATTTCTTATTCAATAATCATTTTCAAATTCAAATTTTAAAGATGTCAAATATTTGGTTGAACTCTGTTCTTGTTCTGAAAACATCTTACAGTTTCTGTTTTGACACCTGTCAGTGTTTTATTGATAACTTTCTCATATTGAGTTAATTTTAGTTGCATTAAAAAGAAGACTTAAAGATATACAAATTATTCCTATATATCTTATTCTGAATTCGAACGATTGCAGCCTGAAAAATGTGCTCACAGTTGACCAATCTGCCAGATTGGCAGTAATGGCTGATTTTCTAGAGGCTGATTTTTAACATGTTTTCAAAATGTGTTTTAAGTTCAAATAAAACGTGGTTAGCTGTTTTAGAGGGTCAATTTCTTCCTCTTATATTCAGGTAAAACTTTTCTATGTTTACTCTTCCTAAATCCTATATAAAGGGGTCATTAGGGTAGAGGTTTTTATAACAAGCATTGGCAAAATATTCAAAGTTTTCAAAGGCTTTCAAAAGAGTTTGGTCATTGGTTTTTGTGCTGAAGAATCTCTCATCGCTGAAGTTTTATTTTCTAAACTCTCTGAATTTCATTTTCTTTTTCCACTTACAATATTTGAGCTTCAATTCTAACCATTGTTCTACAGGGTTCTTGTAAGGGAAAGAGGCTTTGCAAAAGAGAGTTTGTGGTCTTTTGATCACCAAGAAGTACTTGTGTTCGAGAATGTGGAGTTGGGTACTCCGGTGTGATTGTAACTCTTTGTGAAGTTATAGTGATTAGAAATCCTTCTGGGTGAAGGCGGGGATATAGAGCTGGGTGCTCGAACCTCGGAAAAATTCTCTGTGTTTGCGTTTGGTTTACTTTCTCTTATCTCTTGTATTATATTCTTTGCTTAAATTACTTGCTTGTATGTAATTGTAATTAATTTTTAAATTCCGCATTAAGTTCACTACATTAGCATTATCACCTATTCACCCCTCTAGGTGATTTCAATTGGTATCAGAGCTAGTGCTCCTGATATTTAGGTTTAACCACCTAGGAGTAAGATCTGGTTTGCTAATCTTCATTGCATTATCATTTGCACTCATAATAGTTTGCACTCATGGATAGCCCTCCTATGTTTAACTTTGCTAGACATGTTATTTGGATAGCCAAGAAGAGTAGTCATTTAAAAAGCCTAGGACATCTAGCTTATCAAGCCTCTACACAAGAATCCTTCCCAAATAGTAGCAAGCATAAAAAGGCCAATGCATTAGCACTTAGGGCACTTAGAGCATCTCTTAATGAAATTCTTTTACATGTTTTTGATCGATATGATTCGGCTTTTGCAGTTTGGAGCATGTTGTCATCTCCCGAGCTTCCAAAGATTATCAACAAGATAATGAGATCGAGAAGAGACGTATCCGGAGAGCCTTGCTTTATGGTCTATGAGAATGACTCCCATGAGGTAAAATCGGACTCTCAAATAGATGATAGCTCTAATTCTTATTGCTATGGATGTGGTGAGGTTCAAACCTTAAATGTTGAACTTGTCTCTAAGCTTGAAAAACTTTTAGAAAAACATGAACTCTTGAAAAAGAAGCACCTTGATGTAAAAGAAGAATTGAAAGATTTATGCTCTACTTTTGAAACTGTTTTGCAAGAGAAGGGAGAGATTGCTAGTGAACGTGACTCACTAAGATCTCAACTAGACCTTGCCCTAAATGAAATTGAAGTTTTAAAAGGCAAAAATGATTGTGATGATGTTATGAAAAACAATAAGGTTTTATCTTCTAAATTGGATCATGTTTTAAAAGATAACCTTGTTTTGAAAAATGAAATTGATTTCATAACAAAAGAATTGGATTTGGTTTTGAATAAAAATAAATCTTTGCAAAATGATATGATATTCTTGTTTGCCATGCTAGTGTAGCTTCTACTTCTAGCACACCCATTGCATGCTCCACTTTATCTTCTAGCATTGAAAATGATATTAATAATTTGAAGAAAAGTGTTGATTGTTTGGGCTCCACTTTGAGCCATTGTACCATGAACCACACTCGTTTGGAATCTTGGTTCGCAAGAAACAAGTTCCAACTATGCATGCACACCCAACACGGCATACACATGCTTATCACGGACACAATCATAACATGTATGCTCATGTGTACACTTGTACACATTGTGGTCGAAAAGGCCACCTTGCTAGATTTTGCTATGATAGATTACATGTTAAAAATTTAGCAACTAATCTTGTTTGGGTTAGAAAGGATACTAACCCCTATGGACCCAAAAGGAAATGGGTACCAAGATCCACCTCTTTGATTTTGATGTAGGTGGAGGCTCTCGCATTACGTGAGAGTTTTGGTGCCTTGAGGTGGATGCGTTCCGAGCTTAAATGAGAACCATTTGGATGCTTCACACTCAAGGAAATTAGGTGGAGAGGACCACCTTATTTTGGAGAACTAGAGATGCACCTTCTTCGGTTTTGGTATCATTCTCTAACTCCTATTTTTATTTTGCATGCTTTACTTGTTCATCAATTTATATCATGTTTTATTGTTTCATGATTAGTATGATAATTTCCATGTTTATTAGAATTATGCTTTACATGATTAGTTCTTTGAGACACCCATGTTTAATACAGACCCATATGTTGTGATCTCTTTATGTTTTAGCTATCATATGAATCATAGATCTTATGCACATGTCTTTATCATAATCATATGGATTTTTGTGATTGTTTTTGATACTCTATGTTTTGATTATCATGATTGTATTTTTCATGTTGATCTTTGACTCGTTTTACGCTTCATGTGTTGATTACTTGCTTGAATGATAATTTTCATTAAGACTAGAATTTATATTTGTACAACTAGTGAGCTACAAATATATCTTTATAATGTTTGTGCTTGAAAGCTCATTTGTATTCATTAGATGTACTAGTATAGTCTAGTTTTGATGATTCATGCATTTGACTTGTATTCACATATTTTGGTTAACTTCATGTATATGTCCAACTTGTCCAAACTATCATATATACATATACATCCTTGAACCACGTGCCTTCATGCATATTATTTTGTGGACTCTTCATGTTTGAGATATGTATGTATACTTTAGTTTATACATGACATACATATGCCTTGAAGTTTAAATCATTGTGATGATTTCCATGTTTGATTGTGATTCATATTTTAAGGTGATTTTCATGGATTTCATGATTTACGTGTGTTTCATATTTTAAGAAATTCGATATTGAGCTTGATTGTTCATTTTTCATGATGATATGTTTCACATAATACTTGTACACTCACCTTATTTGATGTTTTCTCATGATCTAGTTTTCATGAGTATAAATTGTGCTTTATGGACTTTGAGTGTTTTAGTGATCATGTGATTTTCATGTTTCATGAAAAATCCTTTTGTTTTATCTTGAAGGATTTCGTACTAGTTTTCATATTTATCCCTAACTAGTTCGTATTCTTCACTTTAGTAGAGATTTTCAAACAAATTATATTTTCAAATCTATCTTTTGAAAATCCCTACCATCAAAGGGCGGTTGGTTGGGCGACCATGCCTTGTATGTTATTATTGAAAATCATTTTAAAACATGTGCATGAAATGGGTGGTAGGTTATATGAGGTATACACTTGATCTTATTATTGTTTCAATTGGTATCATTGGATCGTTTCAATTGTATCAATATTGACATTCTTTTTGTATACTCATATATGTTTAATTTGTGCTCCATAATATCACAAACTTTAGTTTTGCCAAACTTGATTTTTAATGAATATCATATTTAAATTAATTAGTTTTCAATTGGTATCCTAATACAAGCTTATGCATCATTTTATTTGGTATTTCATAAAGGGGGAGAAAATTCGTATTTTATCTCTCAATTGATATTTGGTTTACCTTTATTTTCCACTCCCATACTTTATGATGAAAAATGATTTAAAGAAAATTTAATATGGATTTTAATTTGGTATCATATGAAAAATACTTAAAATTGGTATCAAGATGCTTATTTATTTACTTTCTAATGGTTTCAAGATGCATGATTTACAAAAAGAGTGAGAAGTATTTTGTTGTTTTTATACATCGCTTATTATTTTTGTTTGATTAATAACAAGAATTTTATATATTAATTATTTTTAAATTGGTATCATGATTCACTTATATTGATAATTTTTTTATATTGGTATCATGTTGGAAGAATATATTTTATTGCTTACTTGGACCCTTTGTTGATGATTGAAAAAAAAAGGGGAGAAGTATTTGAGTTTATATGCATATTTATACAAGAACATAGTTTGGTTAGTTTGGTTTTTTTTTTATTGGTATCAAGAGCATTTTTTTAGAACATGTTCATGTAAAGATTTATTTTGGTATTAAAAGCTTGTTTTATGCATATCTATGCATTGTCATTATTTATTGGTTGTTTCCTAACCCTTTTTGATGTATGACAAAAGGGGGAGAAGTATTTGTAGTTTTATGTTTTGGTTTCCTGTGTTGTATATGTTTAACTCATATATGTTTTCTATATGTTTTATACTTAATAATAGAGCATCATTTGAGGGGGAGTTTTTACCTCCCTTTTTATATCTTGTATTATAACTTATATGTTTTGGCATCATCAAAAAGGGGGAGATTGTTGGCCCAAAAGGTTACCCTCTATTTGTTTAAGTTTTGATGATAACAAAACATATAGAAGTTATATGGTACTAATAAGTTGTTTAGAATGAGTTCAGGTTAGTACCATTTATGATGGCCATTACTTAGCTATTGTAAGGATTGCAAGGTTTATGGTACAAAAAGAGCAAATGGCGCAAAAGGAAATGTTCATAGAAGAGAAGGCTATAGCATGACATTGCATGGCTCAAGACTTCAGTTTGGCTCAAGAGACTTCATTAGTTTTGTTTTTAGTTTTATAGTTTTGTTAAAGAATAGTGGATAGGTTGAAACTCAAATACACACACATAAATTCAATACGTTTGGTTTTTGATTGAATCGGTTTTGGATTTCAAGTACATATATCGGGTTTTGGATTTGAACCAGTTTTAGTTCTGCTGATTTGCTTGACACCTTTTACTTTTCTTATCATAACTTTTTATTCTTATATTCAAATAATATGATTCAACTTGCATTTCAAAGATAACTTTCAGATCTAAATTTTTTATTCAATAATCATTTTCAAATTCAAATTTTAAAGATGTCAAATATTTGGTTGAACTCTGTTCTTGTTCTGAAAACATCTTACAGTTTCTGTTTTGACACCTGTCAGTGTTGTATTGATAACTTTCTCATCCAAACTGATATTGAGTTAATTTTAGTTGCATTAAAAAGAAGACTTAAAGATATACAAATTATTCCTATATATTTTATTTGAATTCGAACGTTTGCAGCCTGAAAAATGTACTCAAAGTTGACCAATCTGCCAGATTGGCAGTAATGGCTGATTTTCTGGAGGCTGATATTTAACATGTTTTCAAAATGTGTTTTATGTTCAAATAAAACGTGGTTAGCTGTTTTAGAGGGTCAATTTCTTCCTCTTATATTCAGGTAAAAACTTTTCTATGTTTACTCTTCCTAAATCCTATATAAAGGGGTCATTAGGGTAGAGGTTTTTATAACAAGCATTGGCAAAATATTCAAAGTTTTCAAAGGCTTTCAAAAGAGTTTGGTCATTGGTTTTTGTGCTGAATGATTGGTAGTGAAAAATGTATTTTATCATAACATTTACCATCACATTTTCATATTTATTCATTTAATTTTGCACATTTATTAATATTTTGTAATTTATTGTGTGCAGGCCTCGAAATAATAAAAAGAAAGAATTAAAGCCTAAAAAGAGCCCAAAAGCCCATGTTTGAAGCCCAAGTGCAAAAGTGCAAATATCAATTGTCAAAAGTGCAAATACACAAGGGCTAAAGTTGCAAATATTAAAGAATAAGGAAGGATAGACTTCTATCCAAACCTAAACACTTGCAGGATGAGGATAAAAGCCAAAGAAGAGAGTGCAAAGATAAGGAAATTCGTGGATAAAGATATTGGGAGATTTGAGATCTTGATAACTTGATTTCTAAGTTATCTCGAAATCCCAAGATAAAGAGCTAGGATCAAGCTTCCAGAAGAAAACGACCAGATGGACGGACCAGGAGAAGCCACGCGCCAAAGCGCGTGGCCAGCAGCCACTGTAGTGCCGCGGAAATGCGGCCCAAGCCGCGTTTCCGCGGCAATCCTGCCTTATCCCGTCACCTGTTTTCGTGGAGGAGTTGTGATGGGACTCTACTTCCTTCTGCACCTATAAATACCCCCTGCAGTGCAACGTACAGAGCGTCCAGCGCAGTACAGGGCCAAAATTAGGGTTTCTTCTAGGTTTTCTTCTTTGTAATTAGGGTTTTCTTTTATTTTCAAGAGAGAGAGGCTTATGTTGAGCGTGACACCGATGTACCTTCCTCTTCTCTGCCATTGTACTAATTAATAAAGGTAATCTTTTCTTTTGTTTATTGTTCTTATGTTTTACTTTTCTTTTTGTTTTCTCGTCTTTTTCTCTTTGATCTATGTTGGTTTATATGAGCATGCAAGTGATTTCTGAAGCACGAGTATAATGAGTCTTAGCGAGAGCCAACAATATTTCATGGAGATGTTCTCCTCCTCAAGGTGCGTATTAATTCATGCTTACCAAGGTTTGATGATCTAATGCGAACAGGGGACTGAGATCGATCCTATGGTTATGCGTTCATGCCTCCAAAGCAAGGTAGAAAGTGTTAAGATTTCATGTTATTCTTCAACCAAGGTTAGTATTTCTTTTCTTTTCTTTTCTTTTCTTTTCTTTTTGTAGATTAAATCACAACTCTTCTCCAAATTCTTTCTTTGCCGACTCATTGTAAAATACCACCTTCTTCTTATCTTAACTTAAAAATAAATAATTTTAGAGTAAAACTTACAAATGCTTCCATCGCTAGTCCCTCCCTGAGGATCACGACCCGCATAGCCTTGCTACCGCGGATTCGCATTGAGAACCTCGCACTATTATTTCTTAAATCTAAAATTGTTTATTTTCGTGTGCAGGTAAAACTCGATCAACAAATTGGCGCCGTTGCCGGGGAGGGACGGTAAGTTTATCTCTAATAAAAAAAATTATTATTGACTATTCTTTTATTCTTTTCTGTTTGCAGGTTTGGAGAACAGGAAACAGAAAAAACAGCAGCAGCAGTGGACATATAGCTACTCTGTGCCTCTGCCCTCGAAGGCAGAGCATCAGAGTTTACTATATTGCCGCGGATCCGCGGCCATAGCCGCGGAAACGCGGCATTAGTAGTGAACTACTAACTGCACTTTTTGCAGGTTGCTTCAAATTGAAACTACTGTTTTCTGCTCTATTCTGATTTGTTCTGTGATATACCTGTAAACTGCTAATTAATCAACAGTAAAAAAAATTTGTTGTTAAAGATAAAAATTGATTAGACGTTTGCATATTAGGCACGTGTCTTTTCAATTCTTTTATTTTACTGTTGAAGAGTTCTGGAGCAAGGTACGTACGCATTGCATGTAGAATAGGACTCATCTCTTAGTTCATTTTCTGCTTTGAGTGGATCTTATCTACTTATCTTGTACACTTGCACTAATTCATCTTAAGGGCATAACCCATTAACAAAATAAGGTGGGGATTTCATCACCCTTCCTTAGCCCAAAAATCATATCCCGAGCACTCACTAACCTAAAGCCTAACTTAAAAATTAGTAGACGTTGGCCCTAGGGACATCTCGGACTCAACAGGAGATTATCCTAAGGGGGAACAGTGCTGAAAATTGACTCTTGGCAAATCAGTGTCTAGGAAAGGGATTGAGGGCCAAAAGCCCGAAGATTGGTGGTTATTTAATTAAGGAACATCTTTGACGGAAAACCTCCCACCACTCTTGCCCTGACCTGGCTGATTAACTTGTGGTCAAAGTCTGCACCCTACCTCCCGTGGACAGTCTAACCAGTTAGGAGTCGTCTAGGTCATAGGTCTACCCTAACTTAGGTTAGAATTTTCTTTTTTTTTGTTTGTTTATTTGTTTGTTTTCTTTTTTTTGTGTTGTGTTGGTGTGATATGGCATATAATAATAATTCCAATTTTAATCCATATTACACACCTAACTATTATTCGGATATTACCAACCGGCATATCATAACTTTAACCAATCTAGTGTGCCGGAATGGTCTTATCCGAATGAATATAGCCCACACCCTCCATCTTATGACTATAATTTCCATAATAATTTCAATTCGTCACAGAGTTCATGAGGTTTCGAGTCCGCCGAGTCTAATTCTCAACCAAATTGTCCTTCATATCCATCTAGTCCACATTCTTTCAATGATTCATACTTAGATCCCCCATTCAGAATAGATTACCATCTATCGGGGAAATGATAAGTATGCATGAGTCCAAGCAACAATTACCATCTATCGCAGACATGGTAATGCGTGAGTCCACCAACTCACAAATTCATCATGATTACACTTCCTCTTCTCAATCACAGCATGAAAAGATGCTTGCTGCCATGACTCAGGCTAGATTAGCCCGTGATCATGATATAGATATGATGGTTCAATCTTTACGTTCTCACAGTTCTGCCATTTCCAATATCATTGACCACTCTCGTAGAGCTGACGAACCAAGTTGTTTTGGACAACAAGATTCTATTTCAGTACCATCATTTGAACTTGCCGAAACTCCAATTCTTGATAATATGGCAAGTTTCTCCTTTCCTGAAATAGAACTTGAGCATGAATATGATCATAATCTTCCACTCGATGATTCAATTTTATTTCCTGATTCAATAATGACTCCAGTGTCTCAACTTGATTTCACTTTTCCTGAGTCAACATTGGATCCTGTTCCACTTCATCATGAAATTGAATCACCCATTTTAGATGATCATATCGAACTTGACCAATTTTACAATCTTGAAAATCCTATGGATAAATTGGCAAGTTCTTTTTATTACATTGAACCCAATGAGTTATGTGACCTAGATTCTCAAATCTATGATCAAGTTCAAATTCCTGAATCATTATTGACTCCTGTTCTGTTACCTGAATTAGGTAATATTTTAGAGTCAGCTTTAATTCCCACACCTATCATTCCTGAACTTGAATCACCAACATTGAGTCACATGCCATTGTGGGAAGATGATTGTGGACTTGAGTTTAAACTTATTGATTTGGACCCACTTCCTGAACTTAGCCCGACTCTTGAGCCCTTACTTGATTTGAGCTTCTTCCCTGAGTCGGTATTCGTTCCCGCACCTATAATGTCCAAATCAATAATTTCATCTTTCCATACTCCATTTTGGGACAAGGAGGTTGACACAATTAACTCTGAAATTTATTATGAAATTTGGAAATTTGATGGGGTGGAAATTCTAAAAAATGATTATACATATATTTTAGTGGGTTACGTAAGGAAAATTTCTGGTGGGTTCCACCAAATTATATGTTATCTTGATTGGGTAGCAACGCTTGGCCCAATTAGACCACCACCGGAACCACCACCTTAAGGTAACTTCTGCCTTCCCTTGTTCTTTTTCATGCATATATGCATTCATTCATACATTGAGGACAATGCATGAGATAAGTGTGGGGGTGGGCTTTACTGACATACTAACATAGGTAACATAGGTAGAAACTAACAAAAATTTCAACAAAAAAAAAAAGAAAAAATTTTTTTTAAAAAAAAAGGACAATATTTTGACTTATCTTTTGAAAGAAATCTAAGTTAGTTTTAAGGATTAGGAAAATCATGATTAGGATTTCTAAAACCTTGGTCAAAATAAATAAATTGTTTAATTTTTAGGTATAGGAGAAGAAATTGAATAATTAATTAGTCTTGATTTTTACCTTAATGAAGTATGCATACCTAATGCATATCTAGGATTCTAAAACGAAGACCTTTGTGCCTCATATATAAACAAAGGTAAAAAAAATAATAATAATAATAATAAAACCTTAGTTGTGGGGCCTAGTTCACTCGAATTTGAGTCTGAGGGGTGTTTTCTCACCTGGTGCCCTAAAACTAACCAGTTTGGGAGTCACCGACTTTAAGTTCGCTACATGGGTGGATTAGAAAGCCTAAGAAAACTAAGAAATATAATATATATATTAACACATCTAATAGTTAATTAGTTAGGTATGAGGGTCTCAAGAAGCCTGATACTTATACAAAAGAAAATTAGATGAGTTATACATGCTCAAAAAAAATTATTAACACATCTAATAGTCAATTAGTTAGGTATTAGGGCCTCAAGAAGCCTTGATGCTTACATGAAAGAAAATTAGATGAGGTTATAAAAATAATAAAGAGGCATGAGAGTCCAAGTTAAGGAATTCCTAGTATAAATTCATAAGGATGCATATGATTTTTGGTAACGAAAAAGACTATACACAAATTCAATTTTGATCCTTACTTAAAAAGGAAAACAATTTACTTTATAAAGACTAAGTTTAAGAATGAATAAAAATGATAATCCTAAAAACTTATAGATTACTTAGTCTTTTCAAAAGTATTTCAAATAGTTTCCTTTTTATGGATTTTGTGGGTGTAATCCGCTGAAAACCCTCACGAGACAACACTCGTCCTCTAGGGTAACCTAGAGGTTTAACGGCTTGTTACACATGCTAAGTGCAACCGTGATTCCTACGAAAGTGAGTTAGGTTAGATTAATTTTTCTTTTCTTTTTCTTTTTCTTTGTTTTTACTCGAGGACGAGCAAAAAGATAAGTGTGGGGGTGTGATTGGTAGTGAAAAATGCATTTTTATCATAACATTTACCATCACATTTTCATATTTATTCATTAATTTGCACATTTATTAATATTTTGTAATTTATTGTGTGCAGGCCTCGAAATAATAAAAAGAAAGAATAAAGCCTAAAAAGAGCCCAAAAGCCCATGTTTGAAGCCCAAGTGCAAAAGTGCAAATATCAATTGTCAAAAGTGCAAATACACAAGGGCTAAAGTTGCAAATATTAAAGAATAGGGAAGGATAGACTTCTATCCAAACCTAAACACTTGAAGGATGAGGATAAAAGCCAAAGAAGAGAGTGCAAAGATAAGAAAATTCGTGGATAAAGATATTGGGAGATTTGAGATCTTGATAACTTGATTTCTAAGTTATCTCGAAATCCCAAGATAAAGAGCCAGGATCAAGCTTCCAGAAGAAAACGACCAGATGGACGGACCAGGAGAAGCCACGCGCCAAAGCGCGTGGCCAGCAGCCACTGTAGTGCCGCGGGAAACGCGGCCCAAGCCGCGTTTCCGCGGCAATCCTGCCTTATCCCGTCACCTGTTTTCGTGGAGGAGTTGTGATGGGACTCTACTTCCTTCTGCACCTATAAATACCCCCTGCAGTGCAACGTACAGAGCGTCCAGCGCAGTACAGGGCCAAAATTAGGGTTTCTTCTAGGTTTTCTTCTTTTGTAATTAGGGTTTTCTTTTATTTTCAAGAGAGAGAGAGGCTTATGTTGAGCGTGACACCGATGTACCTTCCTCTTCTCTGCCATTGTACTAATTAATAAAGGTAATCTTTTCTTTTGTTTATTGTTCTTATGTTTTACTTTTCTTTTTGTTTTCTCGTCTTTTTCTCTTTGATCTATGTTGGTTTGTATGAGCATGCAAGTGATTTCTGAAGCACGAGTATAACGAGTCTTAGCGAGAGCCAACGATATTTCATGGAGATGTTCTCCTCCTCAAGGTGCGTATTAATTCATGCTTACCAAGGTTTGATGATCTAATGCGAACAGGGGACTGAGATCGATCCTATGGTTTATGCGTTCATGCCTCCAAAGCAAGGTAGAAAGTGTTAAGATTTCATGTTATTCTTCAACCAAGGTTAGTATTTCTTTTATTTTCTTTTCTTTTTTTTCTTTTGTAGATTAAATCACAACTCTTCTCCAAATTCTTTCTTTGCCGACTCATTGTAAAATACCACCTTCTTCTTATCTTAACTTAAAAATAAATAATTTTTAGAGTAAAACTTACAAACGCTTCCATCGCTAGTCCCTCCCTGAGGATCACGACCCGCATAGCCTTGCTACCGCGGATTCGCATTGAGAGCCTCGCACTATTATTTCTTAAATCTAAAATTGTTTATTTTCGTGTGCAGGTAAAACTCGATCAACACTGAAGAATCTCTCATCGCTGAAGTTTTATTTTCTAAACTCTCTGAATTTCATTTTCTTTTTCCACTTACAATATTTGAGCTTCAATTCTAACCATTGTTCTACAGGGTTCTTGTAAGGGAAAGAGGCTTTTGCAAAAGAGAGTTTGTGGTCTTTTGATCACCAAGAAGTACTTGTGTTCGAGATTGTGGAGTTGGGTACTCTGGTGTGATTGTAACTCTTTGTGAAGTTATAGTGATTAGAAATCCTTCTGGGTGAAGGCGGGGATGTAGAGCTGGGTGCTCGAACCTCGAAAAAATTCTCGGTGTTTGCGTTTGGTTTACTTGCTCTTATCTCTTGCATTATATTCTTTGCTTAAATTACTTGCTTGTATGTAATTGCAATTAATTTTTAAATTCTGCATTAAGTTCACTAGATTAGCATTATCACCTATTCACCCCCCCTCTAGGTGATTTCAAGTAGGCCACGAAATCAAGATTTACTTATATAATATATATATATATTTATTATTTTATTTTTTTGGCGTGAGTAATCATGCTTCTTGAGGTACAATTATCCAGCATTTTTTTTTCAGAGTTGTGTCTCTAAATCCTAAGCATATGTGTATAGTTTATGCATATTCTACTAAGGCTAAATAAAAGGTATAAGTTATTTTCTTTATCCCTCCTAACTCTTAGTCAAACCAATGTTTCATTTTTATTTAGGTTAAATAATGATTCCTTAATAAGGTTCTCTTAATTCCTATAACCTTTTGGTATTTCTATAAAGAGTGTGAAAATTCTTTTTTTCATTCAGGAGAATTTTTTTTAAGTAAAAGAAAAAGAAAAAGTGAAAGTGTTAGCACCCCCACACCTATCTAATGCATTGTCCTCAATGAATGTCATGTAAATGCAAATGCAGTAAATAGGGGGAAGAAAGGATATCATCGTCTCCGCCGACTCAGGCCAGCTGAAGTGCTGATGCCAGCTGAGCGTGAACGCCTGAGGGTTTCCTCAATACATGCCAGCCGAGAATCTTTGAGCGTCCAATTACCTCCTAAGCCTGATCTAACCCCTAAAAATCTTCTTCTTGCCCTTCCAGATGGAGGACATGAAAGCAGTAGGCTCGGTAGGGGGTGGTTGTTGCCAAAATTGTGGGTCATCTTCCTCATCCATGTGTTTCTCTGAGGATGATTCAGTTGGAACATCTTCGAGCTGGACAGTTGGTGTCCAGATAGAATGCAGGCAGCTATTGTAAGCACTGGTGATACGCTCAGGGGTCACTAGTACTCTATCATATTAAATAAATTCCGTATCCGGCAGAAAGTTTCTGCATAGACGGGTAACTAGGATAGGTAAAGAGTATTTCGCACGTCTAGTACGTCGGGAGTTAGCAATTAGCTGCTGCAAAAGCATAGTGTTGATACAGACAGTGTGTTGCCTCGTCATGAGGCTGTGAATAATCTGAAGTGCAGGTCTGTAGAAGGAAGTGGTGTGATCGATACCCAAAATATTACGTTGGATCTAACATCCAACGCAGTGAATGTTACGAAACGTGATATTTGCTCGAACATCATGATCGAGTTCAGTGCAGCGCACCCCCATCAAAGTTAGGTAGTCAATCAAGGGCAGGGGGCAACAAGCTGAGGGGGGATGGAATTTGGGTGACCTCTTCAAAGGTATCCCGGGTGACTTCGAAGTCCCCGTGACCCAAATGGATAACAAAACGTTCATGGTCAATAGTCGCAATATCGATACCTAAATAAAATTGTTTCACTAAGTTTGGGCAGTAATAGGCTTCAAGAGTGGTATTATCATAAACTAAGCCATACCATTGCCTCCCCTAATTTGATCTAAAAATACTGTACCATATCCTTGAACATCATTAAATATACGGGAAAAATCTTTTTCAAGGAATATGGTAGGAGCCATGATCTAGTTCTGAAAAATAGAGAGAGTGAGTAAAGAATTGCAAACCTCCCCTGGAAGCTTTGGGGAAACCAAAAAATTTTGCCTACAGTAAATCCAGAAAGAGAAACCCAAATCCGCGTAGAAACTGAGGAGAACTCAGAATCCTGGCTGGAAAGGGAGCTGGCGGCGCGGCCAACTCCTGGAATAGGCCGCGTTTTCGTGGCTAGAACAGGCTAGGCGTGGCCTGGTTGAGGAGGGAAGTGACGGGCTTCGACGTGAGGTGTGTGGGGACCCTAGCTGCTGGCAACAGGGAAACCGCGAAAATGCGGCCACAAGGGATGGGGCGCGGCTATTGGTGGAAAGAGAGGAGAAGGCTTGGGGAAAGTGGCATATCTTGACCTCCTCTCCTTAGATCTGGAAACAAAGGATGGGTTTAGGTTAGTGGAGAGGGGAAGAGAAGTATAAGTAGGAGTAGAAAAAAGTGAATTTCCAATTCTAACCTTAGGGTGAGTGGGTATTTACAAGTATGTAAGGGGTGGTTATATCATATAGACAATTGCAAGGAACCTCCCAATCTGTATGTTATTTACACTTCTATTTTTATGTATTTATTATTATTATTTTTTTTTATTTTTTTATTATTTTTGTTGTGGTGTGGATGGCTGTGGTCAAGTGTATGACGGAGCGAAAAGGCTCTGCACAATGTCAGTCTGCGATGCAGGCTCAGTGATTAAAAATAGCTTCAGTTTTTGCCCGTTTACTTTGAATTCTGCATTGTTCTTAGATCGACAATAATCACAAACACCGTGTGGGAAAACGGTGCGCACAATGAACGGTCCAGACCAACGAGTCTTCAGCTTCCCCGTGAAAATATGTAGCCTAGAGTTGTATAGAAGAACGTTATCTCCCGGGGCAAAGTTTTTTCGGTTTATGATCTGATCATGAAAAAGTTTAGTCCTGCTTTTGGTGATCTGAGCATTCTCATAGGCTTCATTCCGTATCTCCTCTAATTCTGAGATCTGCAGTCTCCTTAGCTCACCGGCCTTACTCAGATCAAAATTGAGTTGCTTAATGGCCTATAGGGCACGGTTTTCTAGCTCCACTGGCAGATGACAGGCTTTTTTGAATATAATTCTGTAAGGAGACATCCCCATAATTGTCTTAAAAGTAGTGTGGTAAGCCCACAATGCATCGTTGAGTTTGACCGACCAATCCTTTCGGTTTTGTCCGACAGTCTTTTCCAAAATGAGCTTGATCTGTTGATCGGTGACTTCAACATGCCTATTTTTGGGGATGATACGAAGTAGATAACGTGTGATTGATGGAATATTTTCGCATTAGAGCTTCAAAAACTTTATTGACGAAATGTGGTCCATTATCACTAATTATCACTCTGGGGGTGCCAAATCGGGAGAAGATGTTTTCTTTGAGAAATTTGACAACCACTTTGTTGTCATTGGTCTTTGTTGGCATAACTTCTACCAATTTAGAGACGTAATCGATAGCAACCAAAATGAACTGGTTGCCGAAGGAATTAGGAAATGGTCCTATGAAGTCGATATCCCAAACATCAATAATTTCAACTTTCAGGATCGGGTTCAGGGGCATCATGTCTCTTCTTGAAATTTTCCCAATCTTATGATAATTTGCACATGTCTTACAAAAGTGGAATGAGTCTTTGAACAAAGTGGGCCAGTAAAATCCACTCTGTAAAACTTTCTCTGCAGTCTTACGGGGACCGAAGTGTCCTCCGCATGCAAGTTCATTGCACAAGCTTAGCACACTCCTCTGTTCTTCCTCTGGTATGCATCATCGAATAATCTGCTCGAGACAATGCTTAAAAAGATGCAGCTCTTCCCCGAAGAAGTACCGTACTTGGGCAAAGAAATGACACTGGTCTTATTTTATCCAGTCAGCGGGTATTTGTTCAGTGGCCAGGTAATTGACTATGTCCGCATACCAGAGTTCCTTGAAAATGGCCAAGATGCACTCGTCTGGGAAATCCTCGCTGATCGGAGCTTAGATAGGTGCGTTCGGAATTTGTGATAGATGATCAGTGACCCTATTTTCTATACCTCGTGTGTCCTGAATTTTCAGGTCAAATTCTTAAAGCAAAAGGATCCATCGAATCGGTCGGGCTTTCGCTTCCTTCTTAGTAATGAGGTATTTTAGTGCTGAGTGATCCGTGAAAATCATCGTCTTTAAGCCTAACAAGTATGGCCGGAACTTTTCTAACACAAAGACAATGGCCAAGAATTCCTTCTCGGTCATTGTATAATTCTGTTGGGTGTCATTCAAGATCCTACTCGAGTAATAAATCACGTGCTGCCTATTGTCAATGCGCTGCCCTAGAATAGCGCCAATAGCAAAATCAGAGGCATCGCACATGATTTCAAATGGTTGCACCCAATTACGAGCATAAATAATAGGCGTAGAAATAAGTTCTTACTTAAGCTTCCCCCATGACTTCAAACATTCATCGTTAAAATCAAAGGGCACGTCCTTTGCGAGTAGGCTGGTTAAGGGCCTAGCGATCTTGCTAAAATCCTTAATGAACTGTCGGTAGAACCCAGCATGCCCTAAAAAGGATCTAATATCCTTGATGCTTTTGGGTGGTGAAAGCTTAGCAATCACTTCTGCTTTTGCCTTGTCCACTTTAATGCCTCTCCTAGAAATCTCATGGCCCAGGACAATCCCCTGTCTCACCATGAAGTAACATTTTTCCCAGTTTAGAGTTAGGTTCTTTTTCTCACATCTGTGCAGAACCAACTCAAGATGATGAAGACATTGTTCAAATGAATCTCCGTAGATAGAGAAGTCATCCATGAAAATCTCATGAAAACGTTCTACCATGTCAGAGAACAAACTGAGCATGCACCGTTGGAATGTTGCGGGAGTATTGCAAATCCAAAGGGCACGCGTCGATAAGTGAAGGTTCCGAACGGGCAGGTGAACGTGGTATTTTCCTGATCTTCTGCAGCAATGGGGATTTGATTGTATCCCGAGTACCCATCTAGGAAGCAATAGTACTCATGTCCAGCTAAGCGTTCAAGCATTTAGTCGATGAAGGGTAGCGAGAAGTGGTCTTTATGGGTGGCTGCATTCAACTTTCTATAGTCAATACAAATACGAACCTTAGTAGGTAGTCTTGTTTATACCAACTCTTTTTTCTCATTTTTAACCACCATAAAGCTAGCTTTCTTCGGGACCGCATGAACAGGGCTAACCCATTAGCTATCAGAAATGGGATAAATGATCCCATTATCTAATAGTTTCAAAATTTTCGCTCTTACTGCATCTTGCATAAATGGGTTAAGCCTGCGTGGGGGTCCCTCTTCGGAGTCACTTCATCGGTTAAATGGATTCTATATTGAACTATGGCTGGACTTATCCCTTTGATATCCTTCATCATCCTTCCAATGACTTCCCTATGTTCTCCAGAATAGATATTAAGCTGTCCTCTTGTTGCTCAGTCAGGTGGGATGCTATGATGACTGGCAAGTTTTCTCTTCCGCCCAAGTAGGCGTACATGATGTGTTCAGGTAAGGCTTTTAGCTCTAGGGATGATGTTGCTTCATTGGAGGTAATATCTGGACTTTCAATCCTTTGATAAGGTACATTTAGGCCTGACGCCAAGTCTACTGCTGAATCAACGATCTGGTCTAGATTAAAATCCTCAGACTCCAGATCAAACTCTGTGTTTGTCTCCATCTCTAGGCTTTCCTCATGCTCATTGGTCAGATTTTCAATAGAATTAACCTCAAAAGTCTGATCATTGATATCCCTGGGTTATCTTCCAAGTTTGAAGACATTTACATTCTTCGTCTATCTCCAAAGATCAATCGCATGGACCGTTCCTACAGTTAATTATGGCATTGGCTATAGCAAGGAATGGGCGTCCTAAAATGACCAGAGTTTGATACCGTAAATTTGACACAGGTTGGGTCTCAAGCACAATGAAGTCAACGGGTAGATGAAATCTCCGACCCAGATAAGGACATCTGTGATTTTTCCCTTTAAGATTTTCACAGATCGTTCAGCTAACTGAATGGTAACTCGAGTTAGGCTCAACTCGCCTAGCCCAAGTAGCTGGTATAGTGAGAGAGGTAGCAAGTTGAAACTTGCTCTCAGGTCAAGAAATGCTATGCTAATTTCTGTTTGTCCTATGATGCAGGAAATTGTGGAACATCCGGGATCCTTGTATTTTACCAGAATGGGACCAGACAGAATTTCGTTTATATTGGTTGCCAAGAACACTTTCTTGGGCACATTTGTCTTTCTCTTCTTCATACACGTATCCTTAAGAAATTTGGCATAAGCTGGGACTTGTTGGATAGCGTCTAGAAGAGGCACATTTAGTTTGACCTGGTTAAACATCTCAAGCATCTTCTCCATATGCATATTCTTATTGTTGTTTCTAAGCCTATTAGGAAAGGGTGCTACAGACTTATGAACTTATTCAGCAGCTTTGTCCTCGTCAGATGTTTGTGGAGCAGATTGGGAGGAACTAGTAGAGGTAGAGGCTGAGGTAGGATCAATGTGGACTGGATTTTTCTATTGGTAGACCTGATTGTCCACCTTCTTTTCAGATCGAAGTGTGTGAACAGTATTGCAATGGTTGATCGAAGGATCCTGAATTTCATGCGCTTGATTGGAGTTTTTAGGATTAACTAGAAGCTGACTAGGTAAATTACCCTTTGGTCTTTCACATAGAGAGTGTTGACTGATTTTTCCTGCACACAAAAATTAGAATATTAGATTAAGAATAGATCGTGCGAGGAATCAGTTCTAATCCGCGGTAGCAAGGCTATGCGGGTCGTGATCCTCAGGGAGGGACTGCGATGGAAGCGTTAAGCAAGTTTCTCTAAAAATTATCTTTTTAGTTATTTTGTTAGTCACGATGGTATTTACAATGGGTGGTATTTACAGTGAAGTGGAAAAGAAGAATTTAGGAAGATGTGGATCTAAACTAAAGGAAGAAAAGAAAGAAAGATTACCTCTTCAGTCTGCTTACCGTTTGAACCGTTGCGATGATTTACCTTTTCTTAGAAGGCGTACAAGCATGGCATATAGGATCGTCCGCCTTCTTAACTATGGAATAAAAAGCAACTAGGGAATAAAAAGCAACTATGAAGACCTGTTCATCGCCATAGGCCATCAAGGTTCCTTCTTCGGCTAGGTATTCTCGAAGCAGTTGGATCTCATGGTGGGCAAGACATTAGAGAAAGAAACAATGTCATAAACCAAAAATAGAAAAACAATGATAGACAAAGATAGAGACACAATAAAATATAAAAATAACAAAACAAGCTTTGATTTGATTTAAACAATGGAGGAAAATTTACAACTTACACCGGCTGTCACCATCGGTACAAGAGGATCCCTTCCTCCATGAATGCAACATCTCCTCTCAGCTTTCACAAAAAGAAAATAAAAATTTACAATGGAATCTAACCTAAAACCTAAAAAACCCTAGCTTTTGGCCCTTTGCTGGACGCTGGACACCCTTTGCGTTGCACTGCAGGTGATATTTATAGGTGCAGAAGGCCGAGGAGTCCTAGATAAACCTGACCACGAAATCTGGGATCTGGATGAGATCAAAGTGCCGCGGATTTGCGGCGGTTCCGCGGCACTTTTGTGGCTTCTGGCCACGCGCTTTGGCGCGTGGCCTCTCCTGGTCCGTCCATGTGGGCGCCTGCTTCTAGAATTGTAATCCTGGCCTTTTAAATCTGGATTTTCGAGGTAACTTGGTAATCAAGTTACCCTTAATCCAGATTTCTTCAAATCTTCCTCCCACGAATTTTCTTCTTATCTTGGCCTTTTATCCTCATCCTGCAGGTGTTTAGGGTTGGATAGAAGTCTATCCTTCCCTAATCTCTGATATTTGCAACTTTCAGCCCTTGTATTTGCATTTTGACTCTTTGTATTTGCGCTTTTCTCCTGGGCTTCAAACATGGGCTTGGATCTGGGCCTTTGGGCTCTTTAGGCTTTATTTATTGCTAACATAACAATTCGAGGCCTGCACATATTAAATAAAGAAATATTAATAAATGTGCATTATAATATGAATAAATGTGCAAATGTGACGGTATATATGATGATAAAAATGCACTTTTGACTACCAATCACACCCCCACGCTTATCTTTTTGCTCGTCCTCGAGTAAAAACAAAAAAGAAAAAGTTAACCTAACCTAACTCACTTTCGTAGGAATCACGATTGCACTTAGCACGTGCAACAAGCCGTTAAACCTCTAGGTTACCCTAGAGGACGAGTGTTGTCTCGTGAGGGTTTTCAGCGGATTGCACCCACAAAATCCATAAAAAGGAAAATATTTGACTTGTATTGGATAGACTAAGTAGTCTATAAGTTTTAGGATTATCATTTTTATTCATTCTTTTAGACTTAGTCTTAATAACGTCAATTGTTATGCATTTTAGGTTAAGGATTAAAATTGAATTGCTAATATAGTCTTTTTCGTTACCAAAAGTAATATGCATCCTTATTTATACTAGGAATCCTTGACTTGGACTCTCATGCCTCTTTATTATTAATATATATATATATATTTATTTATTTTTTTTTTTTTTGATATGTATAACTCATCTAATTTTCTTTCGTATAAGTATCAAGGCTTCTTGAGGCCCTAATACCTAACTAATTGATTATTAGATGTGTTAGTACATAATTTTTCCTTAGTTCCCTCGGACTTTCTAATCCACCCATGTAGCGAACTTAAAGTCGATGACTCCCAAACCGGTCGGTCTTAGGGCACCAGGTGAGAAAACACCCCGCGGACTCAAATTCGAGTGAACTAGGCCACAAAACTAAGGTTTTTTTTTTTTTTTTACTCACCTTTAGGCGTGAATACTTATGCTTCTTGAAGCACATGTATCCGGCTTAATTAGTGATAATTTTTTTTTATTATTATTATTATATTTTAATATATGAGGCACAAGGGTCTTTGTCTTAGAATCCTAGATATGCATTAGGTACGCAAATTCCCTTAAGGTAAAAATTAAGACTAATTAATTATTCAACTTCTCTCCTATACCTAAAATTTAAACAACTTATTTATTTTGACCAAGTTTTGAGAAATCCTAATCATGATTTCCTAATCCTTAAAACTAACTTAGATTTCTTTTCAAAAAATAAGTCAAAATATTCCTTTTTATAACATTTTTTTTAAATTTTTTTTTTTTTATTAGCAATGGTGTTAGTTTCTACCTATGTTAGTATGTTAGTAAAGCCCACCCCCACACTTATCTCATGCATTGTCCTCAATGTATGAATGTATGCATATATGCATGAAACAGAACAAGGGAAGGCGGAAATTACCTTAGGGTGGTGGTTCCGGAGGTGGTCTAATTGGTCCACGAAATGCGGCCCAATCAAGATAACATATAATTTGGTGGAACCCACCAGAAATTTTCCTTACATAACCCACTAAAATATATATATAATCATTTTTAGAATTTCCACCCCATCGAATTTCCTAATTTCATAATAAATTTCAGAGTTAATTGTCTCAACCTCCTTGTCCCAAAATGGAGTATGAAAAGATGGAATGATTGACTTGGACAATATAGGTGCGGGAACGAATACCGACTCAGGGAAGAAGCTCAAATCAAGTAAGGGCTCAGGAGTCGGGCTAGGTTCAAGAATTGGGTCCAAGTCAAGAAATTGAAACTCAAGTCCACAATCTTCTTCCCACAATGGAATATGACCTAATATGGATGATATCTCTTTACTTCCAATATTAAGGAATTCTAGCTCATCGCCATACAATTCTTCAAAACTAAGGTCAACGTCTTTCATCAGAATTGTACAATCAGTTTCAGAAGTAAAGAGATTGTGAGAATCTAGGTCATGTTCAAGTTCTAATTCGGGAAAGGAAAGACTTGCCAAGTTATCAGTATTTGAAGTTTCGGCAAGTTCACATGATGGTACTGAATTAGAATCTTGTTGTCCAAAGCAACTTGGTTCGTCGGATTTAAAAGAGTGGTCAGCGATATCAGAATCAGCCGGACGGAGAGAACGTAAGCATTGAACCATCAAATCTATGTCATGATCACGGGCTAATTGAGCCTCAGTCATGGCATCAAGCATCCCTTCATAGTCGATAGGTGCTTCTTGTTGAAAATAGGAAGGGTACTCGTGATAAAGTTGTGAGTCGGTGGACTCACGTATCATCATGTCTAAAATTGATGGTGATTTTTGCTTGGACTCATTCCTACTCATCATTTCCAAGATAGATGGATTTCTATTCTGAATGGGTGGATCAGAGTATGAATCTTGGGAATATTGTGGACAAGGTGGATACGGAGGACAAGGTGGTTGAACATTAGACTCGGGGGACTCGAAACCCCATGAACTCTGTGACGAGTTGAAATTATTATGAAAGTTATAGTCATAAGATGGAGGGTGTGGGTTATATTCATTCGGATAAGACCATTCCGGCACACTAGATTGGTCAAAATTAGGGTATGCCGGGTTGGTAATATCCGAATAATAGTTAGGGGTGTAATATGGATTAAAATTGGAATTATTATTATATGCCATATCACACCAACACAAACAACACAAACAAATAAACAAACAAAAAAAGAAAAATTCTAACCTAAGTTAGGGTAGACCTATGACCTAGACGACTCCTAACTGGTTAGACTTTCCACGGGAGGTCGGGTGCAGACTTTGACCACAAGTTAATCAGCCAGGTCAGGGCAAGCAAGAATGGTGGGAGGTTTTCCGTCAAAGACGTTCCTTAATTAAATAACCACCAATCTTCGGGCTTTCGGCCCTCAATCCCTTTCCTAGACACTGATTTAGCAAGAGTCAACTTCCAGCACTTTTCCTCCTTAGGATAATCTCCTATTGAGTCCGAGATGTCCCTAGGGCCAACGTCTACTAATTTTTAAGTTAGGCTTGGGTTAGTGAGTGCTTGGGATATAATTTTTGGGCTAAGGAAGGGTGATGAAATCCCCACCTTATCTTATTTATAGGTTATGCCCTTAAGATGAATTAGTGCAAGTGTACAAGATAAATAGATAAGAATCACTCAAAGCAGAAAATCAACCAAGAGATGAATCCTATTCTACATGCAATGCGTACGTACCTTGCGTCTCCAGCACTCTTCAACAGTAAATAAAAATAATTGAAAAGACACGTGCCTAATATGCAAATGTCTAATCAAATTTTTATTTTTAACAACCAATAATTTACTGTTGAATTATTAGCAATTTACAGGTATATCACAGAACAAAACAGAATAGAGCAGTAAGCAGTAATCTCAAATTGCAGCAATCTGCAAAAAATTTGAATCAGTAGTCCTTACTGTTGCCGCGTTTCCGCGGCTCTGGCCGCGGATCCGCGGCAAAACAGTGGGCTCCTGTGCTCTGCCTTCGAGGGCAGAGGCACAGGGCAGCTATATGTCCACTGCAGCTGCTGTTTTCTGTTTCCTGTTCTCCAAACCTGCAAACAGAAAAGAATAAAAAATTAGTTAAAAATTAAATTTTTTTTTGTTTTAGAGATAACTTACCGTCCCTCCCCGGCAACGGCGCCAATTTGTTGACTGATTTTTCCTGCACACAAAAATTAGAATATTAGATTAAGAATAGATCGTGCGAGGAATCAGTTCTAATCCGCGGTAGCAAGGCTATGCGGGTCGTGATCCTCAGGGAGGGACTGCGATGGAAGCGTTAAGCAAGTTTCTCTAAAAATTTATCTTTTTTAGTTATTTTGTTAGTCACGATGGTATTTACAATGGGTGGTATTTACAGTGAAGTGGAAAAGAAGAATTTAGGAAGATGTGGATCTAAACTAAAGGAAGAAAAGAAAGAAAGATTACCTCTTCAGTCTGCTTACCGTTTGAACCGTTGCGATGATTTACCTTTTCTTAGAAGGCGTACAAGCATGGCATATAGGATCGTCCGCCTTCTTAACTATGGAATAAAAAGCAACTAGGGAATAAAAAGCAACTATGAAGACCTGTTCATCGCCATAGGCCATCAAGGTTCCTTCTTCGGCTAGGTATTCTCGAAGCAGTTGGATCTCATGGTGGGCAAGACATTAGAGAAAGAAACAATGTCATAAACCAAAAATAGAAAAACAATGATAGACAAAGATAGAGACACAATAAAATATAAAAATAACAAAACAAGCTTTGATTTGATTTAAACAATGGAGGAAAATTTACAACTTACACCGGCTGTCACCATCGGTACAAGAGGATCCCTTCCTCCATGAATGCAACATCTCCTCTCAGCTTTCACAAAAAGAAAATAAAAATTTACAATGGAATCTAACCTAAAACCTAAAAACCCTAGCTTTTGGCCCTTTGCTGGACGCTGGACACCCTTTGCGTTGCACTGCAGGTGATATTTATAGGTGCAGAAGGCCGAGGAGTCCTAGATAAACCTGACCACGAAATCTGGGATCTGGATGAGATCAAAGTGCCGCGGATTTGCGGCGGTTCCGCGGCACTTTTGTGGCTTCTGGCCACGCGCTTTGGCGCGTGGCCTCTCCTGGTCCGTCCATGTGGGCGCCTGCTTCTAGAATTGTAATCCTGGCCTTTTAAATCTAGATTTTCGAGGTAACTTGGTAATCAAGTTACCCTTAATCCAGATTTCTTCAAATCTTCCTCCCACGAATTTTCTTCTTATCTTGGCCTTTATCCTCATCCTGCAGGTGTTTAGGGTTGGATAGAAGTCTATCCTTCCCTAATCTCTGATATTTGCAACTTTCAGCCCTTGTATTTGCATTTTGACTCTTTGTATTTGCGCTTTTTCACCTGGGCTTCAAACATGGGCTTGGATCTGGGCCTTTGGGCTCTTTAGGCTTTATTTATTGCTAACATAACAATTCGAGGCCTGCACATATTAAATAAAGAAATATTAATAAATGTGCATTATAATATGAATAAATGTGCAAATGTGACGGTATATATGATGATAAAAATGCACTTTTGACTACCAATCAGAGAGCTAGCTAACTAGCTCATCTGCGTTTCCAATCTCGATATGGCCTGTGAATGGTTGTTCAGCATTTGTCCCTAATTTTGCATCAAAGCGGCTTTGGACTTCATAAAAGCTTCCATGCTCTCCTCCAATTTACTGAGTTTCTTTTCCATTGGTGAACTTTGGGAGGAGGAAGATGGAGCTTGATTGGGAAAATTTGGTGGAAGACTGGGATGGTGAAAATTGTTAGAGAAATTAGGCCTGGGAGGATTGTTCTGGGCCCAAGAGAAATTTAGTTAATTCCTCCAACCAGCGTTGTACATTTACGAGTAGGGATTATGTGGCGGCCGTGAGTAGGCCGCGTTCAGGTGTTTCACTTGTTGAGTATGGAAAACAAGGCACTCTTTAAAGACATGGTTCGGTGCCTGACAGTATGAACAACCCTGATTGTGAATTGGTGGTGGGTTGATCTGATTGACATTGGCTGGCTCTTTTATTTCTAGAGCCTCTATTCTTCTCATTGGGGTTGTAATCTTAGCTTCTGCAGCTATGGATAATTCTAGAGATAGGAGACCTCCTCTTGAAGTTATAGATTGTGAATTCCTTAGTTTTTCCTAGGCTGGCTCCCATTGTAGGGTTTTCTCCGCTAAATCCTCAAATAAATCTCAACCCTGATTCTTATCCTTTTGCAAGAACCCTCCCTGACACATGATTTCTAACAGGATTTTCGTCTAATAATCTGAACTATCGTAGAGAATCTGACACTGATGCCATTTCTCCACACCATGATGGGGGCACTGAGCTAGTAGGTCTTTGAATCGCTCAAAGTATCTCCAAAATAGTTCGCTCGGTTCTTGCCTGAACTGCATGATATTCTTTCTAATAAGAGTAGTTTTGTGAATTGGGTAGAATTTCTTCAAGAAGGCCTTGACGAAATCGTCCCATGTTGTAACTGAATCTACCGCCAAACTGTACAACCATTTTTTAGTTAGGTCCTTTAAGGAAAAAGGCATGAAATGTAACCTAACGGTATCGTCTCCTAGCTGGGGAATACGTACATGAGACACACTTCTTCAAATTCCCTAACAAAGAAGTATGCGTCCTCCGATTCTAAATCATGAAATTTTGGGAGAGTATTGATGAATTAAGGTTTTAATTCAAAGTTATTTCCATTTGCCTCAGGCAGCTTTATATAAGATGGCAATGAGGTTCTGATCGGATAAAATCTGTCCTGAAGTGACGCCATCATCGGTTCTGGATGCAAAGGTAGAGAAGTGTTTTTGGTTAATCTAAAAGTTACAGGATCTCTAATCCACTCTTGCATGTAGCACACCACAAACAACGTAAAGACAACAAAGAATAAAAAACAAACAAAAGAAAGAAAAACAACCACAAAGCCTTAGTCTAAGGTACCTGGACCTAGACAACTCCTAACTGGTTGATTCTCCAGTGGAGGATGTTGCAGGAACTCGACTACAAGCTAATCGGCCAGGAAAGGGCAAAACTCGGTGGGAGGTATCCAGGCGTGAGCCACGGGCCTTAATTATGCCAAACCATGGAGTTTTCAAGACTTTACCTCTCAATCCACTTTCCTTAAACACCGATTTTGTAGGTGTATAGTTCTTGCAATTTTCACCCTTAATTAATCTCTTAATGAGTCCGAGATGTCCCTAGGGCCAACGTCTATCAATTTTTAGTTAAGGCTTGGGTTGTGTGAGTGACTTGGAGATAATTTTTAGGCTAAGGGAGGGTGATGAAATCCCCAACTTATCTTGTTTATTTGAGATTTTTCCCTTAATGTCGATTGTGCAAGTGTACAGTTTATTCACAACAAGGTAACACGCAAAGAGATAAATCACTCCAAAATGTTGGTCCTATTCTATATGAATGCACACGTACTTTTTCTGCAGCACTCTTCAAAAGAAATTGAAATGAATTGAAATAGTCACGCGCCCTAAATGTAAGAGTCTAACCCAAATTTCAATTATGCAACAAGTGAATTTCTGTTGAGTTTATTACACATGTATAAGGTAAAGCATTCAAGGGAACTAAAAATTTTCGAAAGCAATTTGAGCGGCTTTCGGCAACTATGTAAAAGAGTTTGTTAGTACTTCAATCGGATAAATTCGATTTTACACGAATTTTCCAAGGGCAAATGAATTCTCATGCAATATCTTTAGCCACAACTTTCGGTTCCTGTGATAGTGAGCTCCTTGGTACTTCTCCTACACACAAGAACAAAGAAAAATCTTTAATATTGAACAACACAGCCGTTCTTTCCCCGGCAACGGCGCCAAAATTTAATCGGCAAAAAGCAAGCACGGTAAATGAATGTGGGTCAATGTTACTACTTTTGCGATTCTTCTGTAGTAGCAAAGTGGCTCTACGGGTTGTATCAACAAGGAGGGAGAGCGACGAAAGCTTGATGTGGCTTCTTTGTTCAAGAAAAGAGAAAGTTCTTTATTTCAAATAAAGAATTGGAAAACGAAAACAAGTTGGTTTTAAAAATTATTTTAGAATGATTTGGTGGTTTGTAAAATTGGGTTTTCTTAATGGTAAAAACGCATGGCTAACTTTCTTCAAAGTGCTCCCACTAATTTCTAACTTCTTGAAGATGTAGCCTCATGATGGATCATAGGCAAGCATAACCCTTATGCATAAGAACTATTCACGTGAAAATCGAGTGAAAGTTCTTCCTTAAACTTTAGCTTTACAAGGAAAAAACTTGGACATTCCCTTATCAAGATCCAATTGAAGGCGAGAATACGGGAAGACACAAGTGCACTAATGGTATCGGTAAAGTTAAAAGAAAAATCTCTTACTTAAAAAAACAAGCAAAGTTTAAACTCTATAGATCATTAAAAACCCGTTAAGCATGGAATATAAGAGAGCTAATACTTGTAAGTAAATTAGAATTAGAATCCTCGTCTTAAGATGTCATAGCTCTCGTTTGCACAAGGCTTGTTTGACACTATTAACTTATTTGGATTATCAATCAAGTTGTTAGAGATTAGTGGGTTAGTAGTTAGTTAGCCATGCAATAAGAGAGTTAGTTAGACATGGTAGTAAAAGAAACAAAAAGAGAAGAGGTAAAGAGGGGGGAGTTACACTAGAACAAGGAAGTAAAAGCAAATGGAAAAACAACAAGTAATTGGAAAGAAGAAAGAGAACTAGTTACTCGTATTAGATTGCCACCTTCAAATACAACTTTTACACACACACACTCTCTCTCTCTCTCTTTCACTCTAATGGCTAAACTAAAACTAAAAGAAGAAGGAAACCATAACAACTACAACTTCTAAAACAAGATAATAACAACTCCTAAACTCTAGATCTGCTTCTCCTCAGACCCCAAGGGGTTTTTATAGGCACCAGAGGAAGGCGGCCAAGGGGACAACCCCTTGCCAAAACCTCGGGCACGACCGCGCCCGTACGGCCGCGGAAATGCAGCCTGCGCCGCGTTTCTATGGCCCTGCCAGGGCGGCGCGTGCCTAGCTTCGGGCAGCGTGCTGTCCCTTCTGTCTCCTATCCGCTGGATCTTCTAGATTCTGGATTTCATACCCTGGGCTGAGAAAATCTCCTCCTAAGGTCAATAACTACTTGGTAGGCTTTAATCACCCATTAAATGGTGATTTAGGATCTTCTTCTTCATTTGCACACCATGGACCTAGGATCAAGTAAGCAAAGTTTTATTAGCAGAATTTTATATCAAATAAGTATATGAATGTGATACAAATCATGCAAAATTATAGACTAATCAGTTTGCTCGAGTCCTTAAGTCCTTGGGGTGTTTTCTCACCTGGTGCCCTAAGACCGTTTGGTTTGGGAGTCACCGATTAAAGGCTCGTTACATGAGCAGATTAGAAAGTCTAATAGAACTAAGGAATAATACCACCAAAAATTAAAAAAATAAAAATAATAAATAAGGCATAAGAGTTAGACTTAAAGAACCCTTAGTCAAAATTTTCACGGTCACAAGGTGCATATGACATAGAGTAAAGTAATAGGCTAGATGAGAAGTATAATTTGACTCCTTACTTTGATTGATAACAAATTTTTGAATAGAGACTAAGTTTAGGAATGAAAAATTCAATTTTCCTATAACTTATAGATTACTTAAATCTTACAATAAAATTTTAAATATTTTTCTTTCAAAATGTGTTTTCAAAATACTAACATTTTTCTCTTTCTTTACGGATTTTGTAGGTGTAATCCACTGAAAACCCTCACGAGACAAAACTCATCCTTTAGGGAAAACCTAGAGGTTTAACGGCTTATTGCACATGCTGAGTGCAATCGCGTGACCTACGAAAGTGTTCTAATAATTTTTTGTTTAGTTGTTTTGCTCGAGAACGAGCAAAAGATAGGTATGAGGGTGTGATCGGTCACTAATATTGCACATTCATTATCATATTCTCATACTTAGTATAGAATAAACTTTGCGTTTTCCTAATTATTGTTTAATTTATTTGCAGCCTATTACTAAAGGAGAGGGAAGAGAAACGAGCCCAAAAGCCCATCAAATTCTGACTTAAATCAGAATTAATTCGAAGTAAGTAGATCAGGGTAGATCAGGTCGGTTCAGGTCGGTTGAAAATCAGTTAAAAACATATCTCTTCAAATCAATGGGTTAAAGCCAATGATCAAAGGCCGTTTCGTCAAATTCAGGAGCTGAAACGAGAAATCCAGAACCGGATAAAATAATCTCTCGAAACCAGGGACCCCTACCATTTGGGTGTAGCCACCTGGCCACACTTAGGCCACGAAAACGCGGCCATAGCTGTATTTCTACGGCTTAGTTAGAGAGTCAGGGGGAGCATTCGCTCCCCTATCTTCTTACGTCTCTCCCCGTTAGGTTTTGCCTATAAATATAGGGTTCTCCAGAGACAAGAGGGAACGACCGCAGAGATAGACTTTATGCCAGTTTTTCCTTCTTTTTACTGTTGGTTTTTATTTTTCTTTTTATGTAATTTTTAGTTTTATTTATGTAACTCAGAGGAGATCAGAGTTTCATAGGAGAACGAGAGTAAAGGTTGTAATGAGAGTGACATCCGTGTAAGTTGTTCTTCTTTTCTCTTATTATTACAAGATTGAATCTATAGTTGCATTTGTAAGTTCTTCTTTATTTTGTGTGTTCTTGTTCTTCATTTCTACTTTTCTTCTTTTGGTACCAATTACTATCTAAGTGAGTCTTATAGCACCAAAAAAGCCTTGCCCTTGCGAGTGCCACCAATAGCTCATTACGATGGATTTCTAATCTCATTCTGTATCACTTCAAACTTGCATCATCTTGATGATATAATGTGAAAGAGACGAGAATCAACTCTTATGGGCTATGCGTTAATCGCCTCACTTCAAGGTAACATTATTGCCACAGCTTCAAGGTAAGTATTTGGCCAAAGGAGGTAAGTAACTTATAGTTTATTTTCTTTTAATTCTTTAGTTTAGAACACCACAATCTATCACTTCTTTTATCACTCTTTTTCAATTTCTTTGTACATATTCACTTTCATTTTCTCCACCTTCTCTATCTACCACTTTCTTCCTCACTTAACTGTAACTCCATTTTTCTCTTTTCTTTTAAAGAACTAAAAGAAGAACTTTAACCATTCTTTGTAACTTATAAGAGAACTTACTAAAAAAACTTCCATCGCTAGTCCCTCCTTGTGTATCACGGTCCGCATAGCCACTTGCTATTGCGGTATTATTGAGTACTTGCACTCTTTATTTTAAATTCTAAAATTCTGTATTTTTGTATGCAGGTAAAATCTCAATCAGACTCCATTTGAGAAAGAAAATTTCTTAGAAATTAAGAGAGTTTTTATCAAATATAAGAAAAGGCATGACTAACTAACAACTCTACACAACTAACTTACTAATATCTTGATGAATTGTTCCTCATGTAGATTCATTGGCATATTGTCCATCTTATTTCATCAAGTCAAAGAGTTGGCCCAATTTGTATAGGTGTCTCTCTTAACTTGGTTAGGTGGCTTCCTTGGATTATAGGCTCCCAATAGGTTCACAAGAATGAAACTTAAGAATTTGAGAAATACAATTTAGGTATGAATAACAAGAATGTTAAGTTCATTAGATCATCAAAGTCATGGTTTAGCTAGCATGAAATAAGAAGCTAGTGCATTAATTTGTCAGCATACTAAAGTGATTACATCATCATGTTCCATCAAAGCTCTTGTTAAAGAAATACGGCTCTAAACGAGGCACACATGAATCATATAGAGGAAATCACAAAACCTTCATTAAGATAAAAAATAACACTCATCTTCATTGGGAATTACAGAGACTTGTTAAGCACAAGACTAGAAATTATAAACATCCAATGAATCACATGAGTTAGTATCATCCAAGAGTTAGTAGTTAGTAGTTGCTAGAGGTTAGTTAGTTATGTTAGAAGGTTAGTTAGCCATGGAGAAGTAAAACAAAGAAGAAAGCATGATAGACTAAGATGTAAGGAATTAAAAGTTTGAAAGTAAAAGAGTAAGAATTAAAAGAGTAAGAAATTAGAAGAGGAAGATCATGAGCTTTGCATTTGATTATCACTCTCAATTACAAATATTTCACTCTCACCTTCTCTCTCTTTTCTAGAATCTTAAAGGGAAAATTAAATTATAAGAGAACACTAAAAAAGAACCTAAAAAAATCCTAATCCTTCCCCTAAAATTTATGGCTATCTCCTACTACCCGCAACAGAGGCCCTAGGGGTCTTTGTATAGGCATCAGGATCTCATCACTTTCAATCGTAGCCACAGAATCAAACGCTATATCAATGGTCCAAGTTTTGCCGTGGATTCACAGCCAAAATCGCCTTTCCGCGGCAGAATCTTGGCTATTATGCCAGCGATCGTGCTGACAGGCTATCTCTTCTCAGGTGCACTGTGGGAGCTTTTAGAACCACGAGAGTATTCTCTGGTTCATTGCAGATGTGGGCTTTTTTGGATTGGGATCTTTTTGATCCCCTTTAAATCATTTAATTAGCTTAGATTTGGGCCTTCTTCTTCATTAAAGAGTGGACCTGAAATTTAAGAGAAATAGCCATTAAAAATCTCAGTTTTATAGATAATATGCATGAAAATATAATGCAAAATGATACAAAATTGAACACTAATCACACCCCCAAACCTAGCTTTTGCTCCAAAATAAGCAAAGAAAGAATAAAATTCTAACTAAATTATTACGTCACTTTCGTAGGTGACACGATTGCATTGAGTATATACAACAAGTCGTTAAACCTCTAAATTACCCTAGAGGAGGAGTGTTGTCTCCTGAGGGTTTTCAGCGGATTGATGCCACAAAATTCAAAGAAAGAGAAAGATGTTCGTGATTTTTCACAAAGAAAAAGAAAAGAGTTTATGATCCATTTTTGCAAAAATTTACGTGATCTTCTGATTTTAGGTTGCCCCAAACTATTCCTTCTCCTTATAAGTCTCCATATAAATTTTTGTCTCCAATTAAGGTTAAGTTTCTAAAGTAGAGAGAGCATCAGATTTTGTATCATACCTAAAATATATTCATTTATATGTATGAGAACTTGCATTTAGACTATGAAATTTTTACTTATATTTATTTATTTATTTTATTTTTATATAAACATGTATGTACACTTATTTATTTTCTTTAGTTTCATTAGGCTTTCTAATTTACCGATGTAGCAAGTCTTTTACCGATGACTCCTACTCCAGATGATCTTACGACACCAGATGAGGATACATCCCTAAAGTTCCAGGATTCAAGTAAACAAAGCCACAAATGTTAAGGACTCAATCGCCTTTAGGTGTGACTGGTCATGTTTCTTAAGGCACAACTAACCAGCTTAATTGGTGATTAAGTGTTTATTTACAATTTTTATTTCTAAATTTTTTTCTTTTTCTTTTTTTATAGATTTTATAAAAGTATTTAATATTTGTTTAATCCCTCAATATATAAATGTATATAATACTTAGGAAAAATTTAGAATCTAATTATCTTAACCTAAAAATCCAATAATTCTTCTTATTTAACTTATATTAAGAAAACTTAATTTAGAGTTTCCCTAATTCCTAAGATCAAGTTAATTTTTTTAAAAATGGATCAAAAAGAAAATTTCTCTTTTTTTATTATATATAAAGAAAATCAAGATCTAAGTTTTTTTTTGAAAAAAAAGTCAAAACCTAAGTTAGTTCTAAAAGAAACTTAAAATCCTAAAAAAATCAAAAATTAAACTATGTCGTCCGGTCTTCTTAAGGTGGATGTATCCATTTGAGCGATACATGAAAAAGGGAATGAATCTCATTTTTTGTGTATATATGTTGAGTTGTTCATTGTTCTTGAAAATGAATCATTGTTCTTTGTATATTCTTATCAGCTCATGTCATTATTCTTCAGAGCAGCTCTCAACAGAGAGTAACTCTCTGTTTTTGAAATCAGAGGGCAGCAACAGAGAGCAACTCTCTGCTTTTGCTCTAAGTTGAGAGAACACCTCCTTGTTGAGTTGCTCCCTCTATGAATTATAAAAAAACACTTTTGACGCTGATTTTTTAAAGAACCGGCATTAAATCTACTTTTAATGTCGGTTCTCTTAAAAATCAATATTAAAAGACGGACTTTTAACACTGGTATTTATTAGAACCAGCATTAAAAGTGGTACTTTTAACGCCAATTTTTAAAAGAACTGGCGTTAAAAGTGTGACTTTTAACGCCAGTTCTTATCAAAACTGGCATTAAAACTTGATTTTTGATACCAGTTTTGATATGAAACCGGTGTCTATTCTCCTATATGATGGCGGTTGAAAACCGCTATCATATGCTTAGAGATATCACGACTCTAGCATACAAGTCGGTTGTAAAACCCTATTTAAGATCAATTTTAACAGACATAAACATGTATTTTGTACTAATGTAGTATGAAAAAGTATCATTTCATGATAAAATATTCACCTCAGCACGTACATTTTGCGAGAAATGCGGTAGATATGGACAAAAGAGGTCAGGGTGTAACATGATATGTCGGGTTGGTAACATTCGATAAAAGGTCAAGGTGTAACAAGGATTACCATTAAAGTTGAGAAAATTGTTATTATAAACCATATCACATGAAATGTCAAAATCGAACAAAGAAAAATAAATAAATAAACAAACAAAAAGAAAAAAATCTAACCTAAGTTAGGGTAAACCTTAAACCTAGATGACTCTTAACTGGTTATACTGTCCACGGAGGGTATATTGCCGAATCTGACCACAAGTTAATCGGCCAGGTTGGGGCAAGATCAGTGGGAGGCATCCATGCCTAAGCAACGTGTCTAATTATGCTAAACCACCAACCTTCAGGGTTTCGCCCCTCAATCCCCAACCTTTGACACCGATTTGGCAAGAGTTAAATTATAATCAACTTTCCCCTTAGTGTTGGCCCAAAAGGTTACACTCTCCATTTGTTTAGAGTTTTGATGATAACAAAATAAATAAGAGCTATTTGGTACTAATAAGTTTGTTCAAGATAAGTTTCAGGTTTGTACCATGTTTGAAGGCCATTGCTTAGCTTTTGCAAGAAATTCTAGGTTCATGGAGCAAAGAAGGCTTATGGCACATCAAGGAAGGAACATAGAAGAGAAGGCTCTAGCTAGGTGTAGGCTGTCCAAAAGTTACTGGAGGACAAGCTATTGAAAAGCAAAGTTTCAAGCTCTAAACGCGAGGGACTATCCCCCGCGTCTCAGCATCAAGGCGCGTTGGCTTGACACCCGCGTCTCAGCATCAAGGCGCGTCGGCCTAACACCCGCGTCTCAACATCAAGGCGCGTTGGCCTGACACCCGCGTCTCAACATCAAGGCGCGTTGGCCTGACACCCGCGTCTCAGCATCAAGGCGCGTTGGCTTAAAACCCGCGTCTCAGTTATAACCGCCTTGGTTAAGGGACCAATCACTGCCCACACGTAAGGGAAATCAGCTCCCATCGTGGCGTGTCTTTAGCAGGCACGTGGGTTAGTTACCGCCCATGTAGCGGGGAAGTTGGCCCTCATTGTGTAGCGTTTTCAGGGGGGGCACGTTCACCCCCTACAGCCTATATAAATAGCCCAGTTGCTATGGAAGAGCGAGGAGGAGATTGGAGAGAATCAATCGAAGGGCATCAGAAGAGATCAAAGGGCATCAATAGACAAAAAGAGACTGAGAGATATCAACAGGCGCGACACATACAGAGAGAGAGAGCTCGACTCTTCAAGCTAACTTGCTGCGTACAAGTTGCTCTTCGCCTACCTTCTCTTTAGAGTTTTGGTAGACGGGGCTGAGTTACTCCTTCGACCTGCCAAGGAGAAGATCCCTTGACGGTCCAGACGGTCATCTGGTCAACGGAGAACAAGATTCACTCTCCACCGCCACACAAAGAACCCAGCAATAAACAAAGGGGGGATTCAAGCTTCAACATCCTCCCTCCCTTGTAACCGGAAGATTAGTCTGTTGTAATTTTTCATCTGATTCAAGGAAATTTTACACCTCCTTCTTTTCCGTGCCCAACACTAGGCTTTGCATGGCTCAAGACTTTAAGATTGCTCAAAAAGACTTCATTAGATTTGTTTTTAGTTTTATAGATTTTGTTAAATAATAGTGAATAGGGTTGAAGCTCCATATTCCAGCACACACACACGTTTTTGCGCACATGCCTTTCCTAGAAATATTCCTTATAAATATATACAAAATATTTTAATACAAAGCCTGTTGATTACAAACTCAATTTTACGTTTATATATATCTCTAATAAAAACTATTTTGTTAGATTTCAAATCCCTTTCAAAATTATGTTTCAGTTTTGACTTTTGGCCTGAGCCGGTCGACCGACCGGTCGACCGTCACTAAGTCAGGTCAGATCGGTCGACCGACCCAGTCGACTGGACTTCTGGCAGTTTTTGTGCATATCCATGTGCATGTTTCCCGTCGACCGGGCGGTCGACCGAAGACCTTCAATCGACCGGGCGACTGGCCGACTGAAGTGGTGTTGCTCTCTGTTTGTTTCGGTCGACCGGGCGGTCGACCGAGAGCCTGCAACGGCTCTTTTGTTTGAACCCCGGTCGATCGGCCGGTCGACCGAGATAGTCGTTTCAGCCATAACGGCTAGTTTTTAAACACGTTTTAAATTTGTCTTTTTCTTCTCTAAGCGTGTTTAAATAGTATTTTCTGGGTCTAATACTTCCTAATTAGCATTATGAGGGTTTACTCTTTAATCCCTAGCCCTCTCCTATAAATAGGGGTGATTAGGGAGAGGTTTCACACAACAAGCATTTACAAAAAGTTTCAAAAGTTTTCAAAGGCTTTCAAAAGAGTTTGGTCCTTAGTTTTTGTGCTGAAGAATCTCTCATAGCTGAAGTTTTATTTTCTAAACTCTCTCAAGTTCATTTTCTTTTTCTACTTACAATATTTGAGCTTCAATTCTAACCATTATTCTATAGGGTTCTTGTAAGGGAAAGAGGCTTTTGTAAAAGACAGTTTGTGGTCTTTTGATCACCAGGAGAGAACTTGTACTTGAGATTGTGGAGTTGGGTACTCCGGTGTGATTGTAATTCTTTGTGAAGTTATAGTGATTAGAAATCCTTCTGGGTGAAGGCGGGGACGTAGAGCTGGGTGCTCGAACCTCGGAAAAATTCTCATAAATCTTCTAAAAATACTCAAAAATAGGTTTATCATTTTACATTGATATACAAACTTGTGTTAAAAATTTCAACACAAATTTCAAATATTTTTGAATCATTTTTGTGTTATAGAAATTTTGCCAAAAACCAAAAACCGTATTTTCTAAAACTTGAAATTTTGAATAGAAAATACGTTTTGTCCAAAACTCATCCAAATACAAAAATATGATATCTAAACACTTTGAAGCATGATGCATATGGACATAAGTCCAATATACATGAAACATATATATATATCCATGTTTTTTGACTTTAATTCCAAAAATACGTTTTGTTAAAACACAAAACCTAAAGCACATGAATAGATGTTAAAACACAAAAATACGTTGTTGTGCACAAGTCCTTTGGATGAAACATACTCTCTTTGATTATGATTTGCATTATAATCATATAAAAATATTCTGTGATAATACTCGTACTATACATATGACTAAGAATGCAAATCAACATAGTAAGACCAAGCACATTGAGATTAGATATCACTTTCTTAGAGATCATTTTGAGAAAAGGAGATATAGATATTGATTATGTTTCTACAGATTTGCAACTTGCCGATATTTCACTAGACCACTTGATTTTGCTAGATTCTCCTTTATTTGTGGTGAACTAAATGTTTGTGTTATTGAATAAAAATGTTTTTCTTACCCTTTTTGATGTATGACAAAAAGGGGGAGAATAAGTTTGAGTTATTATGGTCTTGATTCCAATATAAATTTATATTGTTTTTGTTTTTACAAAGTGTTTATGATTTCTTGTATTTGAGTTTAAGTGTTTTGCAAGTGTTTAATACCTCATGGTTTTTAGTCTCATGGTTTTTGCTTGCATATTACATTGTTTTTATTTGTTTAATGTAGCATAATTTGAGGGGGAGCTTACACCTCTCTTTTATTTTTTAACATAGCCTATTTGTTTTGTCATCATCAAAAAGGGGGAGATTGTTGGCCCAAAAGGTTACACTCTCCAATTGTTTAGAGTTTTGATGATAACAAAACAAATAAGAGCTATTTAGTACTAATAAGTTTGTTCAAGATAAGTTTCTGGTTTGTACCATATTTGGAGGCCATTGCTTAGCTTTTACAAGAAATTCTAGGTTCATGGAACAAAGAAGGCTTATGGCACATCAAAGAAGGAACATAGAAGAGAAGGCTCTAGCTAGGCTTTGCATGGCTCAAGACTTCAAGATTGCTCAAAAAGACTTCATTAGATTTGTTTTAGTTTTATAGTTTTTGTTAAATAATAGTGAATAGGGTTGAAGCTTCATATTCCAACACACACACGTTTTTGCGCACATGCCTTTCCTAGAAATATTCCCTATAAATATATACAAAATATTTTAATACAAAGCCTGTTGATTACAAACTCAATTTTACGTTTTATATATATCTCTAATCAAAACTATTTTGTTAGATTTCAAATCCCTTTCAAAATTATGTTTCAGTTTTGACTTTTGGCCTGAGCCGGTCGACCGACCGGTCGATCGTCACTAAGTCAGGTCAGATCGGTCGACCGACCCAGTCGACTGGACTTCTGGCAGTTTTTGTGCGTATCTGTGTGCATGTTTCCCGGTCGACCGGGCGGTCGACCGAAGACCTTCAGTCGACGGGCGGCTGGCCGACTGAAGTGGTGTTGCTCTCTGTTTGTTTCGGTCGACCGGGCGGTCGACCGAAAGCCTGCAACAGCTCTTTTGTTTGAAACCCGGTCGACCGGCCGGTCGACCGAGATAGTTGTGTCAGCCATAACGGCTAGTTTTTAAACACGTTTTAAATTTCTTTTTCTTCTCTAAACGTGTTTAAATGGTATTTTCTGGGTCTAATACTTCCTAATTAGCATTATAAGGGTTTACTCTTTAATCCCTAGCCCTCTCCTATAAATAGAGGTGATTAGGGAGAGGTTTCACACAACAAGCATTTACAAAAAGTTTCAAAAGTTTTCAAAGGCTTTCAAAAGAGTTTGGTCCTTGGTTTTTGTGCTGAAGAATCTCTCATAGCTGAAGTTTTATTTTCTAAACTCTCTCAAGTTTATTTCCTTTTTCTACTTACAGTATTTGAGCTTCAATTCTAACCATTATTCTACAGGGTTCTTATAAGGGAAAGAGGCTTTTGCAAAAGATAGTTTGTGGTCTTTTGATCACCAAGAGAGAACTTGTACTTGAGATTGTGGAGTTGGGTACTCCGGTGTGATTGTAATTCTTTGTGAAGTTATAGTGGTTAGAAATCCTTCTGGGTGAAGGTGGGGACGTAGAGCTGGGTGTTCGAACCTCAGAAAAATTCTCGGTGTTTGCGTTTGGTTTACTTGCTCTTATTCCTTGCTTTACTTTCATTGCTCTTATTTCTTGTTTTCTACATTCATTGCTATATTCAATTGTTTCATATTCATATTGTCAATCTTATACTCATACAAGAAGATTGCATTGCGCACCTCCAACTCATATCTAGAGGAATCAGGAGGAAGGAGTTCAAAGCCCTTCACGGGTATTCGGCTTCTAGTCTTATTTTGGATTGATTGTTGCATCATATTTTTTTTATTGTGCATTGATTAGCATTATCACCTATTCACCCCCCTCTAGGTGATTTCACTTAGGTCTGTCTCTTATTGAGTCCGAGATGTCCCTAGGGCCAACGTCTACTCAGTTTTAGTTAGGCTTGGGTTAGTAAGTAAGGGGATTATTTGTGAGCTAAGGGAGGGTAATGACTTTCCCACCTATCTTGTTTATACGACAAGCCCTTAAGATTGATTGTGCAAAGTGTACAGGATATAGAAAAATAACATTCAACAAGCAAATAATCACTCAAGAATGTTCCCTAAACTATATGCTCTGCATACATACCTTTTGCTCTAGTACCCTTCAACAGTAATATAAAATATAAATGAATTAGACGCGTACCTAAATGCAAAGTCTAAACTATTTTTAGTATTTAACAAACATCATTTTACTATTGAGATTAGAAAGAATGTATAGTGAGACAAATAAGAAAATCATTAGTTACAGAATTTTAGCTTTGTAATTCAGCCAACCTGCAAAAAATACAGGTTAGTAGTTCACTCAGATTGCCACTGGAATGTAGCAAATCTGAGGGCTTCTGGGCTCCGCTTTCTTGAGTAGGGTCCAGGGCCACTTATATGTCAAGTGCAGCAAAATTTTTCTTGTTAAACCTATACACTAAGAACAAAGAAGAAAGTTAACCAAAAATGTAAACTTAAATAAAGTTACTTACCGTCCCTCCCTGGCAACGGCGTCAAATTTTGATTGAGGTTTTACCTGCACACAAAAATACATAATTTTAGAACTTAAGAAAAAAGAGTGCAAGTTCTCAATACTATCGCTATAGCAAGTGGCTATGCGGGTCGTGATCCACAAGGATGGACTGGCGATGGAAGCTTTTTTGGTAAGTTCTCTTTTATGCTACAATAATGGTTAAAATTCTTCTTTAGTTTCTTAAAAGAAAATAGAAAAATGGAGTTACAACTAAGTTTGGAAGAAAATGGTAGATTGAGAAGGTGGGAAAATGGAAAATGTATATATACAAAGAAATGAAAAAGATTGACTAAAATGGTTAGGAGATTGTGGTGATCTAAACAAAATAATTAAAGGAAAAGAAACTAAAAATTACTTACCTCCTCTGGCCAAATACTTACCTTGAATCTGTGGCAATGATGCTACCTTGAAGTGGAGGCGATCAGCGCATAGCCCATAAGAGTTGATTCCCGTCTCTTCCACATTACATCATCAAGACGATACAAATATGAAATGATATAGAATGAGACTAAAAATCTATCGTCTTGAGTTATAGGTGGCACTCGCAAAGGCAAGGCTCTTTCAATGCTACAAGACTCACTTGGATAGCAGGTGAAGCTTCTTTGAAGACTACGATGGGAGTGAACTAAATCAAAGTGTTGCAGGAAAGAGAAAAAGTGTATTCTGGCAAAGCTCGAGATGGCCTAAGGCATGACGGTAAATCAGCCAAAGGTCCCAAGGAGAGGGAGCAAGAATAAAGGCTTCACAGTACGGTTACAATCAAGAAAAAAATCAAGGTAAAATTTTAAATTTTCAAATGTACTTTGCTAAAGGCTTGAAAAGCAAATCAAGGTGGAGATTGTTTTAAAATTGCCTTGTTTCTAAGAGGAGATGATGGTCAAAGAAGATCTAATCAAGTTGGTGAAGAAGAACTTTGTAAAGAAACAGATTAAAGAAAACAGTGTAGCGGTCGACAGGTTTATCAACTGAACACAATGGGCAATCGACAAGACTGTCGATCACACACAATAGAGAAGAAATGCAGTTCAGTCTATCAGCAGGTAGCAAACAGTGTCGACGGACTGGCACACCTGTCGACAGGCATGTCGATAACCAGAGGCCCAGAATCGAATTCACGTTTCTTTTTCGGATAAGTTCAGATTTTATTTTCTGGTGGACTCTGAATAGAACTTAAATTCTATTCATTGAAGAATTTATTTCTAAAGATTGAAGAGTCTATAGTTGTTATAGATCAAGAAAATCAACACCTACAAGGATTGATTAAGTTCGTCACGTATTCACCAAGATCATCTCATAGTTAGAATAGGGTTGTATTATAAAACTCTATAAATAAAATTTGTAACCTAGTGTATTGCACAAGGAAAATATAAAGAGTCAATGCATAGAGAGAGGTAGGTGATGGTGCAAAGAAGAAGAAATACTCTTCTAATTTTGAGAGATTCAAGGAAAAAGTGAATACTCTTATGGGAATCAAGGGGAATGTTAGATTTTTTTTGTACTAAGTTTATTAATAAAACTCTCTCAAGTTCTTTTCTCATTGACAAAGACCGGGTTTGATCGAACCACGTTAAATTCTAATGATTTTCTCTTTTGTCTTGGTATTACTACTTTGCTATACTAATCTTTTGCTGCAAGTATTACATATCGCCATGGTTTCGCAATGTCGATCACGGTCTAGGACACACAATAGTTGATGTAATAGCTCGATTAGTGGTGTGATATCTGTTAGCCCAAAGGTTCACCACTCTAGTTTTGATGATAATTAACTCATGTAGTTATAGTACTAATGATCTTGTATTATTTTAATTTTAGATTTTAATAAAGATCTTAGTTGGTTTTAGCTTCTTCAAGCTAGCACTTGTCGATTCAAGGGCTCAAGCATAAAGATCATATCAAGAATTCAAGGAGTGTAGCTCAAGGAATCAAGTTTGAATCAAGACAAGATGGAGAAGAAGACCTATTCAACAAAAAAACTTGAGGCTAGAGTTTGTATATTTAGAATTGTGAAAAGTTTAGATTAGTTTTGATTGCTCAAGCTTACACACACACACACAAAAGTTTTGATTTTCAATTTAACCTGTTTTTAGTTTCATGACTAGATTTCATCTAAAACAAATTTATATATTTTATATGTATATTGAATTCTATCCACACACATTGGTGCCTCAAAAAAAGTTTGAGAAACTTATTTTTGTATTTATACCAATATTGAAAAAACTTATTTTTTCAATTTATAGTTTAGTTTTGAAATAATAAATTTTATGTTTTCAAAATGGTATTTTACATCTCAATAAGAAGCTCACATTTTTATAACTCGTGTTGATTTTTTATCACAGATATTTGTGCTCACATATATTTAAAAGAACTTATTTTTATAGATTTTATAGAAATTTATAGGGATTTAAAAGATGTTTTAAAACAACAAAAGATAGAGTTTTTAGCCCTGAGATAATTAACTGGGCGGTCAACCTGATGTGTCACAAGCAACTAACTTGTGTACATGGTCAACCGGGCAGTTGACCAGACATGCACACTAGCCAGATGCTTGTCCACACGGTCGACCAGGCGGTTGACCATTGGTCTGAAGCTAAATAGCTCCTCTGGCCTGTCGATTAGTCGGTCGCTTGATAGTTGTGCAGAGTAGATTAGACTGCTCTGTGTGGTCAACCGGGTGGTCGATCGCTCACTCTAACGACTAGATTTCTACGTTGGCGGTCGACCACTAGACCCAATTTTGGCCTGTCTTGCCTCACACGGCTAGTTTTTGGATTTTCTGTTTTTGTTTTATTTCAAAACGATTATATCTTACTTTATTTGGGTCTAATCAATGTTTTAATAGCTGGGTTTACTCTCTAATCATCTTTACCCTATTCCTATAAATAGGAGTCATTGGTGAGAGTTTTAAATAAGATTTCGATAAGAGTTTACAAAATTTTTACAAGAGAAAAATTTGTGTTTAAAGTTTTGAAAATCAAGAAAACAAGTTTTGAGAAATTTAAGTTTTGAGCTTCAAGTTTCTATATCTTCGTAGATATTTTCTCAAGTGTTTTCTTAAGAGTTTCATTTCAAAAATCCTAGTTTTCTCGCAAACTTGAGCTATCATTTCTCTCTTTTTAGGATCTTATTTTTGTGAGACTTCTAGTTTGTGATCTTTCTAATCATCAAGCGTTGTTACCTTCAATTTGTCTTATGCTACCCTCTTGTTTATAGGTGTATTTGCTTTATGTATTGGCTTTATGCCCACCTCTTGTGTAGAGGTCTACTGGCTTTGTGCCCTCCTCTTTTATAGAGGTATGTTTTTTTTGTGGAGTTTTTTATAAAGATAGTGAAAATCCTTCTAGGTGAAGGTAGTGATGTAGAGCAAGTGACTCGAATCTCTAAACATATCCTCGTGTTTGTGTTTGGCTATCTCTTAACTCAACTCTACTTTTATTTATATCTTGCATTACTATTAGTACTTATTCATGTATACTTGATATTGTGCTTATACTTATTTTGATCCAAGTGAGCTATTGAAACACCTTATCTCTTATAAAATAGGAATCTTGAAGAGAAGTTCTAGAGCCCTTCATCGAAAATTTGACTTCACTTTTTTAAATCCATTTGTGTGTTTAGTTTTTGTTAGTATAAGTTTTTAAATTTGCATTTGACTAGCACATCACCTATTCACCCCTAGATGATTTTCAATTGGCATCAGATCTGGTACTCTTGATATTCGGTTTAACCACTATAGAGTGCTTTTGATATTCAGTTTAACTACTATAGAGAGATTCTTATTTTTGCTAATCATTATATTTATTTTGCAGACACAGGTCATATAGTGGTAAATCTAGTATTTATTGTCCATCCAAGTTTGATAGACTCAACTTTCCTATATGGAAGGTTAAGATGAATATTTTCTTGAATTTCTTGGGTAATCGTGTGGCCAAAGTTATATCCAAATTCTTTGTTTATCCCGAGAGTGATGAAGACTCATGGTCTGAAATTACCATTAAGGAATATAATGCAAATTCCAAGGCCTATTATGCATTACTTCAAGCTTTGAATAATAATGATATTTCTATGGTCATAAATTGCACATGTGCACATGATATTTGGCAAGTTTTAGTTATCATTCATGAAGGCATAACACAAGTTAAGAAAGCGAAGATTGATTTGCTTAGCTCTCAATATGATCGTTTCACTATGTTTGATGAAGAGTTTATTGATGATATGCTTACTGTTGGCCCAAAGGCCCATCACTCTAGTTTTGATAATGATCAACTCATGTAGTTATGTTTACTAATGATCTTGTATTCAATTAGTTTCAGATTTATGATCAAGATCTTAGTAGGTGTGTAGCTTCAACAAAGGATTTAAAGTCAAGTTTTGGAGCTTACATCATTTGATTCAAGAGCTTGTGCATCAAGACCACATCAAGTACTCAAGAGGAGTCTAGCTCTATGGATCGTGTTTGGACCAAGTCAAGAAGATGAGAAGACATCAAGTGAAGACTTCAAGAAGATGAAGACTTGTATCTAGGTTTGTTTTTAGAAGATTTTATTTTTAGATAAAATGTAAAGGATAGAATAGTTGGTGAATTACTCAAGTACATATATACACACATTCTTGATTTAGTTTATTTTAGAAAAGAATTTTAACCAAAAACCAAACCGGTATTCAAGTGAAGACTTCAAGTGTTTTGATTTTTGGTTTTCAAGTTTACATGTTTTATCCAAAATCATGTTTTAGTGCATAATGTCAAAAACATAGATTTCATCATGTTTGTGTAGTGGATCATACCCATACACCACATCCTTTAAAAGTGTTTAGAATATCTTGTTTTTGTATTTGGAAAAATAAGTTTAAAAAAATCAAGTTTGGAAAATACTGATTTTCATTTGAGCCAAAATTTTCAAGTTACAAAAATAGTCCAAATCATTTGTAACATGCCTTGATTTTGTGCAAGCATGTTTGTTTATCAAAGTATATTGGTAAAACTATTTTTGTAGATTTTTCAGTATTTTATGCGATTTTATTTGAGCCAAAAAAGACCAAGTTTTAAATCCCAGTTTTCTGTTTCCAGGCTTCAGACGGTCGACCGACCGGTCGACTGAGTTCTGAAGTCGGTCGACCGACGTGCACAGACGTGCACGCCTTTGTGCACTGGAGGGCCGGTCACCCATCCGGTCGACCGCCAGAGAGTTGATGCTCTCTGGAAAACCCTAGTCGACCGAGCAGTCGACCGATAGAGAGTTTGCTCTCTGTTCCAGAGGCTCGGCCGACCGGGCCGGTTGACCGAAGCCCTAACAGTCGGATTTCTGACCGTTGGCGGTCGACCGGGCGATCGACCGACAGTTCTGTCAGGCCTCCAACGGCTAGTTTTTGGAGCCCTATATATTGGGCCATTTGGGGGCTGTTTTCACCAAGATTTTAAGTGGATTTTTACAACAGTTTTTCTTACTCTTTTAAGAGGTTTTCTCCACTTATATAAGAGCCAATATTTTCAATCAAAAAGAGAGTTTATCAAGAGTGTTTTCAAAGTGATTTTTCTTGAGTTTTTTCCTCCACCATTTCCATCCTAGTTTTCTCACACAACACTTGAGCTATCCATTGCTATATCTACCTATAGGGATTTGTTGTGAGAGGATTTTAGGTGATTAAGAATTGTGATCACCAAAGTTCATCTTTGCTCATTGAGGAGGCGGACGTGTGTGTTCGCATTGTTTCGGGTCCTAGTGGGGACTCGGTGTTTCGAGTTCGTGTGTGAACTCCTTATTTGAGGTGCGGCCTCGGCGAGCCGGTGGGCTTGTGGTGTGCACGGACTAGGGGGTCTGAGAGCTTGTAGGTGTTGCGGCACCGAGTGATCTGGTGGGATCGATTTTAGTGGAAATCCATCATGTGTCGAAGGCAGGGATGTAGAGCAAGTGTGCTGAACCTCGAAACAAATCCCTTGTGTTTGCGATTGCTCTTACTCTCTCTCCCTTATTGTTTTATATCTTGCATGCCTCTATTGCTTTCATATTTATATGCTTGATATAATTGTGTGCTTTATTGTATATGCTTGGGGATTGTTTGCTAACACTTGTATTCAACCAAGAGAGCCAACGCGGCACCTCAACCCTTATCTAGGGGAATCTAGAGGAGTTAGTCCAAAGCCCTTCACGAGGAATTCGGCTACACTCTTGTGTTATACGTGGTGTTTAGTTTAAATAGTTTGTTTAGGTCATAATAGTTTTTAATTCGCATTTAGTGACCATTAGATTAGCCATCACCTATTCACCCCCTCTAGGTGATTTACAATTGGTATCAGAGCCAAGTGCTCTTGATTTGGGTCTTACAACCTAGAGTTAAAGATCCTCATTTTTAGGCTAATCACTATTTTTGTACACACACCATGGATTTCATGTCACCACCCATGTTTGACATTCTTAACATCCAAATTTAGAAGGTTAAGATGTTCTTGTACCTCAAAGCCCTAGGCATTCATGTCTATCTTGCTACAACTAATGATGCATATTGTTTAAATGGTAAGAATATTGAGGCTAATGCAAAAGCCGTACATGCTTTAAGATCTACCCTAAATGATGTTTATTTATCTAGGGTTGCTAATCTTGATTTGGCTTTTGTAGTTGGAACACCATTATCAATACTATGCAGGGAGCGACTCGGATGTTGGAAGCGACACTTCCAACTTGTGCGATATGGTCCAAGGGGATAACCCCTTGAGGTAACTACCGAGTCCGATGTAGAAGAGGATGCTGATATGCTATATAATGAACTTGCATCTTTTTGTCAACAACTCTTAGAAAAATATGAATTGCTTAGAAAAGATAATAAAAATTTGAGAAAGAATTTTGATTGCATGCTAAAAGAAAATGATTCTTTTAAAAATAAAATTGCATGCATTGAAAAGGAAAATGAGATTTTGAAAAATGAGAATGTTTCCTTGCTTTCTAAATTAAATGATATTTGTGAAGGAAACACTAGTTTGAAAAATGAAATTATTTTGGTGAAAAACAAAAAGAAATTGTTTTGCAAGAAAATAACTTTTTAAAAAGAAAATTTGTTGGAAAAGAAAAAGAAAATGTTTTTCAAAAGAAAAAGAAAAATGATTCTTTATCTCACCATGCTTTACATGCCCACATTGATCAAAATGAGATAAATGTTTTGAAAAATAGGATTGATTGTTTGAGCTCCATTTTGAGCTCACGTGCTTTTAACCATTTTAGATTGGAGTCCTTGTTTTCAAAGAAACAAACTCCACATGTTCATGTACATCATCCTCATCATGCATATGCTTATGTTGCATGTCATGCTCACACTCACACTCATATGCATCCTAAGGTGTACAAATGTACACATTGTGGCTGCAAAGGCCATTTAGCAAAGTTTTATTTTGACAAGTTGCATTTTTTAAATTTTGCTAATAATAAAAATGTTTGGGTGCCTTACAATGCTAACCCCTAAGAACCCAAAAGAAAATGGGTACCAAAACCCCCACCTTGTGTTTTTGATATAGGTGAGGGCTCTCACACGACGTGAGAGGGATGGTGCCTTGATGGTGGATGCACATGGACTTGAAGGATATATAATTGATGCATCGCTATCAAGGAGATTTGGTGGGACAACCATCATGTTTGGAGATTTGAGTAGTTCCTTGGTTTGGTAACTATTTCTAAACTCCTAATTTATGTTACATGCTTTTCATTTGTAATATCATATAGCATGTTCATGTTTTATTTGTTTTGTGCTTCATGTGGTAAATACTAGTTTAAATGTAGTTTTTATCGAAACTTGTATTTATACATGTACAAATAGTGAACAACAAATTGATCTATATATGTTTGCACTTCATGTTCATTTGTACTCACTTTATGCACATGTATAGGCTAGTTTTGATGATTCTTTCATTTGTACTTGTTTTGTCAATTTTCCTATTTTACTTCATGTATATGTAATTTCTATTTAAATCTAATAAATATACATGTATATCCGTGAGTCTCTTGCCTTCGTGCAATACCTTTAATAGACTCTTTTATGTTTGGGATATGTATGTATATTGTTAGATTTGGAAAAATCATACATATACCTTGAAGTTTGTTTTTAAAATGAAAAATGAATTTTCATGATTTTTGTTTTGATAAAATGATAGTTGTTTCGAGCTTCATTGACTATTTTCATGAAAATGCTATTTACATGATTTTTATCACTCACACTTTTATTTGTTTATTCATGACCTTGTTTCATGAACACATTTTTGAGCTTTATCGATTTTGAGTGTCAACTTTTGTGTATTTGGTATGACTCATTAAAAACATATGTTTTGATTTCATGTTTTGAAGGATCTTTAACTAGTTTTTCAAAATTCTCTTCAACTAGTTAATTATTCTTCATTTGGTAGTGATTTTCAATACTATACTATTTTCAAATCAATTTTTGAGAACCCCTACCTTCTATGGGCGGATGGCTGGACGTGTATGCCTTGCGAGCTTAATTGAAAAATCTTTTATCTTGAGCATATGAAGGGTGGTAGGTTATGAGTTATATACTTGATTTACATTGCTATTTTCAATTGGTATCATTGGATCTTTTCAATTGGCATCTAAATTGATAATTTTGTATATACTCATATTTTGTTTTTTTATATATGTATGCTTCATTATTTCCATAATATCAATTGCTATTGGTATTCTCTTTTCATACATATATATGATTTTCGTGTGCTTGTTTTACAATTGGTTTACTTATTTAAAGCACAAAATTAGTTTATGCTAAGCTTAAGTTAAAACTTTATTTTCAATTGATGTTTCAATTGATATTTTAACAATGCATAAGCTTATGAAAATAAAATTTTTTTGATCATTATTTTTTCAATTGATGTCAATATGCTTCAATTTCAAATTTGTTATAAATTTTACAATTGGAAAATTTACAATTGATATCAATATGAATTACCTATTTGAAAAATTCAAAATTTGTAATGTTTATTTACAATTTGATATCAATATGATTTTTTTTTCAATTGGTATCTTAAAATTTGATTACAAGTGGTACCTCAAAATTTGTTTTATTGAGAAAAATTCAAATTTTTGTTTGAACAATTAATAATCAAAATTTTTTTGATTTGTATTGCCTATATGCAAGGGGAGCTTAACATCTCTTCTATATATAGATTCATGATGAGTGTATCTTGTATTGAGAAGCTTGACAACTCTTCTTTATGTGATACACGTGTGTAGGGGGAGCTTCACATCTCCTCTTATGTATTACATATTATATGTTATGTGAATTAGGGCTTGTCATCACTCTTTCATGTAATGTATATGTGTAGGGAAATTACTTTACCGTCTTCCTCTTCATGAATGTATATAGCATATAATCTTTTATTGACTTATTGGTTTACACCCATTATTGGTCTCTTTGTTTATGACAAAAAAGGGGGAGAAAATTTTGTTGATTTTGTTTTTACTTTAACCCCTTTGTTGATGATTGACAAAAAGGGGGAGAACTATTGGAGAAAGATTTTGGATTTATATGCATGTTTTGTGAAAAAGGATTGTTTATGCATATATGTTTTGTTTTGCAAATAGGAGAAAAAAATTTGATGTGTTTTATGCTCATAATCATGTTTATCTCCTAGCTTTGCATACATGCCATACATGCATATTTATTGTTTATTTGTTATGCATGAGTTAAGGGGGAGCTTCTTTGGAGCTTTACTTTAATCCATGCATATATAACTTCATGAGTTTGTCATCATCAAAAGGGAGAGACTGTTGGCCCAAAGGCCTATCACACTAGTTTTGATGATGATCAACTCATGTAGTTATATTTACTAATGATCTTGTGTTTAATTAGTTTCATATTTATGATCAAGATCTTAGTAAGTGTGTAGCTTCAACAAAAGATTTAAAGTCAAGTTTTGGAGCTTACACGGTTTGATTCAAGAGCTTGTGCATCAAGACCACATCAAGTACTCAAGAGAAGTCTAGCTCTATGGATCGTGTTTGGACCAAGTCAAGAAGATGAGAAGACTTCAAGTGAAGACTTCAAGAAGATGAAGACTTGTGTCTAGGTTTGTTTTTAGAAGATTTTATTTTTAGATAAAATGTAAAAGATAGAATAGTTGGTGGATTGCTCAAGTACATATATACACACACACACTCTTGATTTAGTTTGTTTTAGAAAAGAACTTTAACCAAAAACCAAACCGGTATTCAAGTGAAGACTTCAAGTGTTTTGATTTTTGGTTTTCAAGTTTACATGTTTATCCAAAACCATGTTTTAGTGCATAATGTCAAAAATATAGATATTTCACCATGTTTGTGTAGTGGATCATATCCATACACCATATGCTTTAAAAGTGTTTAGAATATCTTGTTTTTGTATTTGGAAAAACAAGTTTAGAAAATACTGTTTTTCATTTGAGCCAAAATTTTCAAGTTACAAAAATAGTCCAAATCATTTGTAACATGCCTTGATTTTGTGCAAGCATGTTTGTTTATCAAAGTATATTGGTAAAACTATTTTTTTAGATTTTTCAGTATTTTATGGGATTTTATTTGAGCCAAAAAGACCAAGTTTTAAATCTCAGTTTTCTGTTTCCAGGCTTCAGACAGTCGACCGACCGGTTGACTGAGTTCTAAAGTCGGTCGACCGGTGATTGAGACGGGAAAGGTGTATGTAAATGTATTCGATGTATCCCTTTCTTATCTCCGCTATAGCATAAGGCTATACCGAGTCGATTCTCAGGGAGAGCTAGCGATGGAAGCGTTACGAATCGTAGTGAAGAAATGTAAACGAAGTGTCTTCTATGCTTATAAGAATAAAGAATCAAATGAAAATGAAACGAAAGAATGGATGAATATGTTCATGGTGGAAAGTGTAAAAAGAAATCAAGATCAAGGTTGGTTTTGGACTAACAACTAAAAAGAAAGTAAACTTGAAGAAGCAAACCATGACTAGCTTACCTTACTACCTTACCAACACTTACTAAACTCCGTGATAGTGAAGGCGTGCCTCATGTTGATTTCATCGGCGTAGGTTTGTCTTGCGTGTTGATCTAATTACTTTCCCATTGCATGAAGGGTGGTTTAACCCATCGGAGAAGAGAAGACCATCCAACTTGCAAGATGAAATAAAGCAATCACCCATGAGTTAGTGAAGATGGCAAGGCTAGTGGTTAGCTAGTACATGGAGAAAGAATAGCTACAAGCCATTAACAAATAAAAGCAAAGCATGAAGTAAAATTGCAAGGAAATAAAAGCATGAATTAAAGAAAGCAAGTAAAGAAAGCAATTAAACTAGAACCAAGCTCAAGTAGAGGAGTAGAGAATGGATCAATCCTTGCATTGCTTCAAGTTGTCACTCCTTGATATACAAGCTCTCTCTCTCTTACAACTCTCTCTTGCAATGATTTCTAGGGAGAAGAAGATCATAGAGAGCTACAAAAATCCTAGAGAAAAACTAACAAAAATACAAAGCTTTACACTAATCTCTCTCTCTTCTCTGTTCCCTCTTTGCTCGCAGGTCCAGGTGCAGTATTTATAGGGCTCAGAGAGAAGCTTCGAGATCTAGGTTGTTGGCGCAAAATCCGAGATCCAACAGAATTAAAACCGCCGCAAAAGCGCGGGAAAATCCCAGATTTTGCGGCAATATCTCAACCGTTTGGCAACAACTTTCTGTTGTGAGTTGGTTGCGAGGTTGTTATCCACGTGGCCTTCTAGAATCTTGAGTTGTTGTGCGGATCTCTCTGGATTCTGAATTCAAATTTGGGCTTTATCTTAATCTTGGATTTAATCCCTTTAATTATTGCTAATTAAAGTGATTATTGGGCTATCTCTCCATTAGAGTGTGAACCTGCAAATATATAGAGAAGATGAGTAAAAATCATATATTTATTACAAAAATGCATGGGAATAATGAGGTAAAATATGCAATATTGGATCACAATCACACCCCCACACTTATTCTTTTGCTCGTCCCGAGCAAAAACAAAGAAAAAGAAAAGAAAATCCTAACTACCAATTTTATTACACCACTTTCGCAGGTGACGCGATTGCACTGAGCATGTGCAACAAGCCGTTAAACCTCTAGTTACCCTAGAGGAGGAGTGTTGTCTCCTGAGGGTTTTCAGCGGATTACACCCACAAAATCCATAAAGAAAGAAGACAAATGTTAGTGTTTTGAAAATGCATTTTGAACAAGAGACATGTTTTCGAACTATTTTTGCAAAAATAGAAGTGATCTTAGGTCATAAGTCCACCTATAATCATTCTTTCTTAAACTTAGTCTCTATGCAAGATCTTGTCTTCAATAAGGTAAGAATTCAAAATTGGATTGAATATTTTATCTCTCATAAAACCTAGATAATATGCACACCGTGCTTAGTGAAAATTTCTGGGATTTCAACTCTAACCATAAAGCCATTTTATTTATTTTATTTATTTATTTTTTTTCTTCCCTTAGCTTTTCTAGGCTTTCTAGTTCACCCATGTAGCGAGCCTATAACCGATGACTCCCAAACCAGACGGTCTTAGGGCACCAGATGAGAAAACATCCCTCGGGTTTAAGGACTCGAGTGAAAAAGGCCACAAAACTAAGGGGGATTATTCTTTTTGATCACCGTTAGGCGTGAATATTATGCTTCTTGAGGCATAATTCTCCAGCTTAATGAGTGGTGTTTTTCACCGTTAGGCGTGAATAACCATGCTTCTTGAGGCATAATTATCCAGCTTAATAAGTGATGTTTTATTCTCTTTTTTTTTTATATTTATTTTATGGCATTTTAGGTCTTTGTTTCCATCCCAAAAATTGTGTAAGTGTGAAGTGCATATTTATCTAAGGCAAAAAATTCAAGATAAAAATATCTCCCCAATTTTACTTACTTAGCCTATAATTTCAAACATGATCTATTATTTCAACTAGGTTTAATATGTCATAATTAAGGCTTTCTTAATTCCTAAGATACATCTTAATTTTCTTAAAAATAGATCTAAACTTTGTCTCTTATTTCAAAAAGTTTTTTTTTTATTTTTTAAATTTCTAAAAAAAGTGTAAAAGAAAGAAATCTAAAAAATTCTAAGTGTAAAAGAAAGAAAATCTAAAAACTCTAAGTTAGTAAACCCTCCCCCACACTTATTTCATGCATTGTCCTCAATGCATCATGATATATGTATGCATGAAACAGGTAAGAGGTAAGAAACTTTTTATTTACAAGAAAGTGTAAAAAATTATTTACAAAGAGTATATACAAGTGTAACCATTACCTAGGCTATTGGTCGCTTTCCTCTGGCCCGTTTCCCATCATTCCAATGTGTCTGCTTTCGTGAGTTCAATTGGGAAACGGTTTGAATTATTGTAGCCTTAGGTATTTCCAGATTCAATTTTTTATTATTATCATTCACACTCATTCCACCACATTGTTCACAAACAAATTCCTTATCACCACTCTCACTCAGAATCTCATCACTTCCAATGTCAAGGAATTTCAGCTCTTCTCCATATAATTTTTCAAAACTAAGATCAACATCCGAAAGTGTGCAATCAGTTAGCTGACCCCAAGTTGACTCATCTAGACACATAATCTCATCAGCAAACAGGTCTTCAAAGGATATATCAATCGGAGGTTCGAATACAGTCAGAGTTGGCTCATTGAAAGTGAAAATATCCAAATCAACTTTCCCTTTTTGAAAGGGTACTCAGATAAGAGAATCACCAGATTGTGACGCATCTTTTGGATCTTCACCTTCTTCCTCACAATTGTTACTAATGAAACTAACCTCAAATGTTTGATCTTTTGTTTTACGAGGTTGTGTGTGGAAGACATTGTGTTCATGAGTCATGTTACCAAAGGTTAACCTCATTGATCCATTCCGGCAATTAATGATGGCATTTGCAGTAGCCAGGAATGGTCGTCCCAAAATGACAGGAGTTTGAGCCCTTTGATTGGAATTTGACACAGGTTTTGTTTCAAGGACTACAAAGTCAACAGGATAAATGAATTCCCCAACTTTGACAAGGACATCGTGAATTTCCCCCTTGGGTCTAGTAACAGAGCGATCAACCAATTGGATAGTCATTTGGGTAGGATTGAGATCACCTAACCCCAATTGTTGGTACACAGAGAAAGGCAGGAGATTGATGCTGGCCCCCAAATCAAGAAGTGCCCTATTGATGGTAGTCTGTCCTATGATGCATGATATGGTGGGGCTCCCTGGGTCTTTGTATTTACAGGAATTGGACCAGTGAGCAACTCAGTGATGGATGATGCTAGGAAGACTTTCTTAGGGACTTGGGTCTTCCTCTTCTTGGTGCACATTTCCTTTAAAAATTTGGCATATGATGGCACTTGTTGTATGGCATCAAGAAGAGGGACATTGATTTGGACCTTATTAAACATTTCTCTTATGTTCTCCATGTGAGCATTTGTCTTGTTATTTCTAAGCCTATTTGGATATGGTACAACAGGCTTATAAGGTTGCTCATCTACCTTTTCTTTCCCCTTGGAAGTGGATGGCTCAGAACTAGAGGATTGTTTGTCAGAAGCTGGTTGCATTGGGACAGGAGGTGTTGGCTTTGGTACTGGATGAGATGGTGTACTAGAAACCTTATTATCAACTTGTCTTCCAGACCTCAGGGTATGAATAGCATGACATTGACTGGGTCCTATGTCTTCCACTTCATTCAAAGGGAAGTGATGTTTGGGATTTGGCAATGGCTGGCTGGGAACATTCCATTTTGTCTCTCAGCCAATTGTCCAATTTGGACCTTAACTTTATTCAACTCCTGCTGCTGGTTTTTTGTAAAGGTTTCTAACATTTTCTTCAACTCTGATATTTCTGAATTATTCTGGGGCAGATGTTGATAATATGGAGGCTGGAATTGTGATTGGTAGTATGGTGGGTTTTGATATGGTTGTGATTGTGGTGGACTTTGAGATGGATGAACATACAGTGAATCATGATTGAAACTGGATGTGTGAGACTGAGCATTATATGGATATGGAAGTGGTGGTCTATGATGCTCAGGACCAGACTGACTCCATGAAAGATTTGGATGGTTCTGCCATCCCGAATTATATGTGTTGGAGTATGGAGGTCTGGTAAATGCTGCATTCAGGTTCTCCTGATATGATTGGAGCTGATACAAAGGACACTCCTCAAAGACATGGCTAAGGTCATGACAGTTGGTGCAACCCGGTTTGATCACAGGTAAAGGGGTGACCTGATTTACAACAGAATTTCCCCTAGACTCAAGCAGTTCTATCCTCTTCATCAATTGTGTGATCTTGGCATCTGCAGCTAGAGAGGATTCTAAGGAGTGCGTACCAGTTCTGGAAGTGGTGGGAGTCGGTTTATCAGGGCATGACTCCCACTGAATGGTTTTCTCAGCTAGTGTTTCAAAGAGATCCCACCCCTGATGTTCATCTTTTTCAAAAATTCCCCTTGGCACATGGATTCAAGGAGGGTTTCGTTTGGTAATCTAAACCGTCATAGATAATTTGGCACAGACGCCATTTCTCTATACCGTGATGAGGACACAGGGCTAGGAGGTCTTTGAAACGCTCAAGATACTTCCAGAAAGGTTCATTTGGTTCCTGCTTGAATTGCATTATATTCTTTCTCATGAGGGCTGTTTTGTGGATAGGATAGAATTTCTTAAGAAAGACCTTTACAAAATCCTCCCACGAAGATATGGAACTGACGGGAAGATTGTAAAGCCACTTCTTAGCTAAATCCTTAAGTGCAAACGGTATGAACCGTAACCTAACAGCATCCTCGGTCAGTTGGGAAATTCTCATCATCTGGCATACCTCTTCAAACTCACGAATAAAGAGGTACGCGTCCTCAGACTCAAGACCATGGAATCGGGGAAGTGTATTAATGTATTGCGGTTTCAGCTCAAAGTGGTTTCCATTTGGTTCGGGGAGAAGAATGCAAGATGGAAGGGAGGTGCGAATCGGATAAAATCGATCTTGAAGTGAGACGTTGTTTTCCATAATGTCAAGTGGTTGTGTAAGTGTTGCAGAATTTGAATCACGGAACCACTCTAGTATATACAATCACAAACAACGTGCACCGATCACACCAGCGAAAAAGAAAGAAAAATTAACAAACAATAAAAGAAAAATCAATCCAAGCTTTCTAGGGTTCCTGGACCTAGACGACTCCTAACTGTAGATTGTCCACAGGAGGTTTAGTGTAGACTTTGACTATAAGCAAATCAGCCAGGGAAGGGTAAGGTTGGTGGGAGGTTTTCCGTCAGAGACGTTCCTTAATTAAGTAACCAGCAACCTTCGGGCTTTCGGCCCTCAATCCCTTTCCTAGACACTGATTTTATAAAAGTCAATTTCCAACACTTTTCCCCCTTAAGATAATCTCCTAAGTGAGTCCGAGATGTCCCTAGGGCCAACGTCTAGCAAATTTTATTTAGAAGCTTAGGATTGTGAGTGCTGGGATTGTGATTTTTGGGCTAAGGAAAGGGTGATAAAATCCCCACCTTATCTTATTTATGGTTATGCCCTTAGAATTGATTTGTGCAAGTGTACAAGATATAACAAGGATTCACTCAAAGCATGAAAATCAAGCAAGAGATGATTCCTAGTCTACATGTAATGCAAAACCTACCTTGCCTCCAGCACTCTTCAACAGTAAAAGTAAAGAAATTGAAAAGACACGTGCCTAGAATGCAAATGTCTAAACAATTTTTAACAATTTCAACCAATTTTTTACTGTTGATTAAATTAGCAGGTATATGGTGAAAAATACAGGAATTCAAGTATAGCAGAAGCTGTATTTTGCAGAGCTGGAGACCCTGCAGAAATTTGTGAGTAGTCAACTCAGGATTGCCGCAGATCCGCGGCAAAAACCAGGATTCCGCGGCAAAACTGAGGGATCCTGGTCTCTGCTTTCAAGAGCAGAGGCCCAGGTTCACTTATATGTTACTGCAATGAAAATTTTCCTGTTCTTCAACCTGTAACCTGCAACAGAGAAGAAGATTCGTTTAGTTCTTCACTTTTAAAGAAAATCCGTTGCTCTCCCCGGCAACGGCGCCATTTTGATTGAGACGGGAAAGGTGTATGTAAATGTATTCGATGTATCCCTTTCTTATCTCCGCTATAGCATAAGGCTATACCGAGTCGATTCTCAGGGAGAGCTAGCGATGGAAGCGTTACGAATCGTAGTGAAGAAATGTAAACGAAGTGTCTTCTATGCTTATAAGAATAAAGAATCAAATGAAAATGAAACGAAAGAATGGATGAATATGTTCATGGTGGAAAGTGTAAAAAGAAATCAAGATCAAGGTTGGTTTTGGACTAACAACTAAAAAGAAAGTAAACTTGAAGAAGCAAACCATGACTAGCTTACCTTACTACCTTACCAACACTTACTAAACTCCGTGATAGTGAAGGCGTGCCTCATGTTGATTTCATCGGCGTAGGTTTGTCTTGCGTGTTGATCTAATTACTTTCCCATTGCATGAAGGATGGTTTAACCCATCGGAGAAGAGAAGACCATCCAACTTGCAAGATGAAATAAAGCAATCACCCATGAGTTAGTGAAGATGGCAAGGCTAGTGGTTAGCTAGTACATGGAGAAAGAATTAGCTACAAGCCATTAACAAATAAAAGCAAAGCATGAAGTAAAATTGCAAGGAAATAAAAGCATGAATTAAAGAAAGCAAGTAAAGAAAGCAATTAAACTAGAACCAAGCTCAAGTAGAGGAGTAGAGAATGGATCAATCCTTGCATTGCTTCAAGTTGTCACTCCTTGATATACAAGCTCTCTCTCTCTCTCTTACAACTCTCTCTTGCAATGATTTCTAGGGAGAAGAAGATCATAGAGAGCTACAAAAATCCTAGAGAAAAACTAACAAAAATACAAAGCTTTACACTAATCTCTCTCTCTTCTCTGTTCCCTCTTTGCTCGCAGGTCCAGGTGCAGTATTTATAGGGCTCAGAGAGAAGCTTCGAGATCTAGGTTGTTGGCGCAAAATCCGAGATCCAACAGAATCAAAACCGCCGCAAAAGCGCGGGAAAATCCCAGATTTTGCGGCAATATCTCAACCGTTTGGCAACAACTTTCTGTTGTGAGTTGGTTGCGAGGTTGTTATCCACGTGGCCTTCTAAAATCTTGAGTTGTTGTGCGGATCTCTCTGGATTCTGAATTCAAATTTGGGCTTTATCTTAATCTTGGATTTAATCCCTTTAATTATTGCTAATTAAAGTGATTATTGGGCTATCCCTCCATTAGAGTGTGAACCTGCAAATATATAGAGAAGATGAGTAAAAATCATATATTTATTACAAAAATGCATGGGAATAATGAGGTAAAATATGCAATATTGGATCATAATCAACCGGGCGGTCGACCAACGTGCACAGACGTGCACGCCTTTGTGCACTGGAGGGCCGGTCGACCCATCCGGTCGACCGCCAGAGAGTTGCTGCTCTCTGGAAAACCCCAGTCGACCGAGCGGTCGACCGACAGAGAGTTTGCTCTCTGTTCCAGAGGCTCAGTCGACCGGGCCGGTCGACCGAAGCCCTAACGGTCGGATTTCTGACCGTTGGCGGTTGACCGGGCGGTCGATCGACAGTTCTATCAGGCCTCCAACGGCTAGTTTTTGGAGCCCATATATTGGGCCATTTTGGGACTGTTTTCACCAAGATTTTAAGTGAATTTTTACAACAGTTTTTCTTACTCTTTTAAGAGGTTTTCTCCACTTATATTAGTGCCAATATTTCCAATCAAAAGGAGAGTTTATCAAGAGTGTTTTCAAAGTGATTTTTCTTGAGTTTTTTCCTCCACCATTTCCATCCTAGTTTTCTCACACAACACTTGAGCTATCCATTGCTATATCTACCTATAGGGATTTGTTGTGAGAGGATTTTAGGTGATCAAGAGTTGTGATCACCAAAGTTCATCTTTGCTCATTGAGGAGGCAGATGTGTGTGTTCGCATTGTTCGGGTCCTAGTGGGGACTCGGTGTTTCGAGTTCGTGTGTGAACTCCTTATTTGAGGTGCGACCTCGGCGAGCTGGTGGGCTTGCGGTGTGTACGGACTAGGGAGTCCGAGAGCTTGTAGGTGTTGCGGCACCGAGTGATCCGGTGGGATCGATTTTAGTGGAAATCCATCGTGTGTCGAAGGCGGGGATGTAGAGCAAGTGTGCTCGAACCTCGAAACAAATCCCTTGTGTTTGCGATTGCTCTTACTCTCTCTCCCTTATTGTTTTATATCTTGCATGCTTCTATTGCTTTCATATTTATATGCTTGATATAATTGTGTGCTTTATTATATATGCTTGGGGATTGTTTGCTAACACTTGTATTCAACCGAGAGAGCCAACGCGGCACCTCAACCCTTATCTGGGGGAATCTAGAGGAGTTAGTCCAGAGCCCTTCACGGGGAATTCGGCTACACTCTTGTGTTATACGTGGTGTTTAGTTTAAATAGTTTGTTTAGGTCATAATAGTTTTTTAATTCCGCATTTAGTGACCATTAGATTAGCCATCACCTATTCAACCCCCCCTCTAGGTGATTTACACTTACCCGTTTAACTATAATTACTAATGCACTTATTTTTTTAGATAAGCCTATTAACAATAATCAACAGATGCATAAAATTATTAAAGCACTTTCTAAAGCTTGAAAAGTCAAATCTACTACATTGAAAGAGCTCAACGATAGAGAAAATAGACTTCACCGCTTTCAAGAGAACTTGAAGACTTATGAAATGGAGATGAAGGCAAGAAAAGATCATGATCCATAAAAAGATATTGGTGTTGCACTCAAGGCCTCCTCAAGAGAACTCAAGATGAAAGGTGCAACTCCAACCACAAAAGATGAAGAACTCACTTTCCTAGTGAAGAATGTTAATATGTACCTCAAGAATGAAAGAAAAAGTAATCCAAGAAGAAAAGAAAAGAAGAAAGTAATGAAAGCCATCACTTTAGATTCGGATAGTGAGAGGATGATTCTGTGCATATGTGTTTCATGACCCAAGGGGATGACCCCTCTAGGTAAATTCAGAATCCGACTTTAAGAAAAATGAAAAATTATCATACAATGATCTGGCTTTAAGTTGTGAAGAGCTTTTAAAAAAAAAATATGATTTGATAAAAAAGAAGAATTTGAAATTAAAGAAAAAAATTGTGCTTTATCTTCAAAATCTAATTTTGTCTTAAAAGAAAATGATTCTTTGAAAAACAACTCTGGGTTGATTTCAATTGAAAAGGATTTTGTTTCTCATACTAATGTTGCTTTTTCAAATATTGATAAAAATGAGATTTGTGTTTTGAAGAATAAAATTAATTGTTTAGACTCAACCTTGAGCCAATGTGCTTTTGACCATAAAATATTGAAATCCTAATTTCAAAAAAATAAGCTCCACATATTCATGCACATACAGGTCAAACTCACAAGTATACTAATGTGTATAATTATTCACGTTGTCGACATATTATTCACATTATGGCCATAAAGGCCATCTAGCTATGTTTTGCTTTGATAAAATTTTCAAATGCAAATGTTTGAGTTCGTAGTGATACTAACCCTCGAGGACCCAAAAAGATTGGGTACGAAAATCCACTCCAATTATTTTTGATGTAGGTGGGGCTCTCACAAGACGTGAGAGATTTGATGCCTAGGTGGTGGATGCAATTGGATCTTTATGAAAAAATTATTGGATGCATTACTATCAGGGAGTTTAAGTTGGTGGACCACCTTGCTTTGAAAAAATAGAGATTAATTCAATCGATGTTGGTAATTATCTCTATTGTCCATCTTATATTTATTTGCTTTAATTGGACAATCTTTAGCATATCATGGTTTACATGTTTTTTATTATATGTTTAAATGCCAATCTTATTAGAACTTATGATATACTTGTATAGCTTTTGAGATACACTCTTGATTTTGTGTCAAACTAGATTCATATCCTTTGTGTACTAAATTTTTTTTTAGATATATGTGTATATCTTAGTTTTGATGATTCTTGCATTTACACATGTATTCTCTTTAAAGATTTTATAATCTTTGAATCAATTTTAAAAAATCATTCTTTATGATTGGTATTTTCAAACTATTTTAAATAATTATTTTGAAAATGCCATCCTTTGTGGTAGATGGTTGGTGATCATACCTTGTATAATGTTAAATGACTATTCTTTGACATGTGCATGGAGGTAGTTATTGACAATGAGTTATACACATAATTCTCATGATACTTGACTTTTTATATCTCATGATATTTGAATTTTTATATACTCATTCATGTTTATCTATATATGTATGCTCTAAATTGTGTATGATATTTCAGTTAGTATACATACATATATATGATTGATTGTGCATCTTAAGCAATATTCATACATGTTTTTATAACACAATTGGTTTCATGCTAAGCTTGATTCTACTTTAAATAAATTTATTTTATTTTTAACAAGCTTATGCATTAGTTCTTTGGTTGTTTCAAAAAGGGAAAGGAAATTTTAACAAGCTTAAATTGGTATCTTAATTTTATTCCAATCCTTTTTGAGAAAAATATTTTTGACATAGTAGTTCATATTTTAATTGGTATAATTTATTATAATCGGTATCTACATTTCAAATTGTTTTGCAAATTGTTATCTATGTTTATTTTGAATTTAATTGATTTCAATTGGTATTTTTTTTAATCATTCTACATTTGCAATTGAGAATCAAGCAATCTAAAATCCTACATTTGGTTTCTAAAATTTGTTAATTGGTATTGGTTTTCTATATTTCAATGTTTACAATTGGTATCTAAAATATTTCAGTCTTAACAAAGTAAACATGGGAAACAAATAAAAGAATGTATGACTTTTACATTTACGAGGTTTCAGATTACATTTGTGGAAGCTTCTTTCTTACAACTTTATTCTTGATTCCTTGATTTGGGAAATATCAAAACAATCACATGTAAGTATTCCGATCATAAAACCATGTTCATTTGTAGAATTCAAGCACCCAAGAGTTGGCGTAACCGCAAATGACTTTGGATCTACAGAATCCAGCTCCTTTGGCCAAGGCATCGAACTCCCTCTCGGTCCTCTCTTTGCCTCCTGGATAGTGAGCCAACATGATCATGTCGAGATGGATGACGCCCTGTGCCGCAGTTGTGGGTTCGGGGTACACTGGAAGGATGCTCTCTATGAGGATCACCTTGCCATAGTCTGGTAGAGCCTTCCTACAATTCTCCAATAGCTTCAAGCAGTGCTCGTCGCTCCAATCATGAAGAATCCACTGCACATGTATATTTGTGAATAGTTAAATTTTTTTTTTGTTTAATTATCTTCGCTTTAAAGAAATAAGATGTTCTCCTTTTAGTTGGTAGAGCCATGACATGTATAATGTATAAGATTTAAATATGACGCAGCTAATTAAAAAAAACTACTAACTATCAAAAACTGTCATTTTCCCTCTTTTTTATATAGAGAGTCAGCTTTTTTGTAGCTAAGTTCTATAATATTTTCTATCGATAAAAAGGTAACTTCTATAACATATTCCTCATATCATATGCAAAGGTCTAAAAGGGAAGTTGTTACAAAGCTATGTACATTTTTCCTAATTTTCTTTATTTTCTATGCCAATTTCATTTTTTCTAATCTTTTCAAATTGGCATGGATAAATTTTACAAATGGGACGGGAAATTTACTTATCTCCTTTTAATGTTTAATCAATTATTTGACTGAATATTTCAAAGTGTCACATTCAAGTGTGAACGAGAGGAAGAAGAAAGAAATCGGGTTCAGATTTGAGCTCTGGTGTTTGGTACACTAAGGAAGAGAGGGGGAAAGAAATCGGAACAAGTCTGAGCGGGCACTGACTCAGATCGGTGCGGGGACCAAGGTCCCTCGATCTCTTCCACCCAATGGGCAGTGAAGAGGAACTTTGACACGACGATCTGGGGTAAAAAAAATCTTTTTAATTCCTCCTCTTCTTCTCTCTCTTCTTCTCCTTCCTCTTCTTCTCTTCCTTCTTCTTCCGATCAAATAACCCATCGCTGCAAGAGGGGAAGAAATCCCTCTCTTCCAAAATGTCAAACATGCCCTTAAAGTAACAAACTTAGTTCTACATATAATCTAGTCTTTTTCTCAAATGAGTTGAAAGATTAGTGAGGATTGCTCACCTTCATGAGAATGGCACCCCCACTGGGAACACTCTCAAACATATCTCCACCAACATGCTCTACTCCTGCATCACCAAAATCACATATTTGATTCGATATGTCACACTCATGCTCAAAAGCGTTATTCTAGTTTATAAATTATTCATGTTATTTGGTATATACTTCAAAAATAATGAATAAAATACCAGGAATAGGTTCTGCCTCTGATATGACATGAGGCAGGTCAAAGTTGATTCCCTTGATATGAGGGTGCTTCCTGACGATCATATTGATGGTTCCACCAACTCCTCCACCAACATCAACGAGAACCTTGAGATCGGTGAAACCTTTGTAGGTCTCAAGGATCTTCTTGGTTATGATGGTGGAGTGGTTCCTCATCCCCTCATTGAACACCTTGTTGAATCTGGGATCTGTAGCATGGTACTCGAATGCGCTCATACCGTAGGTCTTGTTGAATGGCATGCCTCCATCTAAGATGGCATCCTTCAAGTAGTACCTGTTATAAAAGAGTTCAAATTAACAGCCTAATTAATTAATTAAACTCACATAAAACTATTGTAGTGTCGATATAGTAGTGGAGATGATTTGATTCTCGAGAAATCTAAGATTTTATAGATAACAACTTTAGTGTGAGGATTTGAAATTTTGTTCCTTAAATCACTCTCAAACTACTAATATTCGTTGGTGGTGTGAATAGTTTCTAGTCATATAATTTTGTCAAGTTGGTTAAAATACAATAAATATTTTCCTATAAGTAACTTTGGAATTAAATATTGGATTGTTTATCCACCACAGATAAATAGCACAACAAAAATCTAAAAAAAGCATAGAGAGTCGTGGTAATTCTTCACAGTTAAAAACAATTAGCTTAATGAGAAGCATGGCAAAGGCCTTGCAACCACAAATTGTCCTCTCCCTTTCTCTCGTCACATGTCCCCCCTACCACTAGCAGAGTCTTGTCTCATTGCTTAAAGTAGTGAAGAAAACAAAACAATGGAAAGTTGCCCATAAATATATCTCAAAGTTGCTTGCTTCAAGAAATAAATAATCAAACAAATCTCAAACTTGCCAACAACAAAACAGGTCTAGGGCAAAAGACAAGAAAAGAAAGACACTGCTGGCATTCTCTCCATTTTACAAATCTTCAACATTTTTAAGTCAATCAGGCCAAATTAATTAGTGTTTTTCTCAACTAATTAAGCTGAAACATATGACTTAACCTTCTGAAATAATTTCATTTCTTAGCTTACTGAAATATTTTTAGGCTGAGATCTCAAGTTTTCTCAACTTCTTCCCAACTTCAAGCATCTTTCGTGAGCAACATGGGCTTTAAATTACAACTCAGGTAATAAAAAGTTATGGTAAATCTTAGATTCAAATAGTGGCTTTGGTATTTAAGCATTAAAAATAAGCAAATAAAATGTACTCTATACTAGAAACCATTAATTAGATACGATAAGTAATTTAATTAGATAAATTCTTAAATCTACGACTCCAGATTGTTAAGATTATATAAACAAACTTATGTAACACGTACCAGCTCTCTTTGAGGACCTTGTCGTCAAGGAGAGCCAGGGCGGACATGGACACCCCGTCCTCGTTCTTGGTCAAGAACTTGAGGATGGGCGCCGCCCCGTACTTCCTCTCCTCCTTGCCATCGGCGGTCATGCACGTCACAACATTGTAGCTCGCCAGAAGCCTCAGTATTCGGTCCAGCATCACCTTGGCCTGGGGGTTCTCTGTGGGCAGCCGGCTGGCGATCTCGGCCGGGGACAAATGGATCCCCGGCCCGGCCTTTATGATGATCTCGAAGAGATCGAGCTCGATGGCCGATTTCAGGGTCATGGGGAGGATGGAGAAGCTGGCTAGCTGTTGGGCGTAGAGGCAGGCCTCCTCGTCTGAGGACTGGGGGGCTGGTGTGATGAACTTCTGAGCTGACCCCATTTTTTTTCTTTTCAAAGTTTTTGTGTTTGATGAGCTATGGAGAGAGCGGGGGGTTTTTATGATGCATGCCTCTCTCAAGGCTCACCAACCGCGCGCCAACCGATGACTCAATTGGGTCCTTATGGGAGGCTGGAGGAGTTTCGGGTTTAGGGTGATTTTATTTTTTTATTGTTTGTCTTTTTATTATTTTTATTTCCTTTTGTTTTAAAAGAGGAAAGTGAAGGGTAGGTGAGCCCGCCCTGGTTCATTTAAAAGGAGCCAAAAAACACATATAATTTAAATAAATAATTTAAAGTGTATAATTTAATAGAGAGGAGGAGGAAAAGAGAAGCCTGTTGAGAAAAATCCCACCTTTCAAGTCTGATGTACGTGGGCTTCCTATTTTTATTTTTATTTTTTTAAAAAAGGTTAGTTCTTAATTACATGTGAAATGCATGTACGCGAAACTAAAAAATAAAATAAAACAGAGAGAGAGAGAGAGAGAGAGAGAGTAGAGAGAGAGAGAGAGAGAGAGAGAGAGTCATTTGAGAATGTTGGCGAGGAGGAACAAGGTTAAGTTGACGTAATTGACTCCTCAAATTTGGACTAGTCATTTGTGATCAACATAATTAAGTCTAATATTTAGTTTCACATTAATTAGTAGACAAAATAAAGTAATTTTATAATGAGCTGGTAGACGTAGGATAAACTAAACTAGTATCCACTCCTTGAGTTTTATACCAACATGTTTATTGGGGAGAACCTCACATAATCTAAATGTTAATCCAAATTGTAATATAATTCGTACATAAGATCAGTTGGACAAGAATGATTAACAAACACTACACCATGTCGAGCACCAATAACAGAGGCAATCTTCAGCAGCCCGGGGGTGGCAGGGTGCAGAGCCCCCCATGCGACACACGCTAGAGAAGAAACTAAAATACAGAAGAAACGAAAATCGCACTGCTGTAGGGGCAATTTCGTCATTGCAGTAGCACCAAAATACATCGCTATATATTTTTCTTAGGGCTAGAGATTTCTGTGTGCCGTCATTTTTCAGAGAGAAAAACATTGTAAACTTCTTTTTTTCAAAATATAGTGAATCGGTGTGGCTCAAGAGGGCGTAGGCAAGTTGCCGAGCCCGGTAAATTCTATGTCTTCTTTATTTCTGCATCTTTCTATTTGTCTTGTGCTTTTGTTCTTCATAGGGTTTCAGATTCAATTGATCTCAACACAATCAACATTAACATTGCAAACTACTTGAAAAAGTTGATTTTAACCTGTGAAGAACTAGACGTTTTACTGAGAGTCAGTAAAGGAGACCAAACTTGAAACTCGATATTTGAGTTATAACAGTCCCAACCTGCTACATAAATTATTGTTTGTAAATTGATCTTCGGACGGTTTTTATAAACTAATAAACATTTGATTTTACCAAAAGAAACTAGAGCCAATTATCAAGAAAAACCTAACAATCAAGATTTTCTATTGGACTATGTGTCGCATATTCGGTTGAATGTAAGAAACAACATGATTAGATTAGAGTAGTTTGTGTTCAATTAAAAGATAGAAGGCATGGACCGAATAAGTTTCATGTTGAATAAGGAGATTAAAAAATAGATAGTAACCAATTCATCACAACCCACATACTTTTTCCCAGAAACAGCAGTTAGTTTAATAATGAGTTTTTTAGATATGTAACACTCAAATCTTTACATTTAAAATTTTAGCTCAAAAATTATTGATATTGCTTGTATGCCTCTCAAATCATCTTAAACCAGTTAAGTTACCTATTGTTACCTATTGTTAAACTATGAGTGTTTCAGGGATAAGATTGTCAAAACTCTTAGTTGCTGCTTCTTCTTCTTATTTTTTTTTTATCCTCCTCCTTCTCTTTTTTTTTCTTTTTCTTTTATTTCTTCTTCTTGGTTATGCTCTTCTTCTTTTCTCAGGGCGCACCAAGAACACAACCAAACTAAAGCTAAAATTTTTTGTTTTGAAAATCAAGATCTAATCTTTTTTTAGTTTAATATTAAAAAAATTTTAAAAAATAAAAAATATCAAAAATTAAAAAAAATTCAGAAAGTTAAATCTTAAAAAAAAAAATCAAAATTCTTTTCTTTTTTTATTATTTTTCTTTCTATTCCTAAGATTTAATTTCAAATTTTCTTTTGCAGGGATATTGCATGAACTAAGGAAGACTTGCACAACAACAAGAAGCTTGCTTACTTATGACATATTGCTTTGCTAAAATAAAAATAAATAAAAACTTGCTTACTTCAGAGTCGCCGGAAAGGTTAGTATTTTCTAACTCTACTTATGAATCTCTTGTCAGTGGGGTTTTGGAGGTACTTATTGATTGAATTTTGTGCTGCATTAGTGCATACTTGCATAAAAAGATCTTAAGAGCTGTTACCTCTCACATAAGGTTGGGATTTCATCACCCGTTCCTTGGCTCAAAAATCACAACTGCAAATAAGTTTTTTTCCCAAGCTTGAACTAATTTAAAATCAATTAGAACTCAGCCACTAGGATTTCGAGCTCATTTAAGTGGAACTATTTTGGGAAGACTCCCGTGAACACTTTCAAGCTTTCGAAGAGGAACTTCCTTGTCTAGAAAAGGTGACTTACCCATTGCGGCGGTGCCTGGCCTGAAGGAAGAACTGAGTCGCTTGTTTGACAGGTTTAACCGGTAAACCCACTATCCTTCCAACCCAGTTAGGAGTTGTCTAATTAAGGAGAATTCTATTCTCTTAAGATTAGTGGTTGAAAAAAAACTGATTACCTTTCAATTAAATTCAAGATAAAAAAATGCTTGATTGCAATTGATTGGTTGAGTCATCTTGTGTGTAATCTTATCGATGATTTAGAAAATCCTTCATCAGGGCAGTACCCTGGTTCATGCGAAAGTGGGTTCGTATTAAGGGTCGATTAGAATCCATTATTATTTCTGACCCCACTGCAACAATGGGTGACGCTAATGAAACCAAACAAATAACCTTAAAGGATTACATGCATCCTACAAGGTGCACCCAACCTTCCTGTATCACCTTGCCAGCCCTTACAGCAAATTTTGAGATTAAATCCGGGATGATACAGATGCTTCCAGTCGTTCGGGGATTGACAAATGAGAACCCATATCAACACGTTAGGGAATTTGAGGATATTTGTGGGACCATGAAGTATCATCAAATGACAGAGAATCCCTAAAACTTAGGTTATCCCCTTTTCTCTAAAAGAAAGAGCCAAATCTTGGCTTCTTTCTCTCCAACCTGGTTCAATTTCTACTTGGGTAGGATTAGCCGAAGCCTTCTATAGGAAGTTCTATTCTAAGCAGAAAACTGCTACCATACGTTAAGCCATCAACACCTTCCATCAACTACAAGGGGAGACGTTCTTCACATATTTGGAAAGATTCAAGGATCTTTTACTTGAGTGTCTCCATCACGGATTCGAAAAGATCCGTTTGATTCAAATTCTTTACGAAGGGTTAGACTACTCAAATAAGACCATGATTGAGTCCCTTCGCAATGGAACATTCACGAGCAAAACGGCCGATGATGCATGGCAATTCTTTGAAGAGGTAGCAAAAATACTCTAGAATGAGAGCCTGTTAGTGTTGATAATAAGTAATTTATCTCCTCAACTGCCACTAAAAAGGGTGGTATACATAAAGCCAACATAACTGTCTCAGGTTACAGGTAGGAACTAGGTTCTCTTTTATGTCGAACCTAGGCTCTGATACCACTCTGTAACGCCCCGATCCTAAAGATACGGAGTCGTTATGGCAACGCATATACGTGAGGTAAAATACCCCTCGTATACTCGCTAAGCCTAAATTGTAACCTGAACAAGCTATAAATCGGAAGCATAATGATCAAAGAACACTGCAATAATACATATAAGACTATACATGATAGCAATGAATAACAGGAAGAAAATGACAGCTGAATAAAAGTCAAAGGTGATATACAGGAATCAAAGAATAATAACAAGAATAAAATGCAAGTATACCAGAATCAAAGGGAGAGGACCCAAGCTCCTCGCAAGGTAAACCGTCTCATCGAAAACCTGCACATTAGAACAACCGTCCAATAGCTGGACGTGCAAACCCAGGGTCGTCAGAACGCGACCATAATGAGTGTGTGTGTAAAGGGGAAACAGCTCGTGCAGAAGAACAATGTGCATAAATCGTAATAAGAGCAACTACAGATAAAAGAAACTAAATAATAAGATAAATAACTGAACAGTAAAATACGTGGTAACAACATGAATAAAGGTAGAAGACAACTGTCACAACAGTAAACAAGCAATCAATGTCAAGGCGTGTAATCTATCACGTGTCACTAGGTTGGCATACAATCCAGTCATGGTTATAGTTATATGTCTATCATAGTGATATAATGTACAGTCAGATGATTGTGGTCAGTTACAATACATTAACAGTTTATTTTCATTTATTATGTCAGCGAACACTAATTGCCACCTGTAATAGACGCATCCCATACTACGCCTACTACTCGTGTCAACCGGAGTCCTAAGTTATTGAAACTGATTGGTTGGAGACATTATCCATGCTTTAGGTGGGTCCCGTACATATCCGGGACCACGGCCTTAGTTTCCTGGCGCTGAACCAGGCCGTACCGCTAGGTACTCAGTAACAGTAACAGTAATCTCACTGTGAAAACAGTGGAACAGTAACAGTACAGATGGGATGTCAGTCATCCCCCAGGAACCCTACAGTGGAACCCTCAGTCGGCTGCGCAGCCTGTATCCTAGGTCCACCCAAAATACAGACGCTGTCTCCTCCATCAATTTTCCCAATCCCGGTGTAAGTTGTCCATTTACATTATTATTCATTCAATTCAGTTAAACCAGTCAATATCCATATTATCTAGAACACTGGGACGATACGGTGACAGTAACAATAACAGTACAGTAACAGTCAATCAGTATTCGTATACACGGTGAACAATATCAGTAACAGTGAACAGTAACAGTAACCGTGTATACGATGAACAATAGGACTGTACCGTGGTTACGGTCAAACAATCATTTCCCAGTAACTTTCAATAACATGGATATAATAACAGTAACAGTCTAGCTACTGCTCAACGAACGGTCTCAACTAAAGCTGACCATAATCTCATCCATCCATGCTAAAGAGATATCAATAACTAATCCATTAACTTATAGTCTCAATACAATTCTCATGAATCACTAAATATCAGTCCGTATCAGTGCAATCCAAAATGGTGACTATCATATCAATGAATCTGTAATTAGTCCTCTCCTCAACACCAATATGTTATAATCCTATACCCTCAACAACTGAGATCAAATAATAACTATTATCAAACTCCAAAAATGTAGATCACTATCATAATAAGTCATCTCTGATAACTGAAATAGTCAATAACTAATCATGAAGTATATAGTATGTCCTCGAGATCATCAGGTCAACATATACTGAATCATATCGAAGTAAGGGAATCATCCTCAAATAACTTATGGTCTAGAATATCTACTCTTGATACTCAACATCAACAACATATCATCTATCAGACCCCAAATGCCAACAATGTCCATCTCATCTCAATATCAGTCAGGCTCCAATGAAAGGAATATAGATTCTGGGTACTTCTAACTCAAGATCAATCTAAGACACAACTCAACTAATCCAGTCATATCTGATATGTCCTCAATTACTCAACTAAATAAGTCATGTCTAATCATTGAACATCATTCAATGTAAATAACATAAGTCTAGATCAACCCCGAGTCATTACAACCAATTCATATCCCAATAGTCACATGATCAATAAGTATCAGTACAAATCAAGAATCTGTTATAATAGTCGTTATTCCAACATATGTCCATAATCAGTACTAGTCTACTCACTCTGACAAACTATATCTGATTCATAAGGCTACACAATTCCCTCTTCTATAAGTATCAATTATGATATCCCAACACTCGACAATATATCATGTACATGCATCTAAGATCTATCATGATATCTTGTTACTAGGTACCATAACATGCACATGTATCTAAGTTCGATTGATCAAGTCATTCCATCCAATATCCTTCTCTCAAAGTCATGAACACCATCTATACTCATTACACAACTCATGGGTGAAGTCTACCATCCATCAAGGAACCAAACACAACTAACAGACTCACGTTAGTCGACTATAGAGGTAGTCCAAGTCGACTAGGGACAAGGCAAGTCGACTAGCCTTCTGCCAGAACAGAAGACAGAGACACTACAACGCCTAATCTCCCACACAATAAAATATGTATATATAACCTCTCTTGCACATATCAACATACACAATGTCTACATTATTCTATGTACACAATTAAATCAAAATATAATCAATTACATATAAAGAAACGGAACCGAAAGGAGTAAACACTCACCTTGGGGAATCTGCGCGTTACGGGCGAGTCGCCGTTACGGTCGCCGTGGCGCCGCTCTTCGCTGTCGGACTACATAGGACGGTAGCCAGAGTCCTGGGGAAGACCTGGCTGCAATCTGGAGGTCTCGCGCTCGCCGGAAGGGCCTGGAATCGCCGCTCGCCCGCTGCTTGTGCTGCTGGTCTGAATCTGGATCTGCTGTACGCGTCGCCGGGCGAGTCGCTGCCATGGTCGTTGTGGTGCGGTTCCTCGCCAACGGACTACATGGGGGGTGGCCAAGACACTGGAGAAGGTCATCGTGCTGGTCTCCGGCGACGGGCTGGCGTGGATCGGGAGAACGGGCTGCTCGCCTGAACTTGTGCGGACATGGATCTGCTGCTGTCCAAATCTAGATTCGGCTGCCGAGTCGCTGTTGAAGGATGCCACGGGCTGTTGGTTACTGTCCGGGTCTGCTGGGGAACTTGGCTGGCCTGTTGGCGGTGTTGCCGAGTCGCCGTGGAGGGGATCTGGTGCTCGTCGGAGGTGTTGCACAGATCTGGACAAGGGAGCTGTCCAGATCTGCTGCTGCCGCTGTCGCTGGATCTGTTGCGCTTTGCTCGCTGTCCTGCTGTTGTTGGAGATGAAGGGCAGCCAAGGAAGAGCTGTGCCCTACTGGGGGATGCGCCAGGGCAGGAGGGCAGCAAGGGGGGTGCGGCCGAGTCCTGGGGGAGGCCTCGCCGGCTGGGCTGCTGGCGCACCAGGGCTGTTGTCACTGCGGATCTGCTGTCGCTGCCAATGGAAGGAGGCGCTGTTGTCGGATCTGCCATGGAAGGGACTCACGGCTGCAAGGCGGAAGAGGAGAAGAGGTGGGCGCTCTGATTGCACAGCCAAGGAAGAGGGTGATCCGGCCATGGTGATGGAGGCATGGGGCTCGTTGCGCGTGGTGCCGGCCTGGGGCTGTGCTGGCCATGGGAGAGGAAGGTGCGGCCACAGCATGAGGGGAGAGAAGGAGGGTGCGGCTGTAGCTTGTTGATGGAGAGATTAGGTTATTGCTAATTAGGTTTAGGGTTAGGTTGTCAATAGGATTTATATAGCAGGGGTATTGGGTTGGGTCTAGGCAAGCAAGAAGAGCACCACCAAGATTAGCATTAACACCAATACGAATATCAAACTAAATAAACAATTAATAGTAACACAAATAATATTATTAAAAATAATTAGCAATGAAATGATAATAGAATATCCACTATCCATAATATTAACAACTAATGACAATGAAGCAGTAATAATAATTAGCAAAGGAAATGTCAATAATAAATAGTGGCAAACATAAAATTCAAATTACCATTTACTATCTGAAAATAACTTGCATACTCAACAATAATAATCAAGAGAGAAATAAATTTAACTTGATTAATTAAAAATAATCGGTAAATCAAAATAAATACTTGTGGAAATTAAAATACAGTATTATTAGATTAGGGGTATTACAGTACCCAAAAAGTCCGGACTCATAGTTGTTACTAATGAGAGCAATGAGTTGGTTCCAACTCGCGTTCAAACTGGTTGGCGAGTGTGCATAGACTATAGGAAACTTAACCCCATGACTAGGAAAGATCATTTTCCTCTGCCTTTCATCGGCCAAATGTTAGAATGTATTGCCGGTCACGCTTTTTATTCCTTCCTCGATGGTTATAGGATATAACCAAATCCACATTGCTCGTAAGGACTAAGAGAAAACGACATTCACATGTCCGTTTGGCATATTTGCATATCGTCGCATGGCCTTTGGGCTATGCAATGCACCGGCTACTTTTCAGTGGTGTATGTTGAGCATCCTTTCAGATATAGTTGAGCAATTTCTAGATGTTTTCATGGATGACTTCTCTGTCTTTGGGTCTACTTTTGATGAGAGTTATATCATCTATCATTGGTATTAATAAGATGCAAGGAGAAGAACCTAGTTATTAATTAAAAAAATGCTATTTCATGGTTAAATCTGGGATTGTCTTAAGACACATTGTTTCTGATAGAGGTATAGAGGTTGATAAAGCTAAGGAAAGACTAATTGTCAAATTATCACCTCCTAGATCTATTCGGGAGGTGCGATTTTTCTTAGGCCATGCTGGATTTTACCGCCGCTTTATCAAAGATTTTTTCAAATTCTCCAAACCTCTTTGTGATATTCTAGCAAAGGATGTTCTCTTTGAGTTCACCTCTTCTTGTTTAGAAGCATTTGAAAGGCTAAAGGTCGAGTTAACCTCAGCACCCATCATCCAACCACCTGATTGGAATCTCCCATTTGAGGTGATGTGTGACGCTTCCAACTATACTGTAGGGGATGTCCTAGGCCAACGAGTGGATAAACTTTCTCATGTCATTTGCTATGCCAGTACGACTCTTAATGACACCCAACTGAACTATTCCACCACTGAAAAAGAGTTGTTGGCAGTCGTTTTCACTCTTGACAAATTCCGCCCATACTTTATAGGTTCTAAGATTCTAATCTACACTGATCATGCAGCTTTAAAGTACCTTCTCACGAAAAAAGATACTAAAGCCCGTTTAATCCATTAGATCTTACTCCTACAGGAATTCGACTTACAAATTCATGATAAAATGGGAGCTGAAAATGTTGTAGCAGATCATTTGTCTAGGATTGTGGTCGAATCTGTGTCCGACTCACTTCATATCCTTGAGACATTTCCTGATGAGCAGTTAATGTCCATTTCCTCTTTAATTGTTCTGTGGTATGCTGCCATTGTGAATTATCTTGTCACGGAACAAATGCCCGATTCATGGACCAAGCAAGAACTATTGCGTTTCTTAGCTAGGGTCAAATGATTCTTCTGGGATGAACCATACTTGTTCAAATACTGTCCCGATCAGATCATTCGACGCTGCGTTCCTGACTCAGAATTTAGAGCGTCCTTTCATTTTGCCATGACCAAGCCTGTGGAGGCTATTTTATAGGAAGAAAACTGTTGCAAAAATTTTGCAATGTGATTTTTATTGGCCCACTCTATTTCGTGACGCTCATGTCTACTGTCAATCATGTGATCGTTGTCAAAGATTAGGGAAGATTGCACGCCGGAATGAAATGCTGTTAAACCTGATCTTAATTGTCGAAATATTTGATGTTTGGGGCATTGACTTCATGGATCCCTTTCCTATATCCCATAGATACCAATATATCCTTGTAGCAGTTGACTACGTCTCTAAATGGATAGAGGTAGTAGCATGTAAAACCAATGACCACAAAGTTATGGTAAACTTCTTAAAAGAGAATGTATTCTCTCATTTTGGCTTTCCTCGTGCAATCATCAGCAATGGTGGGAAATATTTATGCAATCGTATATTTGAAGCCTTAATGAAAAAATATTGCATCAACCATAGAGTAGCCACCACTTATCACCCACAGACTAGTGGCCAAGTAGAAGTTTCCAATCGAGCCATCAAGACCATTCTAGAGAAAACTGTGAACACTACTAGAAAAGATTGGTCTCTTCGCCTGATTGATACCTTATAGGCATATAGGACTGCATTCAAAATTCCGATTGGAATGTCTCCATATAAGTTAGTTTATGGCAAGGCTTGCCATCTTCCTGTTGAGTTAGAACATAAAGCATACTGGGCAATCAAACACCTAAATTTTGGTCTAGACAAGGTAGGAGAGTCTAGAAAACTTCAACTGGATGAGCTTGAAGAGATAAGAAATGATGCATATAACAGTTTAAAATGGTATAGGGATCGTATGAAGATTATGCATGATAGGATCATAACTCGGAAGGAATTTTAGCCAGGACAAAAAGTCTTGTTGTATAACTCCCATCTACATCTCTTTCCGGGAAAACTAAAATCTCGTTGGACTGGTCCGTACATTGTTCATAAGGTACACCCACGTGGTGCAGTTGAGGTCCACAATACCACGGATGGTACTACTTTTCAAGTAAATGGCCATCGTTTAAAATCATACCGTGAGTATATGAGCCCAGAAGTGGAGGAAATCCTTCTGCAAGTCCGGTTTATCAGGATTAATCCTATACATACTAGGGATCCATTTATATATTATAGTTTTTGTATTTTTTCTGTTAACTAGACAATGATGGATGACATCCACTCATCCTCATCAGGTACTATCTATCCTTCACATTCTTACATTTGTAGCATGCTATACATTCATTCATACATTGAGGACAATGCACGAGATAAGTGTGGGGGAGGGTTAATATAGGTTTTCTTTTAAGTTTTCTAAAAAAAATAAATTAAATAAAATAAAAAAGATTATAAAAATAAAAATTTAAAAAAATTTTCTTTGTTACAAAAAAAAACTTTTTGGAAAGGAAAATAATACTTTGACTTATTTTTGCAAGAAATTAAGTTAATTTTAAGGAATAAGAGAATCATAATTAGGATTTCTTATACTTGGTTGAAATAAGAATATTTGTTTAATTTCTAAGGATATGAAGAAAAAAATTGAAAAAGTAATCCAGTCTTGATTTTTACCTTGATAAAATATGCATCTTTTATATACTTACATACTTAGGGTTCAGAAACAACGATTTTTATGCCTTAAAAAAAGAAGAAGGAAAAAAAAGAAAAAAAAAGAGAGAAGAATATATACATATATTATATAGAATAAGAATCCTCTGATTAAGCTGAATTTTTGTGCCTCATAAAGCATGATTATTCACGCCTAAAAGTGGTTCATATCACCAAATAAATCCTTAGTTTTGTGGCTTTATTTGCTCGAGTCCTAAGTCCTTGGGGTGTTTTCTCATCCGGTACCCTAAAACCGTCCGGTTTAGGAGTCACCGACTAAAGCTCATTACATGGGCAAATTAGAAAGCCTAAGAAAGCTAAGGAATATTACGACCAGTATATACACAAAGAAGGCATAAGAGTTAGACTTGAAGAACGCTTAGTCAAAATATTCACGGTCACAAGATGCATATGATTTAGTCTAAAATAATAGACTAGATGAGAATACAATTTTATTCCTAACTTTAATTGATAACAAGTATTTGAATAGAGGCTAAGTCTAGGGATGAATAATTTGATACTCTTATAACTTACAAGTTGCTTAAATACTGTAAGAACACTTCAAATATTTCTCTTCTTTTCAAAATATATTTTTAAAAATACTAACAAATTGTTTCTTTTCTTTATGGATTTTGTAGGTGTAATCCACTTAAAACCCTCAGGAGATTTTAACTCCTCCTCTAGGGTAACCTAGAGGTTTAAAGGCTTATTGCATATGCTAAGTGCAATCGCGTGATCTGCGAAAGTGGTCCAATAAAAACCTTAGGTTAGTTTTGTTTTGCTCGAGCACGAGTAAAAGATAAGTGTGGGGGTGTATTTGGACACACATATTGCATAAACATTATTACATTCGTATACATATTCTGTAATAAATCATTACAAACTCACTTGTCTTAATGTCCTAATCCTTGTAGGATGATAAAGAGAGGATAAACATGAATCCTATCTAAACAAACCCAAAAGTTCAAATCAAACAGCGATTGACTCAAATTCAGAGAATCTTTAGTCTATCTTATCTGAGGATTGAATTTACCAGATAAGATAATACTATAAAAATTTAAAGAAAAAATGAATTTTTAAAGACCCTATTGGGTTTGCTAAGGATAAATGGATAGAGAGAAGATCAACGGATGAGATGAAGTAATTTATATTCGGATTCAGATTGGATACAGTTTAGCATTTTAATCATAACTTTCACTACCGAATCTCAAATTTGATGATCAAGATGATCTAGAAAGAAGATTTAAAGGGATACAACTCTTATGTTGATCACCATTTCAAATTCTATCATCCGATAAGCAATATTCAGTAATTAACACGCCAATAAGTTGCAGATCAGAATTCTAGATAAATCAAGTTTTAAGATAAGGGGAAGATTGAAATTCAAAAATAGCCAACTCTTCCTATCTCCCTACGCTCTCCCTTATCACTATTTTCCTATAAATACCTGTATTCATTGAGAGAGAGGACACGAGAGAGCTAAAAAGCCAGAAAAAGAGAGTTTTGAGCATTGTAATGTGAGATTGGAGAGGATCAAGGGCTTTGTATTTGATGCTTATTGAATAAAATTCAGAATTCTTCTTCACGATCTTGCAGCGTTCAGTCTACGTCTTTCTTTAATTTTCTTTTTATTTTATTTATGCTATTATTTTCTTATATATTTGATTCCATGAAGTCATCTCTTTTCTTTTATTAACTTCTTTGTTTTCAGCATCGCTTGGAGGAGGGAGACAACAAGGCGACGACAAAAAACAAGTTTATAATTCATCTTCCTCTTCCCTTCGTACCAATCTCTTAATTTTTTTTACTCTGGTTATTCAAATCTTCGCAAAAAGGTTAGTATTTCTTTCTTCTTTTGCTTTCTTCATATTTTTATTTTTCTTTTACTTTATTCATATTTTTATTTTGCTTTTGCTTTCTTCTACAAGATCATTATTTATTTATTTATTTTTTAAAAAAATTCAAATCTTCATCCAAGGATTTTTCAACTAGAATAAGATAAAAGTGAGATTTTTAATAATTAAATTTTCAAGAACAAGTCTCTGAGGATTCGATTCTATACTTGCCACTACACACCTTGTTAAAAAGATTCTAGCAAGTTTAGGTTTCATAACTTGTACGTGATTTAACAACGATAGAGTTTTTTATGAACTTTGAAATGCGAAAGAAGGTTAGATCTCTTGTACCAAATTTATTAATAAAACTCTCTCAAGTTCTCTCCCTATTGATGTAGACTGGGTTTGGTCGAATCACGTTAAATTCTCGTGATATTTCTCTTTTATCTTAGTATTACTACTTCGCTTTGCTAGTTTTCTTTTGCAAGTATTGTATATCGCTATGGTTTCGCAACGTCGATCACGGTCTTGGGTGCACAATAGTTAGTGTCATAACCTAATTATTGGCATGGTCTTTGTTTGCCTAAGGTCCATCACTCTAGTTTTGATGACGATTAACTCATGTATTATATTACTAATGATCTTGCATTATTTAAGTTTCAGATTTTAATCAAGATCTTAGTTGGTTTTTAGCTCATATCAAGAACTCACGAAGAAGGAGTCTAGATCAAGGATTTAAGTTTGGATCAAGTCAAGATGGAGAAGATCTGTTCAACAAGAAGACTTGAGTCTAGAGTTTATTTATTTAGAATTGTGTAAAGTTTAGATTAGTTTTGATTGCCCAAACTTACACACACAAAAAAGTTATTGTTTATAGTTTAACCTATTTTTAGTTTCATGAGTAGTATTCATCTAAAACAAGTTCATATGTTTTATATCTGTATTGGTTTCTATTCATACACAATGGTCCTTCAAAAGAGTTTGAGAAACTTATTTTTGTATTTATAAGTTTTGAAAAAACTTGTTATCAATTTATAGTTTAGTTTTAGAAAAATAATTTTTATGTTTTCAAAATGGTATTGTACATCTCAAAAAGATTATCACATTTTTGTAATTTGTGTTGATTTTTGGTCACACATTTTTGTGCTCATATGTATTTAAGGACTTTTTTGTAAATTTTATGAAAATTTAAAGGGATATAAAAAGATTTTTTAAACAATAAAAATAGTATTTTTGGTCCTGAGCCGATGACCGGATATGGCAGAAGCAGCTAGCTTGTGTACATGGTCGATCGGACGGTCGATCGGACCTGCACACAAGCTAGATGGCTATGCACATGGTCGGTCGACCGTTGGCCTAGAGCTAAAGAGCTCCTCTGGTCGATCGACCGGCCGGTTGACCGCCAATTGTGTAGAGTAGATAATGTTGGCCAAAAGGCCTTCCACTCTAGTTTTGATGATGATTAACTCATGTAGTTATGTTTACTAATAATCTTTTGATTTTAGTTCCAGATCATTAATCAAGATATTAGTTGGTGATTGCTTCAAAAAGAGGAGTTTGGAAGCCTTCACATGGTGATTCCGGCGCCCGAGCATCAAGATCATACCTTTGCACTCGGTGGATCACGGTTTGGGATCAAGTCAACTTGAAGATGGAAGATCGTCAAGAAGACTTAGGTATCCTAGTGTTTAGTGTGTTTTAGATCCATTTGTAAAGCTTAGAATAGTTGATATGCTCAAGTGCTTAACACGCACAAGTTTTATATTTTTGGATTTTGGTTTTCATGAATAGTGATCAAAACAAGTTTACTTTGTTTTATGTATATTAGAAGTGTTCAATATACATACATGCTTCATATCTTAGACAAACTTATTTTGATATGTCTATTCATGAGTTTCAGGAAAAATCAGATTTCCTATTGAGAAAAATTCTAGTTTGATAAAATACAAGTTTTGATTTTGGTAAAAATGTTAAGACACAAAAATAGTTTCATATGCTTGATATTTGAGGTTAAAATTTTTATCACATGTTTATATATCAATGCAAAATGATAAAACTATTTTTTGGTATTTTTACAAGACTTAAAAAGATTTTCTAAAATATTTTCAACATGTGTTTCTGACCCAGACTTGTCTATCAGGCCAGGTCGGCCGACCGCATGGGTCGACCGAACCATAGGCCGGTCGACCCGTACGGTCGACCGACGTGCACAGAATCGTGCACGTCTGGCACACAATGGGACGGCCGACCGGGCGGTGGACCGTAACTGAGAGCAGTGCTCTCTGTTTATTTCGGTCGGCCGGGCGTTCGACTGGGTTGCCCCAATGGTCACATTTCTGACCGTTGGCGGTCGGCCGGGCGGCCGACCGGTAGCCTGTCAGGCTGCCAGATCAGCCTAACGGCTAGTTTCTGGTTTTGGCCTATATAAACCCCATTCTTTGGGCTTTTGGCTAAGGTTTTTAACAAGAAAAATTCCCAGTTTCTCCAAAGTTTAAAAGAAGTTTTCAAAGAGTTTTAAAGCTTAAAAGTTTTCATCTTTATTGTTTTCAAGGTTTGAAAAATTCAAAGAAAAATAGGTTTTTGGGATATTGCTTTAGATCTTCATTTCCATCATATTGCAAGTGTTTTCCCAAGGATTTTTCTTTGTTATCTGATTTCCAAAACACCTTGATTTTCACACTTGAGCTATCATCTATCCTATTCTATTAGGATCCTTGTTTTGTGGAAAAGAGAAAAAGGAAAGAGGTTTGTGGTTGAGATATACTACTTGTTGTAAACCCCTTGATTTCTTGTATCACTCTTGGTGAGGTTGATTTGGGTTGGTGTTTGCTCCCTCTTTGGTAGAGGTTGAGATTGTGGTTTGCTCCCTCTTGGTGAGGTGGAGTTGGTTGTTGGTTTGTATCCCTCAAGTGTGAGGTGGATCGGTTATTATATTGGCTACGGGCCTACCCCTCGGTTGTGAGGCAGTGTTTGAGAGAGGAGTTTGGTACTCCCTTTGTTGTAACAATCCTCTTCGGTAGAGGTTCCCTCGGTGGGAGATAGTGGATTGGAAATCCTTCACGGTGGTGAAGGCGGGGATGTAGAGCTAGAGGCTCGAACCTCGAAACATATCTTGTTGTTAGCGTTTGATCCATTGTCTCTCTAACCCTCTCTCTCTTTATTTTGTGCAAAGCATCATTCATATCACACATATCTATTTGCTTGTGTTGTCCTTGCATTGATTCATATTGCTTATTCATTATATGCTTGGATTGCTTGTGTGTGTGCCTCACTTGTACTTAACCACAAGAGCTTCATATAGCACCTCAACCCATATTTAGGAGAATCAAGAGGAGTTAGTCCAGAGCCCTTCACGGGGAATTTGGCTACACTTGTGTGTTGTACTAAGTGTGTTGCAATATTTTGTTTAAGCTTCCGCATTTAGCGCATTTAATTTCTAGATTAGCATTATCACCTATTCACCCCCCTCTCTAGGTGATTTACAATTGGTATCAGAGCCTACGCTTCTGATACTTAGGCTTAACATCCTAGGAGTGAGATCCATTTATTTGCTAATCTATTGTTTGTATTTGCTTGTTTGCACACTCATATAGTTTGGACCCATGGACTTCATGACCCCACCTATGTTTGACCCTTCCAACATTCTTGTTTGGAAGATTAGGATGACCGTTTATTTACAAACCCTAGGACATAAGGTTTACCTTACCATTACTAAGGAATCCTACCTTAGTGATAGCAGGCATATAGGGGCCAATGCACAAGCCCTTGAGGCCATTAGAAGCACATTATCTAAAGATCATCTTATGAGTGTTTCTAACCTTGATTCTGCTTTTGTTGTGTGGAACAAGTTGACAACAACCACCACCTCCAAGCTTCAAACGCCTATTCAACAAGAAGAGGAATCTAGTGGAGAATCCGAATCTCAATGCTTCATAGTCCAAGGGAATGACTTCCTTGAGGTACACTCGAAACCCACTTAGATGATGATGATGCTAGTTCTTCAAATGATTTTGTTGATCTCCATGTTTTAAATGAAGAACTTTCCATTGTGTGTGAAAAATTGATTGAAAAGTATAAAGTTTTGAAAAAGAAAAGTCTAGACCTTAACAATGATAATAAAAATTTAATTTCTATACTTAACATTGTTTTGCAAGAGAAAGAGGAGATTTCTAATGAAAGGGATTCATTGAGATCTCAACTTAATCTTGCACTAAAAGAAAATAAAGTCTTAAAATCTAAAAATGATTGTGATAATGTTTTGAAAAATAATGATGTTTTGTCTTCAAAAATTGATTTTACTTTAAAAGAGAATGATTCTTTGAAAAATGAAATTGTTTTCATTACAAAAAAAATTAGATATTTGTGTTAAGAAAAATGAATTTTTGAAAAATAAGATTGATGCACATGTTTGCCATGCTAGGGTAGTATCACACACTTCACCTATTGCATGTGCCACTTCTTCTTTAATTGAAAAAGATATATCCATGCTTAAGAAGAGTGTTGATTGTTTGGGCTCCATTTTGAGCCAATGTGTAGTGGGCCATTCACGTTTGGAAACTTTGTTTCGAAAGAAACAAGTTCCATCTATTCATGCACACCCTCCACGGCATACACATGCTCCTCACGGACACACCCATCACATGTATGCTCATGTGTACACTTGTACACATTGTGGACGTAAGGGCCACCTTGCTAAATTTGTTATGATAGAATTCATGTTGAGAATTTAGCAAATAAGTTTGTTTGGGTTAGAGAAGGTACTAACCCCCTTGGACCCAATAAGATATGGGTACCAAAGACCACCCTCCTATTTTTGATGTAGGTGTGGGCTCTCACATGACGTGAGAGTTGCCATACCTTGGAGTGGATGTGTTCCGAGCTTCATGGAAATCAATTGGATGCATCACTTTCAAGGGATGTTTGGTGGAGAAGACCACCATGTTTTGGAGACAAGGGAAGTTGCCTTCTAGGTTTTGGTAACGATTCCTAACTCCTAATTTTTATTTACATGCTTTTCATGTTTATCATATATAGCATGTTTTATTGTTTGTAGATTATTATGATAATGCCATGTTTATTAAATCCTTGACATACATGTTTAGCATTTTGAGACACCCATGTTTAATATGGACTATTATTTTGTGTTCTCACCATTTGTTTTGCTATCATGTCTATCATAGGTTTAATAACATGTGGTTTTTCTTAATAATCATGTTTATGTTTATCATGATGATTTATATCTTGTTTTGATACTTCATGATTTGAATATATGTTTAAATGTTAGTTTTTATTAAGACTAGGATATATACTTGTGCATATAGTGGGCCATAAATAAATCTATATATGTTTGAGCTTGAATGCGTATTTGAACCCATTAGATGTGCTAGTATAGTCTAGTTTTGATGATCCATACATTTTAAACTTGTATTTCTATTTTTGGATTTGTTTTATGCGTATGAGTTTTCATTTCATGTATATGTGTAATTTTGCCAAACTTTAAGATATACATGTATACCCCTTGAGTCATTTGCCTTTCATGTAAATCCATATATATGGACTCAAATTGTGTTTATGGGTATGTATGTATACTTCTTGTGTTGACAAATCATACATATGCCTTAAAATGAAATTTGTTTTTCAATGAAAATTTAGTTTTTCATGTATCCATGTGTTTATGTTTAACTTCATGTATATGTCCATTTTATCCAAATTATTGTTATACATATACACCCTTTTGAGCCATGTGCCTTCATGCATATATCTTTGTGGACTCGTTATGTTTGGATATGTATGTATACTTTAGTTTGTATAGGACATACATATACCTTGAAGATTAAATAGTTTTGATGATTTTCATGTTTTCTTATTTCAAGAAATTAATTGAGCTTAATTGTCCATCTTTCATGATTATGATCTTCACATTGTATTTGTACACTCACATTTATTGTTTACTCATGTGTTTGTTTTCATGAGTTATATTTATATTTCATTGATTATGAGTGTTAGCTATTTTGTGAATTTCATGTTTATGAAAAATAATTTTGTTGTATTCCTTGCTTGAAGGATTTCGTACTAGTTTAAAAGATTTTTCATTTAACTAGTTACGGTATTCTTCATTTTGGTAGAGTTTTTCAAACAAAACTTATTTTCAAATCCATTTTTGAAAACCCCTCCCTTCCAAGGGTGGATGGATGGGCGATCATGCTCATGTATGCTTTATAATGAAAATCATTTTAAACTTGTACATGATTGGGAGGATAGGTTATATGAGTAATACCTTGCTATTATTGTTGTTTCAATTGGTATCATTGGATTCTTTCAATTGGTATCAGTTTTGACCTTTTTTTGTATACTCATATATGTTTGTATGTATGTATACTTTCAATTCCAAGAATATCAATTTCTATTGGTATCTATTTTTCATACATATATATTTTGGGTTTATGCTAAAGCTTGAGTTTCAACTTTGTTTCAATTGATTCAATTTTCAATTGGTATCTTATTTCAAGCCTATGCATGTGTTTTGTTGGTATTTCATAAAGGGGGAGAAAATTCGATTTTCATGTTTACAATTGGTATTTGTATTTCCACTCCCTTACTTTATGATAGAAAATAAAAATTTTAAATTGATATCCAAATTGATTGTCACCCCTATTTGGTTTTGTTTTGTTTTTAGACAAAAAGGGGAGAACATTTTTTATTTTTATTGATTCATTGTTTCGAACCAAAAGGGGGAGAAAAATTTATTAATTTGGTTTTGCTTTTACCCCTTATTGATGATTGTTTCTTTCTATTAAAAAGGGGGAAGAAGATTTTGTTTTGTTTTGGTTTTTACCCCTTTGTTGATGATTGACAAAAAGGGGGAGAATTATTTGAGAGTTTATATATGCATATTTATGTTTTGCATATATTAAGTTTAATTTAGTTTAATTTTAATTGGTATCTAGAGCATGTTTTGTTTTTGAATATTTCATTAGTATCTAGAACCTTTTATTGTTTATGCATATTATGCATTCATATTTAAGAGCCTTCATTGTATATTTTATTGTTTATTTGTTTATGCATGAGTTAAGGGGGAGCTTCTTTGAAGCTTAACTTTAATCCATGCATATATAACTCCATGAGTTTTGTCATCATTAAAAAGGGGGAGATTGTTGGCCCAAAGGCCTTCCACTCTAGTTTTGATGATGATTAACTCATGTAGTTATGTTTACTAATAATCTTGTGATTTTAGTTTAAGATTATTAATCAAGATATTAGTTGGTGATTGCTTCGAAAAGAGGAGTTTGGAAGCCTTCACATGGTGATTCCGGTGCCCGAGCATCAAGATCATACCTTTGCACTCGGTGGATCACGGTTTGGGATCAAGTCGACTTAAAGATGGAAGATTGTCAAGAAGACTTAGGTATCCTAGTGTTTAGTATGTTTTAGATCCATTTGTAAAGCTTAGAATAATTGATATGCTCAAGTGCTCAACACACACAAGTTTTATGTTTTTGGATTTTGGTTTTCATGAATAGTGATCAAAACAAGTTTACTTTGTTTTTATGTATATTAGATGTGTTCAATATACATACATGCTTCATATCTTAGACAAACTTATTTTGATATGTCTATTCATGAGTTTTAGGAAAAATCAGATTTCCTATTGAGAAAAAATCTAGTTTGATAAAATACAAGTTTTGGTTTTTGGTAAAAATGTTAAGACACAAAATAGTTTCATATGCTTGATATTTGAGTTGAAATTTTTATCACATGTTTATATATCAATGCAAAATGATAAAACTATTTTTGGGTATTTTTACAAGATTTAAAAAGATTTTCTAAAATATTTTCAACATGTGTTTCTGACCCAGACTTGTCTATCAGGCCAGGTCGGCCGACCGCATGGGTCGACCGAACCATAGGCCGGTCGACCCGTACGGTCGACCGACGTGCACAGAATCGTGCACGTCTGGCACACAATGGGACGGCCGACCGGGCGGTGGACCGTAACTGAGAGCAGTGCTCTCTGTTTATTTCGGTCGGCCGGGCGGTCGACCGGGTTGCCCCAACGGTCACATTTTTGACCGTTGGCGGTCGACCAGGCCGGCCGACCGGTAGCCTGTCAGGCTGTCAGATCAGCCTAACGGCTAGTTTCTGGTTTTGGCCTATATAAACCCTATTTCTTTGGGATTTTGGCTAAGGTTTTTAACAAGAAAAATTCCCAGTTTCTCCAGAGTTTAAAAGAAGTTTTCAAAGAGTTTTAAAGCTTAAAAGTTTTCATCTTTATTGTTTTCAAGGGTTTGAAAAATTCAAAGAAAAATAGGTTTTTGGGATATTGCTTTAGATCTTCATTTCTATCATATTGCAAGTGTTTTCCCAAGGATTTTTCTTTGTAATCTGATTTCCAAAACACCATGATTTCACACTTGAGCTATCATCTATCCTATTCTATTAGGATCCTTGTTTTGTGAAAAAGAGAAAAAGGAAAGAGGTTTGTGGTTGAGATATACCACTTGTTATAAACCCCTTAATTTCTTGTATCCCTCTTGGTGAGGTTGATTTGGGTTGGTGTTTGCTCCCTCTTTGGTAGAGGTTGAGATTGTGGTTTGCTCCCTCTTGGTGTGGTGGAGTTGGTTGTTGGTTTGTATCCCTCAAGTTTGAGGTGGATCGGTTGTTGTATTGGCTACGGGCCTACCCCTCGGTTGTGAGGCGGTATTTGAGAGAGGAGTTCGGTACTCCCTTTGTTGTAACAAATCCTCTTCGGTAGAGGTTCCCTCAGTGGGAGATAGTGGATTGGAAATCCTTCACGGTGGTGAAGGCGGGGATGTAGAGCTAGGGGCTCGAACCTCGAAACATATCTTGTTGTTAGTGTTTGATCCATTGTCTCTCTAACCCTCTCTCTTTATTTTGTGCAAAGCATCATTCATATCATACATATCTATTTGCTTGTGTTGTCCTTGCATTGATTCATATTGCTTATTCATTATATGCTTGGATTGCTTGTGTGTGTGCCTCACTTGTACTTAACCACAAGAGCTTCATATAGCACCTCAACCCATATTTAGGGGAATCAAGAGGAGTTAGTCCAGAGCCCTTCACGGGGAATTCAGCTACACTTGTGTGTTATACTAAATGTGTTGCAATATTTTGTTTAAGCTTCCGCATTTAGCGCATTTAGTTTCTAGATTAGCATTATCACCTATTCACCCCCCCTCTAGGTGATTTACAGATAACAGTACCCTCGACCATGCGGTCGACCAGTGGACGACGCTCGCTTCAAGGGCTAGATTCTAGCCATTGGCGGTCAACCACAAGGCCCAGTTTTGGCCTGTCATGCGTCAACTGGATAGTGTTTGGATTTTCTGTTTTTGTTTTATTTTCAAACAGTTATATCTTACTATATTTGGGTCTAATCAATGTTTTAACAGCTTGGTTTACTCTCTAATCATCTCTACCCTATTCTTATAAATTGGGGTCATTGGTTAGAGTTTTTAATAAGATTTTGATAAGCGTTTACAATTTTTTTTTAAGAAAAATTTGTGTTTAAAGTTTTAAAAAATCAAGAAAACAAGTTTTTAAGAAATTTAAATTTTGAGATTCAAGTTTTTATAGCTTCATAGATATTTTTTCAAGTATTTTTTTAAGAGATTCATTAAAAAAAATCCTAATTTTCTCACAAACTTGAGCTATCATTTCTATCTATCCTTTTAGGATCTTGTTTTTATAAGACTTCTAGTTTTGATTTTTGTGATTACCAATTGTTGTTACCTTCAATTTGCTATATGCTACCATCTTCTGTAGAGGTATATTTGCTTTGTGCGTTGGCTTTGTGCCCACCCCTTGTGTAGAGGTCCATTGGCTTCGTGCCCTCCTCTTATGTAGAGGATTATTTTCTTTATGGAGTTTCTTTATGGAGATAGTGAAAATCCTTTTAGGTGAAGGCGGGGACGTAGATTAAGTGGCTCGAACCTCGAAACATATTCTCATGTTTGTGTTTGCCTATCTCAACTCAGCTCTACTCTTATTTACATCTTGCATTGATATTATTACTTATTCATATATGCTTGATATTGTGCTTACACTTGTTTTGATGCAAGAGAGCTATATTAAAGCACCTCATCTCTTATAAAAGAGGAATTTTGAGGTGATGTTCTAGAGCCCATCACCGAGAATTCAGCTTCACTCTTTAAAATCCATTTGTATGTTTAGTTTTTGTTAGTAGAAGTTTTTAAATTCAGCATTTGATTAGCACATAGATGATTTTCAATTGTATTAGAGCTTGGTGCTCTTGATATTCTGTTTAACCATCGCAGAAAGATTCTTATTTTGCTAGTCATCATATTTGTTTTGCACACACATGACATATAGTGCTAAATCTAGTATTTAAGTCCAGCCAAGTTGATAGACTTAACATTCCTATGTGGAAGGTTAAGATGAATCTTGAATTCCTTGGGTAGTCATGTGGCCAAAGCTATAACCAAGCCCTTTGTTTATCCTGAGGGTGAGAGGGTTCATGGTCCAAAATTATCAATAAGGAATATAATGCAAATTCCAGGGCCCATTATGCTTTAGTTCAAGCTTTTGAAGGATGATAATATTTGTAGGGTCATAAATTGCACGTGTGCATATGATATTTGATAAGTTTTAATCACCACTCATGAAGGTACAACACAGGCTAAGAAAGCTAAGATTGATTTTCTTATCTTTCAATATGATAGTTTCACTATATTTCATGAAGAATCCATTGATGATATGCTTACCCGTTTCACTATAATTATTAATGCACTTATTTTTTTTAGGTAAGCCTATCGACAATTATTAAAAGTTGCAAAAAATCATTAGAGCACTTTCTAATGCTTGGGAAGTCAAATCTATCATCTTGAAAGAGTTAAACGATAGAGGAAATAGATTTCACCGCTTTCATGGGAAACTCGAAGACCCATGAAATAGAGATGAAGGTAAGGAAAGATCGTGAGCCACAAAAAAAGATTGGTGTTGCACTCAAGACCTCCTCAAGAGAACTCAAGAAGAAAAATGCAACTCCAATCCCTTCGAAAGATGAAGAACAACTCACTCTCCTAGAAAAGGACATTAATATATAATTCAAGAATAAAAGGAGAAGTGACCCTAGAAGGAGGTAAGAAGAGAGCAATAAAAGCCACCACTTTTCGAGTTGTGAATCTGAGGGTGATTCCACGCATATATGTTTCGTAGTCTAAGAGGATGACCCCTTGAGATAAATTCGGAATCTGACTTCAAGGAAAACAAAAAATTATCATATGATGATCTTGCTTTATATTGTGAAGAGATTTTTAAAAAATATGATTTGATAAAAAGGAAGAATTTGAAATCAAAAGAAGAAAATGACGCTTTATCTTCAAAATTTAATTTTGTCTTAAAAGAAAATAAATCTTTAAAAAATAAAGTTGAGTTGATTTCAAATGAAAAAGATTTGGTTTCTCATGCTAATGTTGCTTATTCAAATATTGATAAAAATGAGATTTATGTTTTGAAGAATAAAATTGATTGTTTAGGTTCGACCTTGAGTCAATGTGCTTTTGATCATAAGAGATTGGAATTCTTATTTCAAAAGAAACAAGTTCCACATATTCATGCATATACTCCATGGCATACACATACACGTCTCATACTCGCAAGTATGCTAATGTGTCTCATTGTTCACATTGTGACCGCAAAGGCTATCTAACTAAGTTTGTTTTTAAAAATTGAAATTTTCAAATTCAAATGCTTGAGTTTGTAGTGATACTAACTCTCGAGGACTCAAAAAATTTTGGGTACTAAAATTCACACCAATTATTTTTATATAGGTGTGGGCTCTCATAAGATGTGAGAGATTTGGTACCTTGGTGGTGGATGCAATTAGAGCTTGATGAACAAATTATTAGATGCACCACTATCAAGAAGTTTAGGTGAGAGGACCGCCTTATTTTGGAGAAATGGAGATTAGTTCAATCAATGTTGGTAACTATCTCTATCCTCCATCTTATGTTTATATGCTTTAATTGGACAATCATTAGCTTATCATGTTTACATTTTTTTGATTATATATTTAAATGCGAATCTTGCTAGAACTTGTGATATGATACTCTTGATTTTGTGCCAAACTAGATTCATATTTTTTATCTACTCAATTCTTATTTAGTTATATGTGTATATCCTATTTTTGATGATTCTTGCATTTACACATGTACTTTTTTTAAAAATTTTATAATTTTTGAATCAATTTTAAAAATCATTCTTTACGATGATATTTTCAACTATTTTCAAATAATGATTTTCAAAATGTCACCCTTTGTGGACATGTGCATGTAAGTGGGTGTTGACAATGAGTTATATACATAATTCTCATGATATTTGAATTTTTGCATACTCATTCATGTTTATCTATATATGTATACTTTAAATGTGAATAATATTTCAGTTGGTATACATACATATATATGATTAACTGTGCATGTTTGACAATGTTCATACATATTTTTATAGCATAATTGGTTTCATGCTAAGCTTCATCCTACTTCAAGTGTATTTATTTTATTTTTAACAAGCTTATGCATTAGTTTTATGGTTGTTTCAAAAAGGGAGAGAAATTTTTGACTGGTATCTTCATTTTATTCCCATCCTTTTTGAGAAAAATATTTTTGGCAAAATAGTTCATATTTTCAGTTGCACCAATTATTATAATTGGTATCTACATTTCAATGTGTTTTGCAAATTGGTATCAATGTTTATGTTGAATTCAATTAATTTCAATTGATATTTTTTGTATCATACTACATTTTCAATTGAGAATTGTGCAATCTAAAATCATGCATTTGATATCTAAAATTTCTCAATTAGTATTGATTTATCTATATTTCAGTGTTTACAATTGGTATCCAAAATATTTCAGTCTCAACAAAGAAAACATGGGAAACAAATAAAAGAATGTATGACTTTTACATTTATGAGGTTTCATATTACATTTGTGAAAGCTGCTTTCAAACAACTATATTCTTGATTCCTTTACTTAAGAAAAAACAGTCACAAGTAAATATTTTGACCATAAAACCCTGTTTATTTGTAGAACTCAAGCACCCAAGAGTTGGTGTAGCCGCAAATGACTTTGTATCTAGAGAATCCAGCTCCCTTGGCTAAGGCATCGAATTCCATTTCGGTCCTCTCTTTGCCTCCTGGGTAGTGAGCCAACATGATCATGTCGAGATGTATGACACCTTATGCCGTAGTTGTGGATTCGGGATACACTGGAAGGATGCTCTCCATGAGGATCACCTTGCCATTGTCTGGCAGAGCCTTACTACAATTCTTCAATAGCTTCAAGCAGTGCTCGTCGCTCCAATCATGAAGAATCCACTGCACATGTGTATTTGTGAATAGTTAATACTTTTTTTGTTTAATTATGTTAAATTTAAAGAAATAAGATGTTCTCCTTATAGTTTGTAGCGTCATGACGTGTATAATGTATATGATTTAAATATGACACGCAGCTAATTAAGGAAACTACTAACTCTATCAAAAACTGGCATTTTCCCTCTTTTCTATATAGAGTGTAATATCCCTAATCTAAACTACTGTATTTTAATTTCCTAAAGTATTTATTTTAATTTACAAATTATTTTTATCATTTGAATCTATTTTTTTCTTGGCTGTAATTATTACTAATATTATTAGTGTTGCTATTGTTACTGTTAATTATTATTATTATTATCTTGTAATGTATTGGTATTATTAATACTATTATTTTAATTAAGTATTGTTACTACTAATGTTGGATTATTATTTTGTAGAGGTGTATTCCTATCCCTTGATTCCATTCATATCTTATTCTTTGATCCAACCCATCACACCGTAGACCCAATACCCATTGGTGACCCGAAACCCATTACTCATTTACTTGGTGATCCATAACCCAATAACCATTAGTGAACCTATACCCTTTATCATATTACCCTCAACCCGTTTGGATCCCAACCCGTTAGCTTATACCTCTACCCTCAAACCCATTACCCTTCTGATCCAAACCCACAACCCAGAATAAATCTAATCCCAACCAAATCCCACCTTAATCTAAACTAATCCCCTCAAAAATCTTCACCAAATCCTAAACCTAAACCTAGTCATTAACCCTAATCTAAATTCTCTCCCCCTCATGCTGCCGCACCCCCTTCTCCTCTCTCTTCATTGGAGCAGCACCTTCCTCTCTCCCTTCATGTGCCGCACAGCCAAGAGACCCCCAGGCCGGATCTTCTCCATGGCACCCGAGCGACGACACCACCAGCACCATGGCCGATCCCCTCTCACCCATGGCCGGCCAACACCAACAGGGAACCAGCAGCAAGAGCACCAGCAGATTCAGCAGCATCTGCAACCAGCAGTCCAGCCGGATCTCTCCAGCAGCGCAAGGATCCTTCCCCTGCAATCCAGCTAAGACCCCCTCCGTGGCCGCGCCAACCAGACCAACAGCACCCCTCTCCACTTCAGACCAGCCACGGCAGCTAGCAACAGCAGCCGAGTCCCCACGCCCAGGTCCAACAGCGAGCAGCAGAGATCCAACAGCAGGCGCAGATCCAGATCCAGCGCGCGCAGGCAGTGAGCGAGCAGGCCATTCTCCTGATCCACGCCAGCCCGTCGTCGGAGACCAGCACGGTGGCCTTCTCCAGCACCTTGGCCACCCTCCCATGCAGTCCGATAGTGAGGAACGGCACCACAGCGACCGTAACGGCGACTCGCCCGGCGACGACCAGATTCCCCAATGTGAGTGTTCTCCTTTCCTCTCTCTATTTCTTTAACAGTATGTACATGTGTTTTCATTAATCATGATTATGGTTAATCATGTATGTTTGCATTAGTTGCAATCATGATTTATTTATGTGAGTGTTTTATTTGGTTTGCAATGAATTTATATTTAATGGTTGATCATCCTTCGGTTCAATTATTGTTCGCATATGATAATTACAGTTCGTGATGCCATGATGCTATTATATTGATACATGTTTATTTGTTATTGTCATTGTTATCGCATTGTCCAAGTATTTTAGGTAAAGATATGATAGTCTCGTTTTCCTTATTTAGTGATAGCTCATATGAGGATTGACTATATAAGAATTCATTGATATATATATATATATATATATATATATATATATAGGGTCTTATATGTTGGAACCCCATGTTCATGCTATGAGAGTTTAGATTGTTAGTGTAGACATTTCATATTGGAGCACACGAGTATATTGAAGAGAATATGGGATTGTGTGTAGGAGTATCTCAGGATTTGAGTGGCTGACAGAGGCTGATTAGTCGACTAATACCTGTTATTAGTCGACTAATAGCTCTGTTAGTCGACTAATGATTTCCCCCTAGTCGACTAACTTACCTCCCAAGAGAATAGCAGCTCTCTGTATATCTCTGTTAGTCGACTTGACAGTGTTAGTAGTCGACTAACAGTATGCCTAGTCGACTTATACCTTAGCCCTAGTCGACTAATAGGTGGACCTGGAGCTGTGTGGTTCTGTTTCTCTGTCAGTCGACTTGGCTCATTATGTTAGTCGACTAATCTTCCTCTAGTCGACTACTCAGCTCCCCTAGTCGACTAATACCTGTCTGTCAGTCGTGTATAGTTCCTTTATCGGATGTAGACCTCACCCATGAGTTAGGTAATGGATATAGATGGATGTATATGATTTCTAGAGATGGATATTGGATGGAATGACTTGATCTGATAGAACTTATATGCATGAATATGTTGTGATACCGAGTGTTGGGATATTATGACTGGTCTTTAATAGGAGTGGTGATTGTGAACTCTTGAGGATTTGGGAATCAGAGTTGTATGTTAGAGTGAGGGGACTAGTGCTGATATTGATATATGTTGGAATGACGATTATTATATCAGATTACTTGATTTGTATTGACACTTGTTGATCAAGTAACTATTGGAATCTGAGTTGTTTGTAATGACTTTGGATTGACCTGGGACTTATGTTATTTACATTGAATGATGATCAGTAATTTAATGTGACTTTATTAGTTGAGTTGTGACTTACATTGATCTGGGCTAGAGGTTATCCAGGATCTATATTCCTTATATTGGAACCTGACTTGTATTGAGACGAGATTGACGTTATTGGCATTTGGGATTTGTTTAGATGATATATTGATGATGTTGAGTACCAAGAGTAGATAGTCTAGACCATAAGCTATTTGAGGATGATTCCCTTACTTTAATATGATTCAGTATGTGTTGACTTGTTATTCATTTATTGGTGATGATTTAAGTGATGATTCATTCAGATATGGATGTGGACTTGTTATGATATTAGAGACTGGATTACGTCAGTTGATAGAGATTGAGTTATTGTGATAGTGACCTAGTTGATGTCAGTGATCTTGTACTCAGGGTTACCCGATAGCAGTTATCAGTTCATTAATAGATTTGATTATCTTTTGATGATAAGGCAGGCGAGAATTAGTTGGATATTAGTGAGCTGAACTTGACTGGTCATGCATGATATCTAACTGATAACTTATTATTCATATTACTGGGACAAGACTGTTTGACCGTAACACCCTGTACAGTCCCATTGTTCATCGTATACACGGTTACTGTTACTGTTCACTGTTACTGATATTGTTCACCGTGTATATAATTACTGACTATTACTGTACTGTTATCGTTACTGTCACCGCATTGTCCCAGTGTTATAAGTAACATGAGTATTGATTGTTTTACTGAAATAAATAATAATTTAAATGGACAACTTACACTGGGATTGGGAAAATTGATGGAGGAGACAACGTCTGTATTTTGGGTGGACCTAGGCTACAGGTTGCGCAGCCGACTGAGGGTTCCACTGCAGGGTTCCTGGGGGATGACTGACATCCCATCTGTACTGTTACTGTTCCACTGTTTTCACAGTGAGATTACTGTTACTGTTACTGAGTACCTAGCGGTACGGCCTGGTTCAGCGCCAGGAAACTGAGGTCGTGGTCCCGGGTATGTACGGGACCCACCTAAAGCATGGATAATGTCTCTTCCACTAATTTCAATAACTGAGGATCTCGATTGACATGTGTGGTAGGCGTAGTATGGGATGCGTCTATTATATGTGACAATTGGTGTTCGCTGACATAATAAATAACAAACTGAAATTTCACATTGACATTGTACACTGAACTTGATATACTGACTGATTGTAAACATCTAATGATACCAACGAACTGACTGTACACCTGACACCCGATTAGTCATCTGAATTTTGTATTGATTGGCTTTATTATTTTCTATCCATGTTTCATATGTTACTTCTGTTTTATTCTATCATATGTGTTTCCTGGTTTGCTCACATTTATATTCGCATGTCTTCCCTTTTTCTCTTATACATTCACTAGGAGTTCTGACTCCCTGGATCTGCATATCCAGATCCAGGGCTATTTATTGCTGATCAGGTTTTTGGAGAGGATCATATTTACCTTGAGGAGCTGGAGTCTCTCCCTTTTGATTATCGGTATTCCTACTCTTCTATTCATATATCGCATCCTGTCACATTCCTTATTCTTACTCATATGCTATCATTGTGTTAGACTTTATATGTATTATTGCAGTGATTTTGATTTATGGTAGAGATTTATAACTTGTTCAGGTTACTCTTAGGCTTAGCGTGTATACGTTGGGTATTTTCCTCGCGTATATACGTCGCCGACCTTCGTCGCGACTCCTTTCCCTCGTATTTTGGGAAGCGGGGCATGACATAGAGAGTCAGCTTATCAGTGATTAACTTCTATAATATTTTCTATTGATGAAAATGTAACTTCTGTAACATATTCCTCATATCATATGTAAAAGTCTAAAAGGGAAGTTATTACAAAGTTGTTTGTAGACATTTTCCTAATTATCGTTATTTTAATGCCAACTTCATTTTTTTCTAATATTTTCAAATTAAAATGGATATTTTACAAATGGGACGAGAGATTTTACTATCTCTTCTCAATGTTTAATCAAAGTCTCTTTATTTGACTGACTATTTCAAAGTGCCACAAACTTATAACGAGAGGAAAAAGGAAGAAATCAGGGTCAGATATGAGCTACGGTGTTTGGTTCACCAAGGAAGAGGGGGAAAAGAAATCGGAAGAAGTCTGAGCTAGCGCTGACTCGGATCGGCGCGGGGATCAAGACGCGGGGATCAAGGTCCTCTTTCTTCCTCAATCACTTCTACCCAATTTGGTCTTGAAGAGAAGCTCCGGTGCGGCAATCTAGGTTAATTTTTTTTAATTCCTCCTCTTATTCTCTCCCTTCTTGTTCTTCTTCTTCTCCTCTTCCTTCTTCTTCCCATCAAATAACCCATCGCTGAAAGAGGGGGAGAAATCCTACTCTTCGAAAATGCCAAACATGCCCTTAAAGTAAGCAAATATAGTTCTGTATACAATCTAGTCTTTTTCTCAAATGAGTTGAAATATTAGTGTCGGTTGCTCACCTTCATGAGAATGGCATCCCCACTAGGAACACTATCAAACATATCCCCACCAACATGCTCTACTCCTGCATCACCAAAATCACAATTTTTATAAGATATGTTGCACTCATGCTCAAAAACTTTATTCTAGTTAATAAATATTCATGTTATTTGGTATTTACTTCAAAAATAATGAATACTAGAAATAGGTGAAAATCACCTAGAGGGGGGGTGAATAGGTGATAATGCTAATCAATGGTCAAATTAAAAATTAAGATGTAACAATCACCCAACAAGATTCACAAGATGAATGAAAGCAAGTAAATATAGCAATGATGATGATAAGCAAGTAATAAATGCAAGTAAGGTAAAGTAAGGAGTGCAAGAATGTAAACCAAACGCAAACACAAGGATATGTTATCGAGATTCGAGCACCCAGCTCTACTCCCCGCCTTCCCCAGAAGGATTCTAGCTACTTCCACTATCACAAAGAAATCACAATTACACCGGAGTACCCAACTCCACAATCTCAAGTACAAGCAATTTCTGAGTAGTCAAAAGACCACAAACTCTCTATTTCAAAAGTCTCTTCCCTTACAAAAGGTCCTTAGAGAACAATGAGTAGGAATGAAGCTCTTGTTGTAAGTGAAGAAAGAAAATCAAATCAGAGAGTATTTCAAAAACGCTTCAGAAAATGAGAGAGAAATTCAGCACAAAAACCAAGAAACAAAGCTCTTTTGAATGCCTTAAACTTTTGAATTTTTCTTGTAATAATTGTGTTAAAAAATCTCTCCCCAAACACCCCTATTTATAGGAGAGGGCTAGGGTTTAGGGATAATACAAACTTAAGGTTAATTAAGTCATATTAGATTTGAAATATATCCCTAAATAAAATTTTAAACACAAAAAGACAAAATAAAACAGCTCATTAAAAACTGCCCGTTACTGTTCAAGGATAGTCCGGTCGACTGGTCGGTCGACCGCACGTTCAAAATTATGACCGTTGCAGTCCAGCGGTCGACCGCCCGGTCGACCCAATCTAACCGAGAGCAGACTGAGTTACAGTCGGTCGACCGTGCGGTCGACTGCAAAAACGTGCACACTGATATATGTATACCCAGAACTACAGTCGACTGGGCCGGTCGACCGGCCAAACCTGACATAGGTCCGGTCGACTGTCCGGTCGACTGGCTCAGGTCAAAAACCAAGTTTTGGACAGAAAATTAAAGGGATTTTGATTTTGACAAAAATACTTTTGAACAGGGATTAGTATAAAACATAAATATATATCTGTAGGCAAAATCTTGTTTGAAAAATATTTTTGTATAAATTATAAGAAATTATTTTGGATTAAGTATGTGCGCAAAAACGTGTGTGATAGAGCTTCAAACCTATCCACTATTCTTTAACAAACTATAAAACTAAAAACAAAATAATTGAGGACTTCTTGAGCAATCTTCAAGTCTTTGAGCCATGCTATCCTTGCTAGAGCCTTCTTCTTCTATGATCCTTCCTTGATGTGCAATATGCCTTCATAGCTTCATGAACCTAGAAGTTGTTGCAATAGCAAGCAATGACCTCCAAACATGGTACTTGTCCTGAGATGCATCTTAAGCAAATTCATTAGTACCAAATAGCTCTTATTTGGTTTGTCATCATCAAAACACAAAACAATTTGAGAGGAGTGTAACCTCTTGGGCCAACAATCTCCCCCTTTTTGATGATGACAAAACAAATAGGCTATAAACAAAAATATAGGGGAGGAGAAAACTCCCCCTCAAATTATGCTATATGAAAAACACAAGAATTCATTGAAAACATAAGAAATGCTCTTGATAGTAATTGAAACCAATTGAAACATTATCAATAAAACACAAGAATTCACAAACTTTATAAAACACAAAATTCATAAAACCAAAACATATAAATTCATATGGAACCAAGACCAAATGAACTTATTTTTGTCCATGTACTAACTTATTCTCCCCCTTTTTGTCATACATCAAAAAGGGTTAGGAATCACATGTTTAATCAATAATACAAACATTAAGTTCTCCACAAATAAACGAAAATCTAGCAAAATCAAGAGGTTTAGTGAAAATATCGGCTAGTTGTAAATCCGTAGAAACATAATCAATATCTATATCTCCTTTCTCAAAATGATCTCTAAGAAAGTGATATCTAATCTCAATGTGCTTGGTCTTACTATGTTGATTTGCATTCTTAGTCATGTGTATAGTACTAGTATTATCACAAAATATTCTTATATGATCAAAATGCAAATCAAAATCAAGGAGAGTATGTTTCAACCAAAGGACTTGTGCACAACAAGCCCCCGCGGCAACATACTCCGCCTCGGCGGTTGAGAGAGTTACGGAATTTTATTTCCTAGAGGACCATGAAACAAGACAATTACCAAGAAATTGACATGTCCCACTAGTACTCTTTCTATCTACTCTACAACCCGCATAGTCGGCATCCGAATAACTCGTCATTGAGAAATCTCCGATTTTCGGATACCATAGACCCATTCCAATAGTGCCCTTAATATAACGAATAATGCGTTTTACCGCAATGAGATGGGACTCTTTAGGACACGATTGAAATCTAGCACAAAGACGCACACTAAACATGATATCCGGCCTACTTGCCGTTAAATATAAAAGACTTCCTATCATGCTTCTATATAATTTAATATCAACATTTTTACCCTGGTCATCTTTATCAAGCTTGGTTGTAGTTGCCATAGGAGTGTTGCAAGTCTTTGAGCCTTCAAGTCCAAACTTCTTTACGAGTTCCTTTGCGTACTTGGCTTGACTTATGAACGTCCCGTTTTGCAATTGCTTGATTTGGAGTCCAAGGAAGAAATTGAGCTCACCCATTGAAGACATTTCAAACTCAAGTTGCATTACCTTTTCAAAATCCTTGCACAAAAGCTCATTAGTAGAACCAAAAATTATATCATCAACATAAATTTGCACAATTAATATATCATTATCAACATGCTTAGTGAATAGAGTAGTGTCTACTTTGCCTTTAATAAATTATTTGAAATAAGAAAAGTAGAAAGCCTTTCATACCAAGCTCTAGGAGCTTGTTTCAATCCATACAAAGCTTTATCAAGTTTAAAAACAAAATCGGGATGAACATGATCAATAAAACCGGGAGGTTGAGCAACATAAACTTCTTCATTTAAAAAACCATTCAAAAATGCACTTTTCACATCCATTTGAAAAAGTTTAAAATTTTTGAAAGATGCAAAAGCTAGTGTCATCCGAATGGCTTCAAGCCGTGCTACGGGTGCAAAGGTCTCCTCAAAGTCAATTCCCTCAACTTGAGTGTAACCTTGGGCCACTAACCTAGCTTTATTCCTAATGACATTTCCGGACTCATCCATCTTGTTTCTAAAGATCCACTTAGTACCAATTATTGGTCTATCGTGGGGCTTAGGAACAAGGTGCCAAACTTGGTTGCGCTCAAATTGATTAAGTTCCTCTTGCATGGCAAGCAACCAATATGGGTCCGTCTCGACTTCGAGAATGCCTTTGGGTTCAAAATGAGAAATGAAAGCAAAGTTACCACATAGGTCATGGAGTTTGGAGCGCGTTGTGACTCCTTTAGATGCATCACCCAAGATGAGCTCCTTAGGATGATTTGTAGCGTATCTCCAAGCTTTAGGAAGCGGTTGAGAGCTTTCCTCTTTATCCTCTTGAACATCACCAATAGGTTCTTGCTTTTCTTCTTGAGTGGGTGAGTCCTTCAAGGATAGTTTCTCCATGTTTTCACCTAATGGTTCAATCTCTACAACATTCTCAACAAACACATTAGATTCTTCAAATTTAACATGCATGGTTTCTTCAATAGTATGTGAAGATCTATTAAATACTCTATATGCTTTGCTAGTAGAAGAATATCCAACAAAGATAGCTTCATAAGCCTTAGCATCAAATTTACCCAAATTCTCCTTAGTATTTAAAACAAAACACTTGCATCCAAAAACTTTAAAATATGCAACATTAGGTTTTCTAGAATGATACATTTCAAAAGATGTTTTGGAAGAATTCTTACACACATAAATACGATTTGAAATATAGCATGCGGTGTTTACGGCCTCGGCCCATAAATATTGAGGGAGGTCGTATTCACTTATCATTGTCCTAGCCATCTCTTGAAGTGTTCTATTTTTCCTTTCTACTACTCCATTTTGTTGTGGAGTCCTAGGACAAGACATTTCATGCTTGATTCCCTTTTCATCACAATAAGTCATGAAGAGTTGGTTAACAAAGTCACCACCTCTATCACTCCTTATTCTCAAAATCGAAAAGCCTTTTTCTTTTTCAACCCTTTTTCGAAAAATTTTGAAATGAGAAAAATTTTGATCTTTATTTTGCAAGAAGAAAACCCAAGTGAAAAGGGAAAAATCATCAACTAAAACAAATGCAAATCTACTACCATTTAAACTTTTAGTTTGTGTTGGTCCAAAAAGATCCATATGAATTAGTTCTAAGGGCCTAGTAGTCATGATATCCTTAATTGGTTTGAAGGAAGACTTGGTTTGTTTCCCAAGTTGGCACGCACCACAAATGCGCTCTTTCTCAAACTTCAAGCAAGGTATACCCTTTACTAAATCCTTAGAATTAATTCTAGCAAGATGGTCAAAAGAAGCATGTCCTAATCTTCTATGCCAAAGCCAAGAATTTTCATCAAAAGCATTCAAGCATTTAGTAGAACAATCTAAATTAAGCATGTCAATGATATAAACATTATTGTCACGAAAACCGGTAAGAATACAAACATCGGATTTAACATCAAAAATCTTGCAAGAAGAATCATCAAAAATAACTTTAAGTCCACGGTCACAAAGTTGACTAATGTTAAGCAAATTATGTTTTAAACCATCTACTAAAATAACATTTTCTATAATAGGAGATGCACCAATTTGAATGTTACCTATACCGATGATAGTTCCTTTGGAGTCATCCCCGAAGGTGACGGAGCCACCTTCCATGTACCTTGATAGGGTTGTGAAGTTATTGATGTCCCATGTCATGTGTCTTGAACAACCACTATCAAGGTACCACCGCTCCCTACGTCTTGGAGCCTTGGTGTGTACCTACATCAAATAATTTAGGTCTTAATTTTGGTACCCACATTTTCTTGGGTCCTAAAGAGTTAGTTTCATTAACCCAAACAAGATTATTGATCCTATTTACTTGGTCATAACAAAATTTAGCCAAATTTCCATTCTTACCACAATAAGTACATCTATACACTCTACCATATTTAAAAGCATAGTGAGTGTGTGATTTGTGAGCATGAGAATTGTGAACATGGGAAGATTTAGCATGAGAAGTGTTATGTGTAGTGTGAGCATGAGAATTGTGAACATGGGAAGATTTAGCATGTGAATGAGAGGTGTGCTTTTTAGAAAACATGTCCTCAAGTTTCTTTGTGTTAAAAGCACAATCATTTAAAACTTTTTCAAAATCATTTATTTTAGATTTAAAAAAAGAAATTTCATTTTCATCAATCATAGGAGATTTTGCCTTACAAGAAGCCTTGTAGGCATTAAATTCTTCTTGAATAGAAACGAGATTAGAAGAAATATCATCTTTTTCTTTGAAAACCATAGCAAGTTGATTTTTAAGAAAAGCAACTTCTTTTTGTAATTTAAAACATTCAATCTTTTTATTGTCATAAGTTTCAGAAAGTTCAACAAAGGCATGTACAAGAACTTCCTTACTTAGTTCATCATCTTCATCATCAAGAGATTGAGGGGTTACCTTAGGAGTGTTTGCCATGAAACACATGTTCGCCGTATCTATCTCTTCTTCGGACTCGCTTTCCGAATCCCAAGTTGCCTTATATGCTTTCTTTTCCTCCGGCTTCTTTGGCTTGAAGGAGGAAGTCATCTTCTTCTTGAACTCCGGGCAATCCCCCATGATATGTCCGGGTTTGCGGCAATTGTAGCAAATGATCCTTCTCTCCTCTTTGCCTTCAAATTTTCTCCGGAAGTTGAGCTTGTTCTTCCGGTACAACCTCTTGACGTTCCGCACAAGTAGAGTTAGCTCCTCATCTTCTTCTTCGTCTTCTTCATCGTCATCATTGGTGGATGAAGTCTTGAAGGCTATGGATTTCTTCTTTGAAGTAGTGGCCTCTTCTCTTGCCTTCTTCTCCATCTCATGGGTCTTTAGGTTCCCAATGAGACTAATGAGGTCCATCTCGTCCTTGTCATTCAATTCTTTTAAGGTGGTGGCCTTTATCTCCCATGAAGACGGAAGAGCCCGAATCACTTTCCGCACCTTTTGATCGTTGGAGATGTCATCACCTAAGGAAGAAAGACCATTAGTGATTTTAGTGAATCTTGTAATCATACTATCAATAGACTCATCATCAATCATTTTAAATGACTCATATTGGGACCTCAAGAGATCTATCTTAGCTCTCTTGACTTGTGAAGTCCCTTCGTGGGTGACCAATAAATGTTGCCAAATCTCATAGGCGGATTGGCAATGAATTACCCGTGTAAGGTCATCCTCATTCAAGGCGGTTAATAGGGAGTTTTGGGCCTTGGAGTTAGCCTCATATTCTCTAAAGTTGAAGTCGGTCCAAGTGCTCTCATCGCTATCGGGTGCTACATAGGGTTTGGTCAAGGACTTGGCAACTAAGCTACCCAAAGATTGCAAGAATATAGTCATCCTAACCTTCCAAATGGGGAAATTAAGTCCATCAAATTTAGGAGGGGTTTTGATGTTATCGGCCATGTTTACTAGTGTATGAATGTAAGGATGAAAATGTTGATTAGCAATATTTTAAGGATCTCTCTATGGATGTTAAGCCAAACTTAGAGTCCAAGTTCTGATACCAATTGAAAATCACCTAGAGGGAGGGGTGAATAGGTGATAATGCTAATCAATGGTCAAATTAAAAATTAAGATGTAACAATCACCCAACAAGATTCACAAGATGAATGAAAGCAAGTAAATATAGCAATGATGATGATAAGCAAGTAATAAATGCAAGTAAGGTAAAGTAAGGAGTGCAAGAATGTAAACCAAACGCAAACACAAGGATATGTTATCGAGGTTCGAGCACCCAGCTCTACTCCCCGCCTTCCCCAGAAGAATTCTAGATACTTCCACTATCACAAAGAAATCACAATTACACCGGAGTACCCAACTCCACAATCTCAAGTACAAGCAATTTCTAAGTAGTCAAATGACCACAAACTCTCTCTTTCAAAAGTCTCTTCCCTTACAAAAGGTCCTTAGAGAACAATGAGTAGGAATGAAGCTCTTGTTGTAAGTGAAGAAAGAAAATCAAATCAGAGAGTATTTCAAAAACACTTCAGAAAATGAGAGAGAAATTCAGCACAAAAACCAAGAAACAAAGCTCTTTTGAATGCCTTGAACTTTTGAATTTTTCTTGTAATAATTGTGTTAAAAATCTCTCCCCAAACACCCCTATTTATAGGAGAGGGCTAGGGTTTAGGGATAATACAAACTTAAGATTAATAAGTCATATTAGATTTGAAATATATCCCTAAATTAAATTTTAAACACAAAAAGACAAAATAAAACAGCTCATTAAAAACTGCCCGTTACTGTTCAACGGATAGTCCGGTCGACTGGCCGGTCGACCGCACGTTCAAAATTATGACCGTTGCAGTCCAGCGGTCGACCGCCCGGTCGACCCAATCTAACCGAGAGTAGACTGAGTTACAGTCGGTCGACCGTGCGGTCGACCGCAAAAACGTGCACACTGATATATGTATACCCAGAACTACAGTCGACTGGGCCGGTCGACCGGCCAAACCTGACATAGGTCCGGTCGACTGTCCGGTCGACTGGCTCAGGTCAAAAACCAAGTTTTGGACAGAAAATTTAAGGGATTTTGATTTTGACAAAAATACTTTTGAACAGGGATTAGTATAAAACATAAATATATATCTGTAGGCAAAATCTTGTATGCAAAATATTTTTGTATAAATTATAAGAAATTATTTTGGATTAAGTATGTGCGCAAAAACGTGTGTGATAGAGCTTCAAACCTATCCACTATTCTTTAACAAACTATAAAACTAAAAACAAAATAATTGAGGACTTCTTGAGCAATCTTCAAGTTTTTGAGCCATGCTATCCTTGCTAGAGCCTTCTTCTTCTATGATCCTTCCTTGATGTGCAATATGCCTTCATAGCTTCATGAACCTAGAAGTTGTTGCAATAGCAAGCAATGGCCTCCAAACATGGTACTTATCCTGAGATTTATCTTAAGCAAATTCATTAGTACCAAATAGCTCTTATTTGGTTTGTCATCATCAAAACACAAAACAATTTAAGAGGAGTGTAACCTCTTGGGCCAACAATAGGTTCTGCCTTTGATATGACATGAGGTAGGTCAAAGTTGATTCCCTTGATGTGAGGGTATTTTTTAACGATCATGTTGATGGTTCCACCAACTCCTCCCCCAACATCAACGAGAATCTTCAGATCGGTGAAACCTTTGTACGTCTCGAGGATCTTCTTGGTGATGATGGTGGAGTGGTTCCTCATCCCCTCATTGAACACCTTGTTAAATCTGGGATCGGTAGCATGGTACTCGAATGCACTCATACTGTAGGTCTTGTTGAATGGCATGCCTCCATCTAAGACGGCATCCTTCAAGTAGTACCTATCATAAAAGAGTTCAAATTAACAGCCTAAATTAATTAACTAAACTCAAGTAAAACTATTGTAGTGTCGATATAGTAGTGGAGATGATTCGAATCTCGAGAAATTTAAGATTTTATAGATATCAATTTTAGCTTTGGTATTTAAGCATTAAAAATAAGCAAATAAAATGTACTCAATAATAGAAACTATTAATTAGATACGATAAGTAATTTAATTATATAAATTCTTAAATCTACGACTCCAGATTGTTAAGATTATGTAAACAAACTTATCTAACACGTACCAGCTCTATTTGAGGACCTTGTCGTCCAGGAGAGCTAGGGCAGACATGGACACCCCGTCCTCGTTCTTGGTCAAGAACTTAAGGACGGGCGCCGCCCCGTACTTCTTCTCCTCCTTGCCATCGGCGGTCATGCACGTCACAACGTTGTAGCTGGCCAGAAGCCTCAGTATTCGGTCCAGCATCACCTTGGCCTGGGGGTTCTCTGTGGGCAGCCGGCTGGCGATCTCGGCCGGGGACCCCGGCCCAGCCTTTACGATGATCTCGAAGAGATCGAGCTCGATGGCCGATTTTAGGGTCATGGGGAGGATGGAGAAGCTGGCTAGCTATTGGGCGTAGAGGCAGGCCTCCTCGTCTGAGGACTGGGGGGCTGGTGTGATGAAGTTTTGAGCTGAGCCCATTTTTTTCTTTTCAAATTTTTTGTGTTTGATGAGCTATGGAGAGAGCGGTCGATTTTTATGATGCATGCCTCTCTCAACGCTCACCAACCGATGACTCAATTGGGTCCTTATGGGAGGCTGGAGGAGTTTTGGATTTTGGGTGATTCTATTTTTTTATTATTTTTATTATATTTAATTCTTTTTGTTTTAAAAGAGGAAAGTGAGGGGTTGGGTAGCCCACCCTGGTTCATTTGAAACGAGACAAAAACATATAATTTAAATAAATAATTTAAAGTGTATAATTTAGGAGGAGGAGGAGAAAAGAAGCCCGTTGAGTAAAATCCCACATTCCAAGTCTAATGTAGGGGGCTTCCTATTTTTATTTTTATTTTTTTCAAAAGGGTTAGTAAAGAGAGAGAGAGAGAGAGAGAGAGAGAGAGAGAGAGAGAGAGTGAGAGTGAGAGTGAGTGAATTGTGGTGAGGAGGATCATGGTTAAGTTGACGTAATTGACTCGTCAAATTGGACTAGTCATTTGATCAACATAATTAAGTCTAATAAAATAGTATTTAGTTTCAGATTAATTCGTAGACAAAATAAAGTAATTTTATAATGAGCTGGTACACGTAGGATAAACTAAGATAGTATCTACTCCTTGAGTTTTATACCAACATGTTTATTAGGAAGAACCTCACATAATCTAAATAATAATCCAAATTGTAACATAATTCGTACATAAGATCAGTTTGACGAGAATGATTAACATACACACACTAGATTATATCGAGCACCAACAACAAGCTATTGGGAATGGAGGCAACCTTCAATAGCTCGGGGGTGGCAGGGTGCAGAGGGTGCAGAGCCCCCTGCGACATACGCTAGAGAAGAAACTAAACTATAGATGACACGAAAATCGCACTTCTGGAGGAACATTTCTGTCATTGCCGTAGCACCCAAATACAACGTTATATATTTTTCTTATGGTTAGAGATTTTTGTGTGCCATCATTTTTTAGAGAGAAAAAAATTGTAAACTTCTTTTTTTTTTTTCAAAATATAGTAAATCGGTGTGGCTCAGGAGGGCGTAGTCTGTGTATTCTTTACTTTCTACATCTTTCTATTTATCTTATGTTTTTGTTCCACATAGGGTTTCAGATTCGATTGATCTCAACACAATCAACACTGACATTGTAAACTACTTGAAATAGTTGATTTTAACCAGCGAAGAACTAGACATATTACTGCGAGTCAGTAAAGGAGGCCAAACTTGAAACTCGATATTTGAGTTAAAACAGTCCCAACATGCTATATAGATTTTCGTTTATAAATTGATCTTCGGACAAATATTATAAACTAATAAACTTTAGATTTTACCAAAAGAAACTAGAGACAATTACCAAGAAAAACCTAACAATTAAGATTATCTATTGGACTACGTGTCGCATATTCGGTTGAATGTAAGAAACAACATGAGATTGAATGTAAGAAACAACATGATTAGATTATAGTTGTTCGTGTTCAATTCAAAGATAGAAGGCATGGACCGAATAAGTTTCATGTTGAATAAGGAGATAAAAAAATAGATAGTTTAATAATTTTGGATCTAAGTCTCCATAAAGTGTTGGCCCAGAGGTCCTTCACTCTAATTTTGATGATGATTAACTCATGTAGTTATTGTTTACTAATAATCTTGTGATATTTAGTTTCAGATATTTGATCAAGATATTAGTAGGTGATTAGCTTCAACAAAGGTGTTTTGGAGCTTTCACATGGTGATTCAAGAGCCGCGCGTCAAGATCGCATCGAGCACTCGATTGGAGTCAAGCTCGGTGAATCACGTTTGGATCGAGTCTACTTGGAGAAGAAGTTTCACAAGAAGACATCAGTTTATTTACTTTAAGATTGTTTAGATCTTGTGTAAAGATTAGATAGTGTTGATATGCTCAAGTTTACACACACACACACACTTGTTTTATAGTTTCATGGGTTTAACTTTCGGTTTAACCGGGTTCGGTTTTTCATATATATGGTTTTCATGAATAGATAGAATCAAAATAAGTTTACATGATTTAATGTATATTAGATTTGATCTATATATATCTATGCTTCATCTATTTAGAAAAAACTTATTTTGATAGTCTATTTCATGTGTTTGGAGTTTTGTATTTAAACAAAACTTATTTTTGGATTTCATGTCAAAAACATTGATATAAATCTTTATATGTATATTAGACACTATCCATATACAATATACTTCAAAGTTGTTTAAATATCACGTTTTTGAATTTACATGTGTTTTGAAAAAATCGGATTTCCATTTCAAAAATCCAAGTTTTGGAAAATGCAGCTTTTGGTTTAAGGCAAATTTTCAAGAACACAAAAACGGTTCAAATTATTTAAAATATGTGTTTAATTTTTATCACACATATTTGTATTTCAAAGATCTAATAAGAACTAATTTTTATGGAATTTATGTAATTTTATGGGATTTAATTAAAGGTAAAAACTCAAGTTTTCAATCCTTATATTGTTTGGACCAGGCTGTCTACCGGTCGACCGGACTGGTCGACCGAGGTAGAAGTCGGTCGACCTGTCAGGTCGACCGACATGCACAGAACGTGCACGCATCCCAGGCTGGGAGGCCAGTTGACCGGGTCGGTCGACCGCTAAAGAGCTACAGCTCTCTGGAAATGTCTTTGGTCGACCGCCCGATCGATCGGCAGAGAGCTCTGCTCTCTATTTCTAGCTTTCGGTCGACCGGCCGGTCGACCGTTGGCTCAATGATCATAAATATGACCGTTGGCCAGTCGACCGCCCGGTCGACCGGAAGGGCAGTTTTGCCCTTTGCCAGACTGCCAACGGGCAGAATTTGTTGGGGCTATAAATATCCCCCATTTGAGCGGTTTAGACAAGTTTTTTAGAGAGCAAAATTTTCAATCTTTACAAGTGTTTTACAGCAAGTTTTTAAAAGAGTTTTGGGCTTAAAGGTTTGATCTTTATTTGTTTTTAAAGTGTTCGAAAAATCACAGAAAAATAGGATATTTGGGATATTTGTTTTGATCTTCATTTCAATCTTATTCTCGTTGTTTTTTCAAGTATTTTTCTTTGTATTTTTGTTTTCCAAACTCTTTATATTCTCACACTTGAGCTATCATATCTATCCTATCTATTAGGTTCTTGTTTAGTGAGAAAATTGGTTTGTGGTTTATTGAAACCACCAAAAGTTGTATTCATCCATTTGCTTGTGGCTTTGTGCCTTACCCTCTAAGTGTAGAGGAGGTTGTGCATTGGATTATGGTTATCCCTCTAAGTGTAGAGGTGATTGAGTTTGTTGGTATCCCTCTAGTGAGAGGATCTTGTGTTGGCTTTGTGCCTAGCCTTTAGTGAGAGGTTATTTTGGTTGAGGAGTTGTGTACTCTCAAATTGTATTTACCCAAATTCTCAGTGGAGGTTCCCTGTGTGGGAAATCGTGTGTGGACGAGTTAGTGGAAATCCTTCTGTGTGAAGGCGGGGGCGTAGAGCTGGGTGCTCGAACCTCGAAATATATCCTTTTGTTTGCGTTTGATCCACTATCTCTAACTCTCTCTTTTATATTGTGTCTTGCATCATTTCATATTGTTCATATCATTTTTATGCTTAGGTTTTTTTTGTGTGCCTCACTTGTGTTCAACCAAGAGAGCTTCAAATAGCACCTCAACTCTTATTTAGAGGAATTCAAAGATAGTCCAGAGCCCTTCACTTGGAATTCTGCTACACTCTTTGGTTACACTAAGTGTGTTGCAATTAGTTTTTAAATTCTACATTATTTGTTGTTTGATTAGCCTTATACGTATTCACCCTCTCTCTAGGTGTACTTTCATAAAGTGTATTCCTTTTTATCAAATTTGACTTCCAAAGAATAGTAACCAATTCATCACGACCCACATACTTTTTCCCAGAAATAGCAATTAGTTTAATAATGGGTTTTTTAGATATGTAACACTCAAATCTTCTACATTTAAAAATTTAGCTAAAAAATTATTGATATTGCTTGTATGCCTCTCAAATCATCTTAAACCAGTTAAGTTACCTTATTGTTACCTATTGTTAAACTATGAGTGTTTCAATGATAAGATTGTCAATACTCTTGGTCGCTGCTTCTTCTTCTCTCTCTTTTTTTATCCTCCTCCTTCTCTCTTTTTTTTTCCTTTTTCTTTTATTTCTTCTTCTTGGTTATGCTCTTCTTCTTTTCTCAGGGTGCACCAAGATCACAACCAAACTAAAGCTAAAATTGGGTCAGAGGAAGGCGACAAAGAGGGATTGGAGCTGGTCGGAGAGATGGGTTCAGGCTGGGGTGCAAGTTTTGGGATGAGGCATGAAGGGGAAGGGGTCAGAGCAGGGAGTATTTGACGGGTTTGATGAAGAAGCAGCAACACAAAAGGGAAGGGGAGAAATAAAAATAAATGAGTGAGTAAAAAGAATTTTGTTTTGTTTGTTTAGGATCAAGATTAGCCATAGAGCAATGGTGACAAAGGACATATTATCCAAATAGATTTTTCATGTCCCGAGAGAGAGAGAGAGAGAGAGAGAGAGAGAGAGAGAGAGAGAGATGGCTACACAACCATAAGCTCATTGTGTTGGCATGCAAGTGACATAAGCTCTAGTCCTGCCTTCACCAAGAGAACCTAATCTTAAGGAGCTTACATGGAAAATGAGAGGGTAAATAAGAAAATCACAAGTTCAAAGTATGACCCTAAACACTCAACTAAGATTCATATTTGATCATGATCTGAATCCATGTTCACTGGACATACAACATTAAGTTTTATATTCAAGCGATAAATATGATAATACAAATATATGCTCGCTCATCCTTGAAACAACTCTACTGTGCTACCTTGACAAGTGGTGCCTGGGCTATCATCATGCACATCATGTCCATAAGTTTATTTGGAGGTATAATATGTTTTATTCAGAAAAGTATTAGGCGTAAATGACTTTCTGAGATATTCATTTACTTAATCTTGTTTTTTAGTTTGATATAGCTAATAGAGCATAGCTCATATGGTAAGACATTTTTATTTAAAGTTTCAACGGGAAAAGATATTACAATGTCTTCCAGCACTGAATATTATGTTGCTTACCCTAAAAAATTAAAGAGAAATATGTCAAAAGTTTAAAATTAGCTGATTTTGTGAAAACACGAGAGAAATATTGATAGATGAATATAGAACCCAATATTATATTTGTCCAGTGAGGTATAATATGTTTTACTTACATCCAGGGCAGGGAAAAGAGACCACTTTGGATGATGTGTGGCATAAGATTTTCGGGGTTTTTCATTTTCAGGCTACGCCTGACTTTTGCCTCAGAGAGCTTCCGATTGGTCTCTACTTTTCAGCCTTTGTTTGGATGTATTTTTTTATTTTTCTCTTGCACATTGCAGCGAAGCTCTACAGCTCGAAAGGATTTTTTCTTTCAGTTGTATCTTAAGTGATGTTTTCATTAACACCTTATTAATGAAACTCGTGGGACCTTTTTTGGGGCCACGCTTACTCTCAAAAAAAAAAAAAATTTACTTACATCACTAGATCAGCACCCATGCCTGCAGTAGCAGTAGCAACAGTAATAATAATGAAAGCTTTGTAGTTTAAAAGGCAAGAATCTATTTAAGACCGCAGTCTCAATCCACATTAAAAGATGTTATCAAGTGAGAACATAAACGTGGATTTGAGTCATAATGCCTTTGCATCTTTATCACGATTCTCTCATGAAGTATTTATCTTAAATGTTTATTCAGAAAAGTATTAGGGGTAAATGACTTTTTGAGATATTCATTAACCTAATTGTAACACCCATATTTTGCAATACATGACTTAATACAAAAATAAAAATAAAAAATAATAATACTTTAATATGTATGTGTATAAGAAATTGTCATTTTTTTAAAAAAAAAGTTGAGATATTATTTTAAGTATTACTAATTAATTCTTGATTATCATCATCATCATGATTATTTTTTTTATTATCTCATTTTATGTCATTCATCTCTTCTTTTGCTTCATGAGCCAAGCCCACTTCATATTTCATCTTTTTCCTATTTTTCTTTAAGCCCAATTCTAAGCCCAATCCTTGGAGCCCAAAACCAAGCTCATCTCTTTTCTCTTCTTATTTTCTTTTCTTTTATGTAAACCTATAACCCATTACAAACACCCATTATCTTTAATCTTTAACTCTAGGCCCAATATCTTTTATCATCATTTTTTCTAAGCCCAACACCCAAGGCCCACTAACCCAACTCTCCCTTTCCTATATAAACTCTCATTAGATTAACCTAACCCTAAACCTAGTCATTAAACCTAGATCTAATCCTCTTCCCCTCTCCAACAGCAGCAAGAGCCGCCCTCACTTTCATTTTCCTTTCTAGTAGGGTTTCCTCCGATCTGAAGCAAAGGTTAGTGCTTTTGTCTTCGAATTTAGATTAGATTCCATTCTTTTTTTCTATGACAGGAAAGGGCGAGGGACCGGCGATCGGGATCGATCTCGGCACCACGTACTCTTGCGTAGGTGTGTGGCAGCACGACCGTGTGGAGATCATCGCCAATGACCAGGGGAACAGGACCACGCCGTCCTACGTGGTTTTCACCGACACTGAGAGGCTCATCGGCGATGCGGCCAAGAACCAGGTCGCGATGAACCCCCTCGACACTGTTTTCGGTGAGTTTCTCGATCTCAGACTCAGTTTGCTTAGATCTGTTAATTCAAGCAGGATTTTATGAATTTTAGTTTTAGATCTCGTGTTATATGTTTAGATCTGGTCATTATTTAGTTACTGTGCGTGTCGTTGGATCTGTCTACTGATCTGACTTTGTTTTTGTTGAATTGGGAGAAATTTCGGACCTTGTTTTTCTTTTTTCTTTTTATTTAATTGTAGTAACATATGTTAATGTGCAGCTGTAGTCTTGAGATAGTTGATTTGTTTCTTTATTTAGTTTCAGCATTAAGAGTAGTGCTTGTGCTTCCCAGCTAATTTAGAACTTATTTTACTGTATATGTTGTTAGATCTGTAGGTGGAGTGAGTGGGAACTATATTTTATTTCAATTCTAAGGACATAAGTTTTGAGAGATTTCAAACTGTCCCATGCTATTCCTTTAGAATCTTTTGGCTATCAGTGTAAAAATTTTATTGGACAAATGTAATCTATGGTAATTTAACGATGGTGCTGATATGCTTGGGTTATTTACTACTTCGTTGGGTCTAAGAATAATCAAATTTGTTTTAGTTGAAAATTGTCATGTTTTATTTTTTTCTGTTTTATTTCAAAATTTATAATTTGAAGAATTACAATGTTTTCTCAACCTATGATCAATTTTGCCATCAGTTATAAATTTGGCATTTAGCAAAGTTTGTTTAGATGTTTACTCTTGGTTGGCATTGTGAGATCTCTAGTTTATTTATTCTAATTTATTCATTTCTAGTTGATCTTTGGAGCCATTTTGATTTACTGTTCTAACTCTACACAGTGTTTCATTAGTTCACCAATCACTCTTTTGGTTCTTCAATTGTTTTGTTGTTTGAAAATGCTACTTTCCATACCTGGGGAACATTCCTTTAGTAGTCTTCGCAAATCTCTTTTGATATGGTTTAGAGGTGTCATTTAATTTCTGTTTTTACTAAAATTCCTTAGATCAGCCTGCGGTCGACATCCGGGGACGAGATCCGCGAGCTGAGGAAGAGGCTCGCCGACGAGCTCGAGCAGGTCCGCGTTTTTTTTCGAGAAAGATCGAATCTGATTACCGCAACAGCGACACGGCCCCAATCATCACCAACAGATCCAGACTAGCGCATTCAGGCGAGCGAGCAGGCCGTTCTCCCGATCCACGTCAGACCGTTGTCGGAGACTGACACGGTGACCTTTTCCAGTGCCTTGGCCACCCTCCCGTGCAGACCGATAGCGAAGAGCGGCACCACGGCGACCGTAACGGCGACTCGCCCGGTAACGTGCAGGTTTCCCAATGTGAGTGTCTCTCTCTCTCTCTTTCTCTCTCTTTATTTATTAAATGATCGCAGATATTATTTTATATGTGATGTAAATTGTTGAGTAGATTTCTTATGTTACATGTTTATGTGTGGAGATCATCGAGCGTGGGGGTGGACGGTCATCTCCTGTTATTTTACATGTTGGGTGTATAGGGATATGATATGCATGATTATTGATACATGTTAGAACCCTCATGTTTGTCCTATGTATATCTAGAGTATTGTTGTAGACATATCAGGATGTAGCATAAGAGTAATTGAGATGGATATTGGTGGTAATGACTTGATCTAATAGAACTTAGATGCATGTATATGTTGCGATACCGAGTATTGGGATATCATGTTTGATTTTAATAGAAGTGTGAACCCTTGAGGATTTGGGAATCAGATTAAATTGTTAGAGTGAGAGAGCTGAGCTTGATTATGGATATATGTTGGAATGACAATTATTATATCAGATTAATAGATGAGTAATGAAACTAAATGATTATGGAACTATTGGGATTATGAATTGGTTGTGATGACTTGGATCTATAGTTGAATATATGAGAACTATCAGATGATAGGTCGTTGATGTTAAATATCAGTAGTGGTCATTCTATGTTGCAGCTATTTGAGGACATGTTAGATATGATCTACTTTATCAAAGAATTAGAGTTCTTGATGATTGGATGGTACATGGACTATTTCAGAGTTGGACTGTGATTTGGACTGGACTTGAGTTATAGAGGACAGTTGATATATTTTATGTAGAGGACCTCTTGACTTGATATTCTCTCATTGATAATAACATAGTTGATGATTCATTCAGATATTGAGGTTGACTTGTTACGATGTTCCTTGAGGATGTCTCCTATTCAGATATGATTAGGGTATGTGTTTGACTTGTTGATCTTGAGGACATGCATAGTTATTGATTACACTTATTGATAGAGATTGAGTTATGACGATAGTAATCTAGTCGATATCAGCGATCTATATCTTGGAGTTTGATAACAGTTATTAATTGATCTCAGTTATTGGTGGTTATAGGACCAGAACATATTGGTGTTGAGGAGAGGATTAATTACAGATTCATTGATATGGTAGTTTACCGTTTTGGCTTACACTGATATGGACTGATACTTAACGAATTGCAAGGATAGTATCGGGAATATAAGTTGATGGAATAGTTAAAGATATCCCTTAGTATGGATGGATGAGATTATGATTAGCTTTAGTTTAGATTGTTTATTGAGCAGTAGCTAGACTGTTACTGTTATTGTATCCATGTCATTAAAGTTACTGGGGAATGATTGATTGACTGTAACCAGAGTACAGTTCTATTGTTCATCGTATACACGGTTACTGTTACTGTTACTGTTACTGATATTGTTCACCGTGTATACGATTACTAATTGACTGTTACTGTACTGATATTGTTACCGTCCCGTAGTATTCCAGTAACTGAAATGGCATATGGTATTGATTGTTACTGATGGCATTACCTAACTGACTGTACACTAGACACCTTTCACTGGACCTTGACACATGACCGTATTTCTGTTACTTGGCATCTAGTACTCCTGTACCCCCTGTATTCATGTCCCACGCACTGTTGACCTGTTAATAGCACAGTCAAACCGGCGTCCGGCGGTTTGCCGCCTGATGTCGGGATGACGAGGATGTATCCCACAATCGTACTAGCGTCCGGTGGATCCCGAATGGAACTAAGTGCCACACGGAACAAAGTGCCACATCATACACATGGTGGGGGCCACCTCTTGAATCCGTGGGGGCCACCTCTTGAATCCATTCCCCTCAGAGCAAAGTGCCACACGGAGCAAAGTGCCACACCACACACGTGGTGGGGGCCACCTCTTGAATCTGTGGGGGCCACCTCTTGAATCTGTAGGGCTATTTACTGATTGTGCCACCTGGTGTTAGCGTGATATTGCATTCTCAGTGCCTATTAGCATTCACACGCACTTGTATGATGATAACCCTAGGATACATGTTATTTGGTTCTCTTTCCCTATTCGAACAATGATACCCGCATATCGGAGTTCGAATGAGTTCTACTGGATGTGCGGGCTCCAGGGTGAACTGTCGGATGTTGTGGGACGCCGGTGGGAAAGTGACAAAGATAACGTAGAACACTGTTGATTGTTATTGTATGACTTGAATGAACCCATTGTATTATACCCTGAAATGGTTACCCTGCCTTATGACACATGACTGTATACATGATTGTAACCAGGACCACATGATTGTAACCAGGACCAGACTTATGACCAGACTTGGATACCAGTTTAGTGACATGTGATGATACCTATTTGACATTGATTGCATATTTACAGTTGTGCCATTTGACTGCTATCTGTATTCATGTCTTCATAATATGTGTTACTGTTCAGTTATTTATTGTGTTATTTAGTCTTTCTATCTGCAGTTGTCCTTATTATTATATATGCACATGGTTTCTTCTGCACGAGCTGTTTCCCCTTTACACACACACTCATTATGGTCGCGTTCTGACGACCCTAGATTTGCACGTCCAGCTATTGGACGATTGTTTCTAATGTGCAGGTGTTTGATGAGGCGGTACGCTTTACGAGGAGCTTGGGTCCTCTCCCTTTGATTCTGGTATACTTGCATTTTATTCTTGTTATTACTATTTGATTCCTGTATATCACCTTTGACTTCTATTCAGCTGTCATTTTCTTCCTGTTATTCATTGCTATCATGTGTAGTCTTATATGTATTATTGCAGTGTTCTTTGATCATTATAGTTCAGATTTATAACTTGTTCAGGTTAATCTAGGCTTAGCGTATATACGTGGGGTATTTTCCTCGCGTATATGCGTCGCCATAACGACTCCGTATCTTTAGGATCGGGGCGTTACAGAGTGGTATCAGAGCCAGGTTCGACATAAAAGAGAACCTAGTTCCTACCTGTAACCTGAGACAGTTATGTTGACACTGCAATATACATATACTATTCACGTGATAATATTGACTCCATTTGGAGTTGATCGTCCTCCCTTTGGAATTCTGTTCTTGATCTGTTGATATTCATGATTCCAACACTTCCATTAGAGTGATTTGGATGTCCATCTTAATTTCTTCCTTCCTATTCATTCCTCCTGATTCTATCTCTTGAGATCGGTTACTCCATGTTGAAGCTGGTAGCAGAGATCAGAGCGCGCAGCGGAATCGTGGTGCCCTAACGAGGCAACGTGGAAGATTGTTGTGTTCTCTCTTGATTTTAGATTCTTTTATCATTCCCTGTTTGAAGCTTGTTTGTTTCTTCTTAACTTTGACTCTTTTACCATTCCCTACCTTATTTGAATTTCGAGGACGAAATTTTATAAGGTGGGTAGAATGTAACACCCATATTTTGCAATACATGACTTAATACAAAAATAAAAATAAAAAAATAATAATACTTTAATATGTATGTGTATAAGAAATTGTCATTTTTTTTTAAAAAAAAGTTGAGATATTATTTTAAGTATTACTAATTAATTCTTGATTATCATCATCATCATGATTATTTTTTTTATTATCTCATTTTATGTCATTCATCTCTTCTTTTGCTTCATGAGCCAAGCCCACTTCATATTTCATCTTTTTCCTATTTTTCTTTAAGCCCAATTCTAAGCCCAATCCTTGGAGCCCAAAACCAAGCTCATCTCTTTTCTCTTCTTATTTTCTTTTCTTTTATGTAAACCTATAACCCATTACAAACACCCATTATCTTTAATCTTTAACTCTAGGCCCAATATCTTTTATCATCATTTTTTCTAAGCCCAACACCTAAGGCCCACTAACCCAACTCTCCCTTTCCTATATAAACTCTCATTAGATTAACCTAACCCTAAACCTAGTCATTAAACCTAGATCTAATCCTCTTCCCCTCTCCAACAGCAGCAAGAGCCGCCCTCACTTTCATTTTCCTTTCTAGTAGGGTTTCCTCCGATCTGAAGCAAAGGTTAGTGCTTTTGTCTTCGAATTTAGATTAGATTCCATTCTTTTTTTCTATGACAGGAAAGGGCGAGGGACCGGCGATCGGGATCGATCTCGGCACCACGTACTCTTGCGTAGGTGTGTGGCAGCACGACCGTGTGGAGATCATCGCCAATGACCAGGGGAACAGGACCACGCCGTCCTACGTGGTTTTCACCGACACTGAGAGGCTCATCGGCGATGCGGCCAAGAACCAGGTCGCGATGAACCCCCTCGACACTGTTTTCGGTGAGTTCCTCGATCTCAGACTCAGTTTGCTTAGATCTGTTAATTCAAGCAGGATTTTTATGAATTTTAGTTTTAGATCTCGTGTTATATGTTTAGATCTGGTCATTATTTAGTTACTGTGCGTGTCGTTGGATCTGTCTACTGATCTGACTTTGTTTTTGTTGAATTGGGAGAAATTTCGGACCTTGTTTTTCTTTTTTCTTTTTATTTAATTGTAGTAACATATGTTAATGTGCAGCTGTAGTCTTGAGATAGTTGATTTGTTTCTTTATTTAGTTTCAGCATTAAGAGTAGTGCTTGTGCTTCCCAGCTAATTTAGAACTTATTTTACTGTATATGTTGTTAGATCTGTAGGTGGAGTGAGTGGGAACTATATTTTATTTCAATTCTAAGGACATAAGTTTTGAGAGATTTCAAACTGTCCCATGCTATTCCTTTAGAATCTTTTGGCTATCAGTGTAAAAATTTTATTGGACAAATGTAATCTATGGTAATTTAACGATGGTGCTGATATGCTTGGGTTATTTACTACTTCGTTGGGTCTAAGAATAATCAAATTTGTTTTAGTTGAAAATTGTCATGTTTTATTTTTTTCTGTTTTATTTCAAAATTTATAATTTGAAGAATTACAATGTTTTCTCAACCTATGATCAATTTTGCCATCAGTTATAAATTTGGCATTTAGCAAAGTTTGTTTTGATGTTTACTCTTGGTTGGCATTGTGAGATCTCTAGTTTATTTATTCTAATTTATTCATTTCTAGTTGATCTTTGGAGCCATTTTGATTTACTGTTCTAACTCTACACAGTGTTTCATTAGTTCACCAATCACTCTTTTGGTTCTTCAATTGTTTTGTTGTTTGAAAATGCTACTTTCCATACCTGGGGAACATTCCTTTAGTAGTCTTCGCAAATCTCTTTTGATATGGTTTAGAGGTGTCATTTAATTTCTGTTTTTACTAAAATTCCTTAGATCAGCCTGCGGTCGACATCCGGGGACGAGATCCGCGAGCTGAGGAAGAGGCTCGCCGACGAGCTCGAGCAGGTCCGCGTTTTTTTTCGAGAAAGATCGAATCTGATTACCGCAACAGCGACACGGCCCCAATCATCACCAACAGATCCAGACCAGCGCATTCAGGCGAGCGAGCAGGCCGTTCTCCCGATCCACGTCAGACCGTTGTTGGAGACTGACACGGTGACCTTTTCCAGTGCCTTGGCCACCCTCCCGTGCAGACCGATAGCGAAGAGCGGCACCACGGCGACCGTAACGGCGACTCGCCCGGTAACGTGCAGGTTTCCCAATGTGAGTGTCTCTCTCTCTCTCTTTCTCTCTCTTTATTTATTAAATGATCGCAGATATTATTTTATATGTGATGTAAATTGTTGAGTAGATTTCTTATGTTACATGTTTATGTGTGGAGATCATCGAGCGTGGGGGTGGACGGTCATCTCCTGTTATTTTACATGTTGGGTGTATAGGGATATGATATGCATGATTATTGATACATGTTAGAACCCTCATGTTTGTCCTATGTATATCTAGAGTATTGTTGTAGACATATCAGGATGTAGCATAAGAGTAATTGAGATGGATATTGGTGGTAATGACTTGATCTAATAGAACTTAGATGCATGTATATGTTGCGATACCGAGTATTGGGATATCATGTTTGATTTTAATAGAAGTGTGAACCCTTGAGGATTTGGGAATCAGATTAAATTGTTAGAGTGAGAGAGCTGAGCTTGATTATGGATATATGTTGGAATGACAATTATTATATCAGATTAATAGATGAGTAATGAAACTAAATGATTATGGAACTATTGGGATTATGAATTGGTTGTGATGACTTGGATCTATAGTTGAATATATGAGAACTATCAGATGATAGGTCGTTGATGTTAAATATCAGTAGTGGTCATTCTATGTTGCAGCTATTTGAGGACATGTTAGATATGATCTACTTTATCAAAGAATTAGAGTTCTTGATGATTGGATGGTACATGGACTATTTCAGAGTTGGACTGTGATTTGGACTGGACTTGAGTTATAGAGGACAGTTGATATATTTTATGTAGAGGACCTCTTGACTTGATATTCTCTCATTGATAATAACATAGTTGATGATTCATTCAGATATTGAGGTTGACTTGTTACGATGTTCCTTGAGGATGTCTCCTATTCAGATATGATTAGGGTATGTGTTTGACTTGTTGATCTTGAGGACATGCATAGTTATTGATTACACTTATTAATAGAGATTGAGTTATGACGATAGTAATCTAGTCGATATCAGCGATCTATATCTTGGAGTTTGATAACAGTTATTAATTGATCTCAGTTATTGGTGGTTATAGGACCAGAACATATTGGTGTTGAGGAGAGGATTAATTACAGATTCATTGATATGGTAGTTTACCGTTTTGGCTTACACTGATATGGACTGATACTTAACGAATTGCAAGGATAGTATCGGAAATATAAGTTGATGGAATAGTTAATGATATCCCTTACTATGGATGGATGAGATTATGATTAGTTTTAGTTTAGACTGTTTATTGAGCAGTAGCTAGACTGTTACTGTTATTGTATCCATGTCATTAAAGTTACTGGGGAATGATTGATTGACTGTAACCAGAGTACAGTTCTATTGTTCATCGTATACACGGTTACTGTTACTGTTACTGATATTGTTCACCGTGTATACGATTACTAATTGACTGTTACTGTACTGATATTGTTACCGTCCCGTAGTATCCCAGTAACTGAAATGGCATATGGTATTGATTGTTACTGATGGCATTACCTAACTGACTGTACACTAGACACCTTTCACTGGACCTTGACACATGACCGTATTTCTGTTACTTGGCATCTAGTACTCCTGTACCCCCTGTATTCATGTCCCACGCACTGTTGACCTGTTAATAGCACAGTCAAACCGGCGTCCGGCGGTTTGCCGCCTGGTGTCGGGATGACGAGGATGTATCCCACAATCGTACTAGCGTCCGGTGGATCCCGAATGGAACTAAGTGCCACACGGAACAAAGTGCCACATCATACACATGGTGGGGGCCACCTCTTGAATCCGTGGGGGCCACCTCTTGAATCCATTCCCCTCAGAGCAAAGTGCCACACGGAGCAAAGTGCCACACCACACACGTGGTGGGGGCCACCTCTTGAATCTGTGGGGGCCACCTCTTGAATCTGTAGGGCTATTTACTGATTGTGCCACCTGGTGTTAGCGTGATATTGCATTCTCAGTGCCTATTAGCATCCACACGCACTTGTATGATGATAACCCTAGGATACATGTTATTTGGTTCTCTTTCCCTATTCGAACAATGATACCCGCATATCGGAGTTCGAATGAGTTCTACTGGATGTGCGGGCTCCAGGATGAACTGTCAGATGTTGTGGGACGCCGGTGGGAAAGTGACAAAGATAACGTAGAACACTGTTGATTGTTATTGTATGACTTGAATGGACCCATTGTATTATACCCTGAAATGGTTACCCTGCCTTATGACACATGACTGTATACATGATTGTAACCAGGACCACATGATTGTAACCAGGACCAGACTATGACCAGACTTGGATACCAGTTTAGTGACATGTGATGATACCTATTTGACATTGATTGCATATTTACAGTTGTGCCATTTGACTGCTATCTGTATTCATGTCTTCATCATATGTGTTACTGTTCAGTTATTTATTGTGTTATTTAGTCTTTCTATCTGCAGTTGTCCTTATTATTATATCTGCACATGGTTTCTTCTGCACGAGCTGTTTCCCCTTTACACACACACTCATTATGGTCGCGTTCTGACGACCCTGGATTTGCACGTCCAGCTATTGGACGATTGTTTCTAATGTGCAGGTGTTTGATGAGGCGGTACGCTTTACGAGGAGCTTGGGTCCTCTCCCTTTGATTCTGGTATATTTGCATTTTATTCTTGTTATTACTATTTGATTCCTGTATATCACCTTTGACTTCTATTCAGCTGTCATTTTCTTCCTGTTATTCATTGCTATCATGTGTAGTCTTATATGTATTATTGCAGTGTTCTTTGATCATTATAGTTCAGATTTATAACTTGTTCAGGTTAATCTAGGCTTAGCGCATATACGTGGGGTATTTTCCTCGCGTATATGCGTCGCCATAACGACTCCGTATCTTTAGGATCGGGGCGTTACACTAATCTTTTCTTTCAATTTGATATAACTAACTGAGCATAGCTCATACGGTAACACACTTTTTTTGAAGTTTCAATGGGAAAAGATATTATAGTGTCTTTCCACTCTGGATATTATATAGCTTACCCTAAATAAAAATGTAAAGAAAAAAAATATATCAAAACTCTAAAACTTTTTTTGAAAACATGAGAGAAATATTGATAGATGAAATCTTAGTAGAAGTATGAATATACCAAAACAAAAGCAATTCCCAAAGCAAATGTGACCACGAAGGATAGAATTATTCATTTCTTCGAACATGTTTGGTACAAAAATATTGCAACTTCGGGAATTTCCAATAATATTATTGGGTAGTCTTCAACTGATCAAGGCAGCTACTGGAGTTGAGCCCTCGATCCCAAATCTTCTGGTAGTACTCAGCGTGAGTGTAGCTCCTGTAAGTGATATGGTGATTTTCATCGACGAGTCAATCTGGTGATTTTATCACAACATTTGCAGATGGGCAGCAAAATGTAGGAATTAAGATTCTGGCAGTGTTTTTGTTCACAATCGCCCTGTGGAGCACACTTGTATCGACCATTGCTAAGAACCTACATGAAAACAAAAAGAAAACATGTTGAGGTTGATCTTTTGTTTCTAAAGGGAGTCGATTCTTTAGCAAAGCTGAATCAACACTACAGTTTTTAACCGTGTAACTTGAGAAGAATTAGTAAGAATTAAAATTGTGGTCGGAAAATGACAAGCTGATGACACGCAATAACCAATAATTAGTGAGAGTAATTTCTTTATGAAGGTGTTGGCGGATCCATCCTAAACTTAAAAAATAAAAAAGAATCTAACTTTCTAACTAATTACTCTAATTAATATTATCGCTAGAAAAATATTTAATGGTCTTTTTTTTTCTTAGACTACAATTGGACCTAAAGTACAATGCCCAACTCATGTACATTGCATACATGATCGCACATTAGATATGACCTCACATATTACTCTTCTTTTACCCCGTTTTAGTACGAGAAATTTAGTTAAATAGCAGAATTATTTCAATAATTAACATTTGTCAAAGAAGAAATATTTATATATAGATGCATTTGATCTCCAATGTTGATTACAAAAGCATCAGGCTTAGGGTTCACTCCCCACCCATTTTCCATCCCCCAGCACTTGCATGAGACGTCAGCGAAGAAACTGTGGGAAACCCTTGAAAAGAAGTATCTGACGAAGAGTGTAGAGTCCAGGTTGCAGCTTAAGAGTAAGCTGTATCAGTTTCGGATGAAGAAGGGGAGCACAGTAAATGAGCACATCAACCGATATACGAAGCTTCTTACAGATCTGCTAAATGTGGATGTCACGGTAGATGAGGAAGATAAGGCGGTCATCTTTCTGAACTCACTCCCGGCAGAGGAGTATGAGACATTCACTCTGACCTTCATCAATGGAAGGCAGACCTTGAATTATGATGAGGTGTCGTCTATATTGTCGAGTTATGAGACGAGGAAGAAGGAAAGGCATCCTTCACAGTCAAGCTCAGTGGCGGAGGCACTGGAAGTAAGAAGCAGAAGTTCATCGCGGAAGGGCAAGGAAGTTAGAGGAAGATCGAAGTCCAGGCCGGGCTTCAGAAATCTGAAGAGAAATCAGTGTGCCTTGTGCAAGGAACTAGGACACTGGAAAGCAGAATGCCCAAAGGCCAAAGGTAAGAAGGTGGAGTCAAAGACCGAGGCGAATCTCGTACAGGTGGATGGATCGGATGATGACTCTTCAGTGTTCTCTCTCTCGGTTACTACCCCTACTATTAGTAACTCAGATAGTGCTGAGTGGATCTTGGATAGCGGAGCCACCTATCATGTGTGCCCGAACAGGGCCTAGTTTTCTAGCTTTGAGAAGCTGGATGGATGTTACACGGTCATGGGGGATGACCATCCATGTAATATAAAAGGGATGGGTACAGTTCGCATCAAGATGGATGATGGGATAGTTCGAGAGTTGAAGGAGGTGAGGTATGTACCTCAGCTCAAAAGGAATCTTATCTCAGTTGGCATGTTGGAAACATCGGGCATGGTGATATCTGTTCGAGATGGCGATCTCAGGATGATCAAGGGCTCGATGGTGGTGATGAAGGGCGTCCGCCGAGGCAATCTCTACTACTTGAAGGGTAGTACGATTACAGATCAGGTGGAGACTTCGAGTTCTTCAGATGATGTTGGCCCGGGGATATGGCAGGGAAAGGTCGGACAGGAAGAAGAAGAATTTTTGTAAGCTCCTGCAAAGAAGGAAATAGAAGGTGCTGCTACCTGCAATTTGGAAGGTGGACACAGCGTTCTGGATAAGAAGAAGGTGAGATTCAGCACTAGTACTCACCACAATGAAGGTCTTCTTGATTGTGTTCACATGAGCGTATGGGGACCTGCTAAGACGGCATCGCTTGGAGGTCATAGGTACTTTGTCTCATTTATTGGTGATTCATCTAGGCAGGTGTGGATATATCCCATGAGACAAAGAGGTGAAGCCCTAGATGTGTTGGTGAAGTGGAGAGGAAGAATGGAGAGGCAGATAGGTAGGAAGATAAAGGAGATTCATATTGGTAATGTTGGGAAGGACATGTACCAGTTCCTACAATTTGGCCAGAACAAAGGTATTGCTACTCACTTCACAACCGGTATAGATGGGTTGGCTAAAGATGTAGTCCGTTCCTTGCTGGAGGAGGTTCGGCTGTTGTTGTCTAATGCAGGATTAGACAGGTCGTTTTGGGCTGAGGCGACTGAGTATGCTAGCTATCTCATGAATAGATCGACTGCGATTGGAGGTAAAGCTCCATTGGGTATTTGGTCTGGAAAAGCTGCTCAAGATCATGGTGTGCTGTGGGAGTTTGGAAGTCCGGCCTACTTCAGTGCCAAAAATGGCAAGGTGAATCCACGAGCAAAGAGGTTTGTCTATTTGGACGTCAAGGGAAACAGCTACAGGTTGTGGGACCCCGAAGACAAGAAGATCGTGATGAGCAAGCATGTCACTTTTGGAGAGACTTCAGGGTTGAAGTCCATCGTCTCTCAGCAGGTGGAGAGGACGAAGACCAAGGAAGGATCGCAGCGGGTGGAGGTTGATGCTACTCCATCATCTCCAGTTGGTTCGGCATCAAAGTATACTTCAGCGGAGGTGACACCGGGTGGAGTTCATGATACCAAAGATGATGCTGAACAGGTTGACGACATTGGTGAGAATGTCAAGTTGTTTGCAGCTATAGGAACAAAGGTGAAACCACGCTTGTGGGGAAAGAAGCATGAATCTCAAGCTTGTGATCGTGACAAGCTGAAGTTGAAGGCCGTTGCTCTCCATGATGGTCGGGAAGAGGTTCATATGACTCGGTCAAACGGGTTCACTGCTGCAAATAGAGGTACCAGTGCTTGAGCTTGATGAAGCTCATTTAAATGAAATACGGTTGGCTTGATCCTTTTGGGCAAAGGTACGTAGGCAGCCGTAAAGGCGCAGCCATTTGGTGATGCAACTCTTATGAAGCTATTGGGTTCTCGAGAAGCTGTTTGGATCTTCACGTAGAGGTGAAGAGTTGTGGCCGTGTGGAGCTTCACGTAGAGGTGGAGAGGCTTCAAGAGGTGAAGCGTTGTGGCCAGTTGGACTTCACGGAGAGGTGAGGTGTTGTGGTCTCGATGAACAGGTGATCTTCTGGTGAGAAGATGTTGAGCTTGCATAAGGAGGGGTGTGCATCCAGTTGAAGCCAATGATGTTTGGTGTGTTCTACGCAGACTTGGTTAGACCGTCAGTGGAAGAGAGGTAGACTAGATAGAGCTAGTCAGTTGGAGAGTCAGTGTTGGCTCATGAGGAAGTCTTCGTGAGGTCATGAAGTTGCGGAGAGGGAGCCACGGTTAGTGATCGGCAGGTATGAAAATTCTCCTAAGGTGAAGTGCAGAGAAGGCATGTGCGATGTTTTTCAGGAATAGATGAGCAAAAGATTCCAAGCCGAGATCGTGTGTCGATTTCGCCGAGATCGTGTGTCGATTTTGACCGGTGCGCGCAAGCCGAGATCGTGTGTCGATTTCGCCGAGATCGTGTGTCAATTTCGCCAGGTGATGGACTGGGGTTCGTTGGAGATCGGCTTAGATTTTAGGAAAAATCTTCGCCGAGGTGGAGAATTGTTGGAAAGAGAGAGTTTACTGATGGGGAAGTTGATAAGGATCATCGAGGGGTCGTCGAGTGATCGCCGAGGAAGTCGACAACGAAGACGAAGGAAAACAGCAGTAGAAAACAAGCCAACAGCAGCAGGTGCAGATTGGCCGGTCGACCGGGCCGGTCGACCGACGTGCACAGCATGCACAGGATTTTGGGCGGTCGACCGGCCCGGTCGACCGAAGTGCTCTGACTGCAGGAACCAAACTCTCGAGTTTTCTGGGTCGACCGGCCAGTCGACCGGAATGATCTGACTGTAAACAACCTAACTCTCGGGTTTCTTGGGTCGACCGTCGGGTCGACCGGAAGAGGAGGTCGGTCGACCGTCCCGGTCGACCGACAGTTGGGTTTGGGCGGAAATCTGCTGATTCGGAAATCTGTGTATTTAAGGCTGTTGTTGGTTGCTAGGGTTTAGAATCTTGTAGAAGATCTGCGAAAAGGAAAAGGCTGGAGCTCTCTTTCATTCAAAGAGGCTGCTAGCCATTGTAATCTTCTTCCATAGCAATTAAATCTCTCTCTGATTGCCCCGAGGACGTAGGCGTTGAGGCCGAACCTCGTTAGATCGTGTGTTTGCGATTTGTGTTTTCTTCTTGTGTTATTTGGGTGTTCTCTGTGCTTGGAGATTTGTGAGATCCTCTTGGGGTTGTTGTCATCGGAGCACAACACCTGGGACCCCATCCTGCAGCAGAACTGTGATGACATTGGGGTCCTTGTGTCCTGGCAATCCATAGGTGAGCCAGGTTGATGGGCATGGAGGGTAGTAGTTTATGGCAATATGCTGCCCGTGGCTCCCTAATGCTTTGTTTAATTACTCCCCTTCAAGTCCTAGACTCTCTGAGATTGCCTCCAAAAACATTAGCACCATCTTCTTCACCTCCTTGCAGAACTCAGCAACAACTTCTCTCCAAGAACTTAAGATTTACGTGGTTTTGTTCAAAATAGGAAACCCGCCCTCATAATTTCTTATGTCCATTTCTTGGTCCAATAACAACTGAGATCAAGTCATAAGATGCGCGCGTGTGTGTAGTGCTACAAGAGATAAAGTCTAGGATTAATTTGATATTTACCCGAAATTCTTAGGTTTGATGGCCATTCTTAGACAAGGTTCTCCAGAGGGTGGCAGTGTCAGTGGAGCCTCACGCTGTCCCTCCAGCTGCTGACTTTCTCGGTCTTGCCATTGAAGCTCGTCGACAACCGTGTCATCTTCATAGGATCATCAGAATAGTATATCATTCTTTGTGACTCCGGCAACCGGAAGAACTCCCTTGAGACTTGAAGCAAAGCCTCTATTACAGGCTTGGGAATGCCAGGGGACCTTAAAAGAGACAGATAGGAACATGACCCAACTATCAACATGGGATTTGAAGAGTCATGTGCGTTGAAAAATATAGGCAAAAGAAGCTTATAATTCAGTTACTCATGCACCAAGCATCTAATTATACTCCTGGTACATTTGCATTTTTCATGAGGTTTTTCGAATATCGTTTTAAATTGTGACTTTCTCATCATAAAGTCATTCTTATCAATTCAAAGGGAGATTTTTCTCATCATGTTCCTCTTTTTTTATTCCTAATGAAATTATCCTAGCACTTAATACAGCTATGTTATGACACTAGCACTACAACATTAAACCGTTTAAAAGGCACCTAAATTTATGTCCATTATTTTTAAAACGATGTTAAAAAAAGATTTATAGCCGAATTCAGAGAAATTGACATTAAAGCTGAATATTTAATGCCGGTTTCTAAGAAACCGGGGTTAAATCTTCAGATTTAACGCCGGCTTAGAAACCGGTATTAAATCTCAGGATTTAAACACCGGTTTCACATAAAACCGGTGTTTAAGCCCCAAAAAAATAAAAAAAAGCCCTTAATCCCTCCCCTAACTCGGCCGCTCTCTCATCATCTCTCTCTCTCTCTCTCTCTCTCTCTCTCTCTCTCGATCTCCCCTCTCAAATCCCCCTCTCGGCCGCCTCTCCGGAGCCCCCTCCACCACCTCTCTGGAGCCTCCACCGCCCCGATTACTCTTCCCCCAAGAAATCCCCCTCTCCTCGGCCTCCTCTTCAGAGCGTCCTTCGCCACCTATCTGGAGCCTCCCCTCGCCCGATCTTTCTCCCCCAAAGAAATCCCCCCTCCTCGCCTTCCTCTCTGGAGCCCCCTCCACCGCCTCTCTTGAGCCTCCTCCGCTCTGATTTCTCTCTCCCCTCTTAGAAACTCGCCCCCTCCTCTCCATGCACGAGCCGCGGCGAGTCCTTCTCTGGCGATCCCCCTCTCGGCGAATCTCAAGGTATCATTCTCCTTATTTTCTTATATTTTGTGAAATTATTGTTTTGTGAAACGATAAATTTTCAAAATTTGATTTGATGCTAGAAAGATAGTTTAGAAAAAAATATGAAAGTTTTTGAAAATTGCTAGCTAGTTTAGAAAAAATCGTAAAATTGTTTATTTGATGCTAAATTGGTGAAATTAGTGAAATTTGTGTATATGCATGATGTGTGATGTGTGCTAAATTGGTGAAAAAGATTGGTACTAAATGTGTGCTCAATTGGTGGGAAAAAATGGTGCTAATGTGTGCTAAATTAGTGAAATTTTTGTGTATATGTGTGATGTGCGATGTATGTGTTCTCGTGTGTAATGTACATGTGCGTGCTCGTTTGTGTGTTTATATATGTGTGTGTGAGATGTGTCATGTCTATGTGATGTGTGTGTATGTGTGTGATATATGTGTGTGTTTAGGCGTGCATGTATGTGATGTCTGTGTGTATAATGCATGTGCGTGTTTATAGTGTGTGTCTTGTAGATCCGAAATTAATTTTGTTTGAATTTTTTATGTCATGTTTTATCGAAAATTAATTTCTTGTTTTTTATGTCTAGACATAGTAAAGATGAGTTAGAAATGGATTCCTGATCGGTTAACTACCGATATGAGAAAGGTATAGAGGAGCTTATCGACTTTGTTGTTGAGCATGCAAACAATCCTAACCTAATTAATTGTGCATAAAATGTGGTTGTCTTGATACAGTTACAGTTAAAATATTAAGGGACCATTTATTTATTAATGGGTTTGATGCAAGTTATACAAGATGGATATGGCACCGTGAGAGTACAAGAGAAGATAAACCTATTAATTCAAGTGATAGAAGATGTAATAAAAGGAAATAAGTCGAATGTGATGAGGGTAATAAATTAGAAGACATGATGCATGGTATAGATGAATACTTTGTGGAGCTTTCACACTTATTCGAGAGCTCAAAGAATGATGAAGAAAAGCTTTTATATATTGGTTCTAAATTCACTAAGTTGTCTGCAGTGATGAGATTATACAATTTGAAAGAGAGAAATGGGTGGAGCGATAGAGTTTTACAACCTTACTCAAACTCTTGAAAGATATGCTTCTTAAGAAAAATGAACTTCCGGATCGCATGTACGAGACCAAGAAAATCATGTACCTTATGAGTATTGATTTTGAAAGATACATGCTTGCCCTAATGATTGCATTTTATACTGAAAGAAATATGAATATTTAGATAAATGTCTGGTGTGTGGAAGGTCATGATACAAAACAAATGATAAATCTCTGGCTAAGTATTATGGCATTTCTCGATAATACCTAGATTTAAATGTATGTTTAAGAATGCAGAACATGCGAAGAGCTTGACGTGGCATTCAGGTGGGAGGATTATTGATAGTATGTTGCGGTATCCAACTGATTCTCTGAAATGGAATATGATTAATGGAAAGTATTCTGAATTTGGGAGTGATGCAAGGAATCTCCAGTTAGGTATTTCGACTGATGAAATAAATTCACAGCACACATAGTGCATAACCAGTTGTGTTGATTATTTATAATCTTCCTCCATAGTTGTGCATGAAACACAAATTTCTTATGATGTCATTACTGATATTGGGGCCCAGACAGCCGAGAAATGACATAGATGTTTATTTGGCACCTATTATTAAGGACCTAAAGATAATGTGGAAGGAAGGGGTAAAAGTATTTGATGCATATTGTCAAAAACTTTTCACACTTCGAGCTACATTACTTTGGACAACCAATAATTTTTCAGCATACGATAACTTATCAGGGTACAGTGTGAAAGGACACAAAGCATGTCTTATATGTGCAGAAGATACATTTTTTTGTTCAATTAAGACATGGGAGAAAGACAATATCTCATAGTATCTAGAGGTTCTTACTCATGTCATACAGTTGTTGGATGTTGCAGAAAGCATTTATTGGGTCTACAGAAGAAGAAGAGCTCCAAAAACTTTAAACGGTAAACAAGTATATGAAGGGAGAAACATCTTATGCCAAGTTGCGAAAAAATGAAGAAAAATATAATTGAAAAGAATATATGGAAAAAGCGATCAATATTTTTTAACCACCAATATTGGAAGTGTTTGATTGTGAGACACTGCCTTGATGTTATGCATATTGAGAAAAATGTGTGTGATAGTATTATTGAAATATTACTTAATACACCTAGTAAGACTAAGGATGGAGTCAAATGTAAACTAGATTTGGTTAAAATGGGTATACATGAGCAGTTAGCACTTGCGTAAAAGATAAAAAATTCGTATTTACCCCCAACATGTTGTACTTTGTCTTGAAACGGGAAGATAGAATTTTATCAGTGTCTTGCTTGGATTAAGGTCTTAAGCTGTTACTCTTCAAATATTCAAACTCTCATATCAATGAAAGAATTAAAGCTTGTTGGATTGAAATCTCATGATTGTCATGCATTGATGCAATAGTTGCAGCTTGTAGCTATACATTTTATACTTCTGAAACATGTTCGCCATGTCATTACCTAACTATGTTTTTTTCTTCAATGCAGTATGTAGCAGGGTAATTGACCCTAAAAAACTGGATGAGTCGAAGAAAAATATTGTGGTTATATTGTGTCAGCTTGAGATATATTTTCTACCTTCAATTTTTGATATTATGGTGCATCTAACTGTTCACTTGGTTAGAAAGATTAAACTATGTGCTTTGATCTTCTTAAAGTGGATGTATCAATTTGAATGATACATGAAAATTGGAATGAATCTTATTTTTTGTGTATATATGTTGAGTTGTTCATTGTTCTTCAGATTGAATCATTATCCTTTGTACGTTCTTATCAGCCCATGTCATTGTTCTTGAAAGCAGCTCTCAACAAAGAGTAACTCCCTATTTTTGAAATCAGAGGGCAGCAATAAAGAGCAACTCTCTGTTTTTGCTCTATGTTGAGAGAACAACTCCTTATTGAGTTGCTCCCACTGCGAATTATAAAAAAACACTTTTAAAGCTGATTTTTTAAAGAATCAGCATTAAATATACTTTTAACGCCGGTTCTCTAAAAAGCCGACGTTAAAAGGCGGACTTTTAACACTGGTTTTTATTAGAGCCGACGTTAAAAGGCGGACTTTTAACACTGGTTCTTATTAGAACCGGCATTAAAGTGGTACTTTTAACGCTAATTTTTAAAAGAACTGGCATTAAAAGTGTGACTTTTAACGCCTGTTCTTTTAAAAATTAGCGTTAAAAGTACCACTGCCAGTTCTTTTTAGAATCGGCGTTAAAACTTGATTTTTGAAGCCGGTTTTGATATGAAACTAGTGTCTATTCTTCTATATTACGGCAGTTGAAAACCACCATTATATGCTTGGAGATATCATGACTCCAGCATACAAGTCGGTTGTAAAACCCTATTTAAGGTCAGTTTTTAACCATCATTAAATATGTATTATGTACTAGTGTAGTATGAAAGTATCATTGTATAATAAAATATCCACCTCAGCACGTACATTTTACGAGAAATGTGGTATATATGGACAAAAGAGGTCAACCTCAACTTGCCCTGGACAAATTATGGGCCTCATAATAGTACAAATGTATTTTCATCCACAGTCATAACATGATAGGAGTAAAATGCACTTAATACTTTCTTCTCTTTCTTACTTGTATTTTTCAATTGAAAGCAGAATAAATTTCTTCTAGGATTCCCCTAACATAGTGTGAGATATATAGGATTGACGTAGAATAAAAATATTCTCACTCAATGAAGTAGTAACTTGGTCAATTATATAATACAATGATTAATCAATTACGATAATTAAGATTTAAAACTTCTAAATCCACTATCAGGCAATGAGAAAAAGAGGGAGAAAATTAAGATCAATTATAATCCTACTTCTTGATCACATTAATTCATGTATGGATGTTATAACCTAATGATCCATTTTGGTAAATGATTTATTTTCTCTTGGGAGGAAAAAAATTCTTCTTTTGTTGGAAGAAAAAAATGTTCTTCGAAAAATCTTTTTGAGTTTTCTGCTACATTGAGTATTGGAAAAGGAAAACTGAAACCCTTAGAGTAGGAAAATAATTCATCTTTCCACATAAAGCTTTTCTTGTCTTTTTCTGATGATTATTTTATTCAATTTTTTCTAGAGATAGTTCCAAGATGATGTTTTTTTCCCAATTTCTTTATCCATCAAGACTTTTAACTTCACGAAATATGCTTTCATAAAAACTCTAATTTTCTTGTTATATTTCTATACATGCAACCAAATAATGTTGGCCCAAAAGCCTTCATCTTAGTATTGATGATGACTAACTTATGATGTTAAGTTGCTAATGATCTTATGTTTATATATTTTTAGTTATTGATCAAGATCTTAGTAGGTGTTTAGGAGGTAGCACATATTGATTTAAAAGCTCGCGCTTCAAGATCGCATCAAGAACTCAAGATGGAGTCAAGCTCTTTGGATTGTGTTTGGATCGAATCATCTTAACGATGAAGATTAACAATAAACTTTGGCTTAGATTTGTTTAGCTTTATTTAGATCTTGTGTAAGAATATATTAGTCTTGATATGCTCAAGTATACATGCATAAGTTCAAAAGTTTATTGGTTTCGGCTTAACTGTTTTTGATTTTCAGAATATACCTTTCATTTTCATGAATAGATATTATCAAAAGTAGTTTACATGATTTTTATGTATATTAGATTTTATCCATATACATTTATGTTTCATATTGTTTTGATGATTCTAGTTCATGGTTTTAAGTTTTGTTTTTATCAAAACTTATTTTAGATTTAATGTCAAAAACATAGATATATCATTTACTATGTATATTGGATTCTATCCATACACTCTATGCTTCAAATGCATTTCTATATCTTATTTTTTGTATTTATACAAGTTTTGGAGAAAACGTACATTCATTTAAAAAAATCTAAGTTTGAAAATACGGTTTTTGGTTGAAAGATATTTTTTCATGCATCAAAAATAGCTCAAATGTTTGTAATATGTGTTGATTTTTTATCAGACATATTTGTATTTCAAATTATTGATAAGAACTTATTTTTGTGAAATTTTATGGGTTTTATTTAATTTTTTAGGGTGTTAACAAGTCAATTCTTTAAACCCTAAAATCTATGTTTTAAGCCTTCTGGCGGTCGACCGATGTACACAAACGTTCACAAGGCTCTAGCCTTTGCGGCTGGTAGACCGGGCGTATGATCGACTGGTACAATCCAAGTCTTCGGTAGGCCCAGTCAACCTATCGGTCGACCGACAGGCAGTTTGTGCCTTGGGGCTGTCGACCGACCGGTTGACCGACGGCTCAAACGGTCAAAAATTTGACCGTTGGCCGGTCGATCGGGCTCGACAGCCCATTCTAAGCAGTTTTTAACCCCAACAGCTAGTTTCTCCTAGGCCCTATATAAAGGGGTTTTGGGGGCTGTTTTGATTAAGATTTTACAAGAGAAATTTTATCAGTTTTCTTGTGCTTCTTGTCCATTTTCTAAAGTATTTTAAAATAAATTTTTTAGCTTCAAATCTATATCTTTATTTGTTTTTAAAGTTTTGAAAAAATCAAAGAAAATCAAATCTTTGGGGATTCTAGTTTTGTTCTTCATTTCTCTATCAATTCAAGAGTTTTGTTCAAGTATTTTTTTTGTATTTTCTTTTCCAAAAGATTTATGCACTCACATACTTGAGCTTTTCATTTCAAATCTATCCTCTAGGATCTTGTATTGTGGGAGGTTTTGTGTGTGATCTCTTTAGATCACCAAGAGATTGTTTGTCATCTCTGTGATCTCCAAGTTGTATTTTCCTTTGCTTGGTGATTGGCTCAGTGCTCACATCTTGTGTAGAGGTTTGTATTTGAGAGAGTAGAGTTGTGTACTCTCGGTTGTAATTGTTATTTCTTATGGAGGCCCTTTTGAGAAAGGTCCTATGTGGACATATTAGAAATCTTTCTGTGTGAAGGTGGGGATATAAAGTAGTGGCTCGAATCTCAAAACATGTCTCTGTGTTTGCATTTGAATCTCTCTTTCTTATATCTCGCATTGCTTTACATTGTTCATATTCACATAATAGATATAGATTTTGTGCCCACATTTGTGTTCAACCAAGAGAGCTTTTAAAGCACCTCAACTCTTAGTTTAGAAGAATCTATAAGAGTAGTTCCTGATCCTTTCATGGGAAATTCGGGCTCACTCTTGTTTACACATAGTATGTTAGTAATTAAGTTTTAAATTCTGTATCATTTGGCATTAGATTAGCACTACACCTATTTGCCTCCCTCTAGGTGTACTTTCAATTGGTATTAGAGCCTATACTCCTGATATTCGGTTTAACCACCTAGGAATGTGATCCTTGAATTGCTAATCAAGATTTGCTTTGCACACATATTTATATACACTCATGAATTTTCTTACTCCTCTCATGTATGATGTTTCTAACATCGATATGTGGAAGTTTAAGATGAGTACTTACCTTAAAACCCTAGAATTGCATGTTTATCTTGCCACTACCAAGAAATCCAATTTTGGTAGTGACAAGTACATTAAGGCTAATGCACAAGCCATGGAGGAACTAAAGCACATATTAAGCAAAGAACATCTTTCTTTGATTTCTTATTGTAATTTCGCTTTTATAGCGTGGAACACATTCACCTCTCCTAAGGAACAAGTGAAACATAATTGAAGAGCGAATCAAGAGGGGATGAATCCGAGTGATAAGCGGATTCAAATGGAAAGTGGACCAATCATTTTCAAGTTATATAATAGTAAGCAGAATATCATTATCACGAGGATTGTTGTTTAAGTACCAACTTAATCTTTCCTAATTCTATTTGAATAATCAATTTAGTTGGAAGATATTGTAACTAAACTATTACTAAAAAGATTCATTTTAATTATGAAAAAAATAGGGTAATAATTTCGGTAATTATAATCAGATAAATATTATACTTGTGCTAATTCATCCTATTCATGCTGATAATCGGAATTCCTTATCCTAAATAGTACTTTCTCTCGAACAATACCAATTTTATATTTTAAATCTAGAATTCACAATCTTTCGATCTAGTAGATTTCTAGTCAAAAGATGCATTAAGTGTGATTGATATTCCTACTTGACTGCACAACTCTTACATCTCAACGTTTCGAGTTATGGTTGTTAATCCTAAATTTTTCCTAAGTTATCTCCTCTTGGACTCTAACCTAACCTTCTAACTAATTGTGGGCACCAATTATAACATAAAGCATAAAATTTAATAACTTAGCATATAAAAAATTTAAACTTTATAAAACACATAGGAGAATTTGCACAAAATATAATCTTATATCATCATTACAATCCCTGCATCATGCCCCTAGTTATGAAAAATTAGTTCATAACTAAAAAATAGAACAAATTATAAAATTGAAAGAGATCATGGAATAGAATAAATTAAAAGAAAAGTAAAAGAAAAGTAAGAGAGCACCAATAAAGATAAAGCCTTGACGAAATTCTTGCTGAATTACTCTGAGATTTAATGGCTAACAGCAGAAGTTTATTGATTTTCGCTCAAAATAAAAGAGAGAATAAAAATTGTCTATCGTAAAAGAGATTTGGCAGCAATTATATAGAAGAGAAAGTAGTAGAACTCTAATCGAATACAAAAACCTAAATTTCTTAATTTACACAAAATTTTGGGAAAATTTTATACATAAGCACCGCCAGAGTTCGGCCAGTTGGCCGAAAATTTGGCTGGCTGGCCGAACTTCTTGCTGTATTGGCGCTCTGCTTTATGACTCATGCTGACCTCTGAGTTGGCATTCCTGTTAACTGGTTCACGGCTGCTTGGCCAAAATATACGGCTGAGTGGCCGAACTCTTAGTCTATTTCAGTCCCAGATTTTTGCAAAATTTTGGATTTTACGTGAAGGCTCTGTTGAGATGTGCCATCTCTGCCTTAGATTTCTGGTTCTATATTTCTTTTGTTCATCTGTCAATTTTCACTCTTTTTCTTCTAATTTGCTCTTGACCTAATATCTACATAATAACACTTACAAAATACCCATGCAACATTAAATATGACAAATAATAGGCATAAAAAGTGATGTAAAACACGTATATAAATCACACTCATCACACCCCCGTACCTAATTTTTGTTAGTCCTCGAGCAAAATCTTATTCTAAAAAGAAAAACAAAAAAAATCCTAAAAGTAAAATCCTAATCCACTTTCATAGGACTCATGATTGCACTTAGCACATGCAATCAGCCGTTAAACCCCTAGGTTACCCTCGTGGACGAGTGTTGCCTCGTAAGGGTTTTTAGTAAATTACCCATAAAATTTTGTGAAAAAATTTAACAGATAAGAAGAGATTAAGATAAAAAGGATAACCAGAAATAAGGATAACCAAAAATAAAAAATAAAAAAAAATAAAAATAAAGAAAGACAAAATATTTTTGGAGTGGTAAGCATTACTAATGTATAAATTCTCTAATTACCATAAACTCTCATTATCAAGTTCAATCTCTTATCAAGAATTCAATCATCTAATTTGTAGAGATTTTTAAATCTTAGCCTATATCACCATCCTTCTTAAGTTTTCTGATCCATTTTGTGAATGTGTATAGTTCTTAACTTGGGATTCTGATTCAAACTTATATACTTAAATTTTTTTTTTATAGAAGTTTTGATGTATTACTATTTCGTTGCCCTTTAAGCACTTCCATTTTTTTAATATATATAACTAATCTAATTCTCTTTCGTGTAAATATCAAGGCTTCTTGAGGCCAAGATACCTAACTAATTAATCATTACACTTGTTAATATATATATATATATATATATATATATATATATATATATATATATATATATATATATATATATATATATATTTGTATATATATATTCAGCTTGCCTAATTATCTTTCATATAAATACAAAGGCTTCTTGAGGCCAAAGTATCTAGCTATCAATAATTAAGTTTTTCTTTCTTTTTTTTTTCAAGTATTAAGTAATCCTCATTATCCCAAGCTTAAACCAATTTTTAAGTATAGATAAGATGCATATTCATATAGATAAATTCTAGATGGCAGTAATATTTTAAAATTTTTCATCTCTATTCAACGACTTTAAAATTCCATCAAATTGATATTCCTTATCTAATTCAAGTTTTATGGTTACTAAATCTCTTACAACTTGGTCAACTTACCAAAAACTTTTTTTTTTGACGATAAAGAATGAAATAAAAAGAAAAATCTTACTATACAACTCCCCTTAAGCACGCCTTCCTCTCTTTCCCATGCTGTAAGTACACCTAGAGGGGGGGTGAATAGGTGTACGACTAATCTAATGAACAAAATGAGGAAACTAAAAAAACTAAATGGCAACACACTTGATGTAACCAATGAGTGTAGCCGAATTCCCGGTGAAGGGATCTGGACTAACTCCTCTTGATTCCTCTGAATAAGAGTTGAGGTGCTATATGAAGCTCTCGTGGTTAAACACAAGTGAGGCACACACATACAACACAAGCATATATATGATATGGCAATAAGATGCAATGCTCAAAGTAAAAGAGAGAGTTGAGAGAAAGTGGATCAATCGCTAACACACGGATATGTTTCGAGGTTCGAGCACACAGCTTTACGTCCCCGCCTTCACACAGAAGGATTTTCACTAACTTGTACACACAGGACTCCCACACAGGGAACCTCCACTGAGGATTTGGGGCAATACAATTGGGAGTACACAACTCCTCTCTCAATTACAAACACAACATCTACACTTAGAGGCTAGGCACAAAGCCACCAATATCAACCTCACAAATGAGGGATAGGCACAAAGCCAAACAACCACAATCCACTTCTTCACTAAGAGGGATACCAACACAACCTCCACCTCTTACTAGAGGGAGCCAACCACCACTCTAATAATCAACCTCTACACAAGAGGGATAACACAAAATAGGAGGGATTATAACTTGGTGGTTTCCACAATCACAAACTATCTCTTTCTCACAAAAATAAAAATCCTAATAGATAGGATAGAAGATATGCTCAAGTGTGAGAAATCAAGGAGTTTGAAAATCAAATAATAAAGAAAAATGCTTGGGAAAACACTTTGAATTTGATAGAAATGAAGAATAATACAAATATCCCAAATCTCTATTTTTCTTTGATTTTTCCAACCCTTGAAAACAAATGAAGATAGATCTTTTTGGCTTAAAAACTCTTTTGAAAACTTGTGTTAAAACACTTGTAAATGATAGAAATTTTGCTCTTGAAAATCTTAACGAAAACCCACTTCAAATGGGGTATAAATAGCCCTCACTTGGAATCTGCCCGTTGGCAGAGAAAAGGCCCAGATTGGCCTTCTGGTCGACCGGCCGGTCGACCGGCCAACAGTCAAAAAAGTGACCGTTAAGCCCTGCGGTCGATCGCCCGGTCGACCGTGCCAGTTCCAGAGAACAACGGCTCTCTGGTCGGTCGACCGCTCGGTCGACCGAGTCTGGAAACAGAGAGCAGTGCTCTCTGCCTGGTCGACCGCCCGGTCGACCGGAGGCTTTCTAGAGAGCAGAGCTCTCTGACGGTCGACCGGGACGGTCGACCGGCCTCCCCAGCTGGGCTGCATGCACATCCTGTGCACGTCAGTCGACCGGCCTGGTCGACCGTCCACTGCTACGGTCGACCGGCCCGGTCGACCATCAGTCAGCCAGTCTGACAATTCTGGGACAGAAAAACTAGGGTTTTTAACTTCAATAAAATCCCATAAAAACTCTAAAAATCCACAAAAATAGTTTTAGTATAATACTTTGATATACAAACATGTTTGAGTAAAATCAAAACATGTTACAAACATTTTGAACTATTTTTGTGACTTAGAAATTTTGCCGAAAACTAAAACTCGTATTTTCCAAAACTAGGATTTTTGAATTGAAAAATCGTTTTGATCAAAACTCATCCAAATACAAAAACATGATATTGAAACAATGTTTTAGGTATATAGTATATGGATATAATCCAATATACATAAAAGATATATATATGAATGTTTTTGACAATAAATCCAAAAACAAGTTTTGTTAAAATACAAAACTCCAAATACATGAATAGGCATATCAAAATAAGTTTGTCTAAGTATATGAAGCATGCATGTATATAGATTAAATCTAATATACATTAAACCATGTAAACTTGTTTTGATTCTATCTATTCATGAAAACCAAGATCGGTTAAACCAAAAACTGAAAACCAAAACATGAAACTTTAAACAAGTGTGTGTGTTATGAACTTGAGCATACCACACTATCTAATCTTTAACAAATGGATCTAAACTATAAACTACACACTGTACCGAAGTCTTCTTGTAGAGCTCCGTCTCTAAGTCGACTCGATCCAAACGTGATCCACCGAGCTTGACTCCAACGAGTGCTAGATATGAACTTTGATGCTCGGGCTCTTGAATCACCATGTGAAAGCTCCAAAATACCTTTGTTGAAGCTAATCACCTACTAATATTTTGGTTAAGTATCTGAAACTAGACATCACAAGATTATTAGTAAACTATAACTACATGAGTTAATCATCATCAAAACTAGAGTAGAAGGTCTCTGGGCCAACAATCTCCCCCTTTTGATGATGACAAAACTCATGGAGTTATATATGTATAGATTAAAGTTAAGCTTCAAAGAAGCTCCCCCTTAACTCATGCATAGCAATAAACGATAAATTTATGCAATGAATACTAAACATGAATATGCATCAATATGCATAAAATAATGAAATAAACATGCTCTTGATGCCAAACATAAAATAAACATGCTCTTGATACAAAACTTTTAAAATAAATTCCTTTTTCTTTTTAAAATAAACATGTTCTTTAAATAATTGCTCTTAATACCAATAAAAATTTCAATATGAAAACTTAAGCAACATAAAAGCTCTTCATACCAATCAAATAAAAAATTCAATCAATAAAATTTTTTGATACCAATTGGAAGATAATTAATAAAAATAACTTTGATATAAACAATAAACATGCATATAAACTCAAATACTTCTCTCCCTTTTTGTCAATCATCAACAAAGGGGTCAAAGAAAACAATAAAATAATGTTCTCCCCTTTTTGTCTTAAACAAAAAAATATCAATGAGGGGTGAAATAAAATCAAAACATTATGATACCAATTTAAAAAAATATATCTATTTAGTGCATCATGATATCAATTTAAAAAAATAAAACATACCAATTGAAGGTACATAAAACAAATGTCTTAATATAAATTTAAATACCAATTGATACCAATTGTAAGTAAAAACCAATTTAAATACCAATTGTAAGTAAATAATCATTTTGAACATAAAGTGTGGGAGTAAAATAACAAAACCAATAGAAAGGTGAAATATGAATTTTCTTTCCCTTTATGAAATACCAAATAAAATAATACATGAGCTTGTATAAGATACCAATTGAAACATAATCAATTGAAATATAATAGACATTGAAGAAATCAAGCTTAGCATAACCAAAGATTTGTGCTCAAAGATATAGGATATAGTAAGCACAAATAAAGCATATATATATGTATGAAAAATTGAATACCAATCGAAGTTGATACTATTTGAAGTGTAAACATACATATATAGAAAAGTATATGAGTATACAAAAAGAATGTCAATAGTGATACCAATTGAAAAGATCCAATGATACCAATTGAAAATATAATAAGATCAAGTGTATAACTCATATTACCTACCACCCATTTCATGCACATGTTTAAAAGGATTTTCAATAAGAAGCATACAAGGCATGGTTGCCCAACCAATCGCCCTTTAATGGAAAGGGTTTTCAAAAATAGGTTTGAAAATAGTTTAGCATAATTGAAAGCTCTTCCAAAATGAAGAATACGAACTAGTTATAAGAAAAATTTGTAAACTAGTACGAAGTCCTTCAAGCAAGGAATAAAACAAAAATATATTTCATGAAAAACATGTAAATTACATGATCACCAAACACTGAAAATCTATTATAGCACAAATTATACTCATGAAAACAAAATCATGAGAAAATATCAACTAACGTGAGTGTACAAGTGTTATGTGAAACATATCATCATGAAAATATGCAATTAAGCTCAATAAGAAATTCCTTAAAATATGAAAATTATCAAAACTAGAATTCTTCGAGGTATATATATGTCATGTACAAACTAAAGTATACATATATATTCAAACATAACGAGTCCATAAAAGTATATGCATGAAGGCAAGTGGCTCAAGGATGTATATGTATAGCTAATAGTTTAGACACAATGACATATACATGAAGTTTAAATACAAATATGAAAAACATACATAAAAAGGGAATACAAGTTAAAATGTAAGAGTCATCAAAACTAGGCTATACTAGTACATCTAATGAGTACAAATGAGTGTTCAAATACAAACATATAATAGTCTATTTGTGGCTCACTAGTTGTACAAGTATATACCTAAGTTTTAATAAAAACTAACATCTAAACATGTAATCAAAATATGAAGTATAGAAATCAAAACAAAAACTCATATGATCATTATGTAAATGAACATGCATTAGATCTATGATATACATATTAGTTAAAACAAATGTGAGAACACAAAGATATAAATCCATATTAAACATGGGTATCTCAAATAACTAAACATGTATATCACAAGTCTAATAACCATGTCATTTAACATACTAATCATGAAACATCAAAACATGCTAAGATCAATAATATGAAATGCATGTAAACAATAAATGAGAGTTTAGAAATTGTTACCAAAACCGATAGGGCACATCTCCATATCTCCAAACCTTGGTGGTCCTTCCACCAAATTTTTCTTGAAAGTGATGCATCCAATAGTTCCCTTTAAGCTCAGAACGCATCCACCTCAAGGCACCATTACTCTCACGTTATGCGAGAGCCCACACCTACATCAAATACAATAGGGGTGGTCTTTTTGTACCCACACTCTTTTGGTTCCATGGGGGTTAGCTCCTTTCCTATTCCAAATAAATTTAGTTGCTAAATTTGAATGATATATCTTATCATAGCAAAATTTAGCAAGGTGGACCTTACGTTCACAATGTGTATAAGTGTACACATGAGCATACAATGTGTGATGTGCATGAACGTGCGAAGCATGTGTATGCCGTGGATGGTATGCATGCATAGATGGAACTTGTTTCTTTCAAAACATAGATCCAAGCGTGAGTGGTTTATGGCACATTGGCTCAAAGTGGAACCCAAACATTCAACACTTTTCTTCAAAATATTTATATCATTTTTAATACTAGAAGATAAAGTGGAGCATGCAATAGGTGAGCTAGATGTTGAAGCTACACTAGCATGGTAAATATGTGAATCTATACCATTTTTCAAAGATTTATTTTCATTTAAGCAAACTTCTAAATCTTTTGAAATCAAATCAATTTTGTTTTTCAAAGAAACATTTTCTTTTACAACAAAATCAAGTTTTGAAGACAAGTTTTCATTTTTCTTCAAAATATCATTACAATCATTTTTATTTTTCAAAATTTCATTCTCTTTTAGGACAAGTTTAAGTTTAGATTTCAATGAATCCCTTTTATTAGAAATCTCCACTTTCTCTTACAAAATCAAGTCTAGTTTTGAAAGCAAATCTTTATTTTCATTGTTAAGTTCTAGACTTTTCTTTTTCAAAAGATTATATTTTTCTAACAATTTTTCACATACAATTGAAAGTTCTTCATTCAAAGCATTTGGATCAACATAATCATCACAAGAAGAACTAGCATCATCACTATCTAATTTAGATTCCGAATATACCTCAAGAGAATCATTCCCTTGGACCATATAGCATTGTTGATCGGATTCTCCACTAGATTCATCCTCCATTTGGATTGGCAATTGAAGCTTGGAGGAGGTCAACGTATTCCACACTGCAAAGACAGAATCACAGTTAGAAACTAAGCAGAAATATTCTTTATTAAGCGTGCTTCTAAGTGCCTCAAGGGCTTGTGCATTGGCCTCTATATGCTTGCTATTACCAAGATAGGATTTCTTTGTAGCGGTAAGGAAAACATGCAAGCCTAGGGTTTTCAAGTACATGGACATCGTAAATTTTCACATGTCAATGTTTGAGATATCAAACATGAGAGGTGACAAGAAATCCATGAGTGTGTGTAAACAATATAAGTGTGCAAATGCAAATGATAGATTAGCTAAACCAAGATCACACTCCTAGGTGGTTAAACCTAATATTAGGAGCGTAGGCTCTGATAACAATTGTTAGTACACCTAGAAGGGGGGTGAATAGGTGTACGGCTAATCTAATGAACAAAATGCAGAAATTAAAAAAACTAAATGGTAACACACTTAATGTAACCAATGAGTGTAGTCGAATTCCCGGTGAAGGGATCTAGACTAACTCCTCTTGACTCCTCTTAATAAGAGTTGAGGTGCTATATGAAGCTCTCGTGGTTAAACACAAGTGAGGCACACACAAACAACACAAGCATATATATGATATGGCAATAAGATGCAATGCTTAAAGTAAAAGAGAAAGAGTTAAAAGAAAGTGGATTAATCGCTAACACACAGATATGTTTTGAGGTTCGAGCACACAGCTCTACGTCCCCGCATTCACACAGAAGGATTTCCACTAACTTGTCCACACAGGACTCCGACACAGGGAACCTCCACTGAGAATTTGGGGCAATACAACCGGGAGTACACAACTCCTCTCTCAATTACAAATACAACCTCTACACTTAGAGGCTAGGCACAAAGCCATTAATATCAACCTCACAAATGAGGGATAGGCACAAATCCAAACAACCACAATCCACTTCTTCACTAAGAGGGATACCAACACAACCTCCACCTCTCACTAGAGGGAGCCAACCACCACTCCAATAATCAACCTCTACATAAGAGGGATAACATAAAATAGGAAGGATTATAACTTGGTGGTTTCCACAACCACAAACTATTTCTTTCTCACAAAAACAAAGATCCTAATAGATAGAATAGAAGATATGCTCAAGTGTGAGAAATCAAGGTGTTTGGAAATCAAATAACAAAGAAAAATACTTGAAAAAACAGTTTGAATTTGATAGAAATGAAGAACAACACAAATATCCTAAATCTCTATTTTTCTTTGATTTTTCCAACCCTTGAAAATAAATGAAGATAGATCCTTTTGGATTAAAAACTCTTTTGAAAACTTGTGTTAAAACACTTGTAAATGAGAGAAATTTTGCTCTTGGAAATCTTAACTAAAACCCACTTCAAATGGGGTATAAATAGGCCCCACTTGGAATCTGCCCGCTGGCAGAGAAAAGGCCCAGATTGGCCTTCCGGTTGACCGGCCGGTCGACCGGCCAACGGTCAAAAAAGTGACCGTTGAGCCCTGCGGTTGACCGCCCGATCGACCGTGCCAGTTCTAGAGAGCAACGACTCTTTGGTCAGTCGACCGCTCGGTCGACCGAGTCTGGAATTAGAGAGCAGTGCTCTCTGCCCGGTCGACCGGAGGCTTTCCAGATAGCAGAGCTCTCTGGCGGTCGACCAGGACGGTCGACCGGCCTCCCCAGCTTGGCTGCGTGCACATCCTGTGCACGTCGGTCGACCGGCCCGGTCGACCGCCCACTGCTAGGGTCGACCGGCAGTCAGCCAGTCTGACAATTCTGGGACAGAAAAACTAGGGTTTTTAACTTAAATAAAATCCCATAAAAACTCTAAAAATCCACAAAAATTGTTTTAGTATAATACTTTGATATACAAACATGTTTGAGTAAAATCAAAATATGTTACAAACATTTTGAACTATTTTTGCGACTTAGAAATTTTACCAAAAACCAAAACTCCTATTTTCCAAAACTAGGATTTTTGAATTGAAAAATCGTTTTGACCAAAACTCATCCAAATACATAAACATGATATTGTAACAATATTTTAGGCATATAGTATATGGATATAATCCAATATACATAAAAGATATATATATATATATATATATAATATATATATATATATATATATATATATCAATATTTTTGACAATAAATCCAAAAATAAGTTTTGTTAAAATACAAAACTCCAAATACATGAATAGGAATATCAAAATAAGTTTGTCTAAGTATATGAAGTATACATGTATATAGATAAATCTAATATACATTAAACCATGTAGACTTGTTTTGAATCTATCTATTCATGAAAACTAAGATCGGTTAAACCAAAAATCGAAAACCAAAACATGAAACTTTAAACAAGTGTGTGTGTTGTGAACTTGAGCATACCACACTATCTAATCTTTAACAAATGGATCTAAACTATAAACTAAACACTGTACCGAAGTCTTCTTGTAGAGCTCCATCTCCAAGTTGACTCGATCCAAACATGATCCACCGAGCTTGACTCCAACGAATGCTAGATATGAACTTTGACGCTCGGGCTCTTGAATCACCATGTGAAAGCTCTAAAATACCTCTGTTGAAGCTAATCACCTACTAATATCTTGGTTAAGTATCTGAAATTAAACATTACAGGATTATTAGTAAACTATACTACATGAGTTAATCATCATCAAAACTAGAGTGGAAGGCCTCTGGGCCAACACATGCTACTACTACCTCCTTCAGAACGTGTCCTCCTAAACCGTGTCTCTTCAATTTTCTTCATCTTCTTCCCCTTTTACGAACTTGTATGTTCTTTTTATCCCCTCCCAAATTAAATGCATAAATGGATGATTATCTTCGGGTGGTTGTTGATTAAAGAATTCATCATCCTTTTCGTTTGATTCATTAGATGATGATGATGATGCAACAGGGACATGTTCTGTAGCATGAAAGGTACCCAACCAATTTGCACTGAGGCATTATAAGATGAAGAAATAGTTTCAGCTTGAATACTAATTTTATCTTTTATAGCATAATTAAATTCATCTTCAAGCATTCATTCCTTGCAAATTTGTATGACAAGAATAGGTAGTGGCATAAAGGTCTTTCATTTATTTTTAGCGCTAGCAATGGTGTCCAATAGTGTGTAGCACATGCAAAAATCTTTTTTCTATCATCAAAATGTAGACAATATGTAAAACTTGCTTGTAAAAGGATGCAACATGTGATACACCCAAGACATTATATTTAACCATCTACATAATGCATACACATTCCTATATATTGTTTTAGTTCTAATGCCACCCCCTTGAGGCACCTTGCAATGTTCTCCCATTAAATACACGTAATTTTCTAGGTTCCCCGATTCTTGAGTCCCTCTTTCCATAATAGGTATACCCGTTAGTTCAGAAATAGTCTGTAAATGCAAGATTGTCATCCCCTCTCTCCAATTTACTTCAATTATTTCTTGATTTTTATCAATGTTATTTTATGAAAATCCATCATAAAACTCTTGTACTGGGGTCGGAACATAAAATTCATAAGTATTAGAATGCAATAGATAATCCCAATTCCTAACCCTTATTTGATCCAAAAAAATACATCCAAAATGTTTCGAATACAAGAAAAAAGTTGTGCTCAGTGTTCGAAAAGGAGAAAGAACAGAAGTTTAGAGTAAACTATGCAGGTCCATATATCAATGTTCAAGCTCTGAGTATGTATGTAGAGTTAATGTGCTCCTTCGAACTTGTAGCAAAACCTATAACGGGTCGTATCCACAAGGAGAGTTTACGATGGAAGCTTTCTTAGTTCTTGTTTTTAGAAAGAAAATGAAAGTTCTTCTTTATTTAAGAATTGGAAAAGAAAATAAAGTAAAAAGAAGATGATGAATCCTTTTGTGCTAAGAAAGGAAACATGAAAACGAGGAAGGTAGAATGAAAATAGTAAATGAAATGGTGTTTGGAAAGTAGAAAAGAAAAATGGACTCTGATCGGTCGCAATATTGCACATTCATTATCATATTCTCATACTTAGTATAGAATAAATTCTTCTTTTTTCTAATTATTATTTAATTTATTTGCAGGCCTATTACTAAAGGAGAGGGAAGAGAAACTAGCCCAAAAGCCCATCAAATTCTAATTTAAATCAGAATTAATTCAAAGTCAGTAAATCAGGGTAGATCAGGTCGGTTCAGATCAGTTGAAAATCAGTTAAAAACATATTTCTTCAAATCAATCAGTTAAAGCCAATAATAAAAGGCTGTTTTGTCAAATTCAGGAGCTGAAACGAGAAATCCAGAACCGGATAAAATAATCTCTCGAAACCAGGGACCTCCACCATTTGGGTGTGGCCAGTGGCCACACCCAGGCCACGGAAACGCGGCCATAGCCGCGTTTTCGCGGCTTTATTAGAGAGTTAGAGGGAGTGTTTGCTCCCCCTGTCTTCTTACGTCTCTCCCCGTTGGATTTTGCCTATAAATACAGGGTTTTCCACAGACCAGAGGGAACGACCATGCAGAGATAGACTTTAGGCCAGTTTTTCCTTCTTTTTAGTGTAGGTCTTTATTTTTCTTTTTATGTAATTTTCGGCTTTAATTATGTAATTCAGAGGAGATCAGAGTTTCATAAGGGAGAGAGTGAGCTTGTACTGAGAGTGACACCAGTGTAAGTTGTTCTTCTTTTCTCTTATTGTTACAAGATTGAATCAATAGTTGCATTTGTAAGCTCTTCTTTGTTTTTTGTGTTCTTCTTTTTCCTTTCTATTTTTCTTCTTTTGGTACCAATTACTATCCAAGTGAGTCTTATAGCACCGAAAAAGCCTTGCCCTTGCGAGTGCCACCGATAGCTCATGATGATGGATTTTTAGTCTCATTCTGTATCACTTCATACTTGCATCATCTTAATGATATAATGTGAAAGAGATGGGAATCAACTCTTATAGGTTATGCGTTGAACGCCTCACTTCAAGGTTGTAGGATCTATAAACAAGCAACAAAAACACTAGAGGGGGGTGAATAGTATTTATAAACTTTTTAAATAAACTATTTGCAGGAAAGTAAAATTCATAGGATAAAACTCAGAAAATGCAAACGTAAAGACAAGATATTTTATCCTGGTTCGGTCCTTGTGACCTACATCCAGTCCCTAAGCAATCCACTTGAGATTTTTCTTTTCCTGATTTTGATACACTCAAAACCAACACCTGTATAGCACTTGACAAAACACCCTTTGCCAAATGTGTACAACTCCTCTTACACCAAGAAGACAAAACCTTGTACAACTTCTCTTCTACACCAAGAAGACACTCTTGTACAATACTTCTCTTTGAGTGATTACGATCAATCTTATAAGTCTTGAATCTGTATGTGATTGTGGACAAGGTCTCTTATAGGTGGACTTTTAGAATTCTTCACAAAAGAGTAGGAGTTGGTGAAGAAACAGAAAGTAGAAGCAAGTTTTCAGAAAAACTGAATTTTGAACAGAATTTTTGGGCAGAAAACTAATGTTTTGAATTTGTGAATTGATCCTAGGACAACATCCCTTATAGGTGAAATCTACAGTCAATTAGGGAAGTTATCAATTCAAATTTGAAAACGTTGGATAAAACACCAGAAATCAGAAACTGTTTAACAGTCAAAACTACTATTAGTCGACTAGGGTCAATGGGATAGTCGACTAGAAGAACAATTTTTGTCATGGTTAGTCGACAAATATAGGAGGTAAGTCGACTATAGCAAGACTGATACGGATAACAAGTTTTTGAAAATTATAATTAGTCGACCAGTAAAACATGGTTAGTCGACTATAGCATGAGTTAGTCGACTAGGTCAAGAGGTAAGTCGACTAATACTACTAAACAGAGAACAAACATAGAGCAAGATATTTTTTGTGGAAGCCCTTAGTCAACTGTATAATGGCTCAAGTCGACTAGGTGATAGGTTAATCGACTATAGTTGGGGGCAATTCGACTATATGACTATTGTGTGTGTGTGTTCAAGGCTTTTAACAAAAAATTCTAAAAAATACAAAAATAATCAAATACTTCATATGAATTTGAAAAACCAGAACTCTGTATAGATGCTTGAGATAGAGCTCCAAATGCATCTGTATCACTTTGTTATCCATCATCAAAATCTTTCAATCTGCAGGCTTCAACACTCTCTCCTTTTTGATGATGACAACCTGTGCATGAAAACTCCCCCTGCAGTGAACAGGTTATAACAAATAGATATATAACAAGTGTTCTTATTTTCTCCTGCATGAGTCATAAAATATTTTGCAACATTTGCCATATATATCATATATCCATATTTGCCATATATCCATATATCTTGAAGCATATCACATATGTCATATGTCCATATTTGCCATATATCCATATATTTTGAAGCGTATCACAACACATATTTAGCACAGATATAACACAAACTAACACAAACGTTCTCCCCCTTTGTCATTAACAAAAAGAGAAATAGCATAGATCATAAAGAGACACATGAACAACCAGCGTTTTCATAACAAAATAGAAAATGTCAAGTAGTACAATAGAAAACTAAAAGAGTCATAACAGAAAGAAAATACAAAAAGATGCAAGAAATTCAAAAGCACATAGCAAAACCAACTCCATATGCATCAAATGTCGGATCTGGGAGGAGGCGGTGGTGGAAAACGGGTTTTGAGGAGATCTAGAATTTCCTTTTAAGTTGTTTCAAAAGACTCCATTTTCAGTTGCATACTCATAAAATGTTCCATTAGTAAAGATTGATTTGAGAGCAATGCATCCTAAGAGTCCATCATAGATTGTTGTCGGTTTTGGAGAGTCTCTATTTCAATAGAAATAGAGTTGTAAAAAGCATCAGGATATGAAAGAGGTGGTTGAGAGGAAGGGGGTTCATGAAAGGAAGTTGAGTGGAGGAGGAAGGAGCTTGAGTGAAACTTTGTGGAGAAGGAGAGGGTGGATGTTGAGATTGTGGAGGGTGAGGAAAATCATGAAGTTTCATATGATAAAGTACGGCACGATTAAAAGGCTCGAAAATTTTGACAACACTCATTTTGGAAGCAAGATCTATGTGAAATTTTCGAAACACATGAGATAAAAAGGCTCCATATGGTATGAAGGAAGCATAGTCCTTGACGAGATTATCAAAAATTATCTTTACCCAGTTTACTTCTAGTCCAGCCATGATGGCATAGACACACGTAGCTAAATCACAGGAATAATAGTTATAACTCCCGATTTTTGGGTATATGTTATAAGTAAGGATACGACCAATTAGATGAGGAATAGCTTTCAATTTATTCTTAGACATTGGTAGTCCTTGACCTGGAAGAAACATATTTGATAAGACCTCAGCATCATCCATATTAATGTCATTAATAGATAGATGGTGATAAGGAATTGAAAAAATACGACCTAAGGTTTTTGGGGATAACTTGATATTCACTCCTTTAACCATAGAATAGATATGAACATTTTCTTCATTGTATTCATACGTTAAGTTCGTATAAAACAGGTGGATCAAGAAGGGATAATACCCTTCTCTAGAATCAGTAGAAAATATAGTATAAAGACCACAATTTTGAAGATAAGAGACAATATCATAGTCATTAAAGTCTTCATACTTAACAAATTTATCAGGTAAGATTTCTAATGAAGAAATTCTTAAGAAATCATCTTCTAGGGAAGGATTTTTAAAAAAGCCCTAAAATCAGTTTGAGATGAGGAAGAAGATGGTGTAAATTTAGATTTCTTAGACCTAGACATGATTAGATCTAAATTAAAGATAAAGAGAGCAGGAATTGAGAGTATAAGACAGAGATTGGAACGAAATTACCAAGACATTGACAGAAAAGAGAAGTGGGTTCTCTGTTGCTGGCGGATGCTATAGTCGACTGTTTCTAGCGGCTGGAGAGAGGAACCGGATGAAAAAACTAGGGTTTTTATGGGGGAAAGGGTAGAAAAGAGAAGTAAATAATAGATCAATGGTTAGGATCGAAAATAGAGAGAGATCGGATCCAAATTTAATGATAATGGTCGGGTTCGAACGTAAAATATCCAAAACAGAACACAGATGTTGACAGGGTTAGTCGACTTGTGTTTTTGACTAGTCGACTAATCCACCTTTTAGTCGACTAGGTGGTCGATATAGTCAATTAATGCTTAAAAGCTCAAAAAAACCCATATTTCTATTTGATGCAATTAGTCGACTGGTACACTGTTAAGTCGACTAGTAAATCAAGTCGACTAATAAACTTTGATAAGTCGACTAATAAGTGAAAAATGCCTTAAAATAATTCTAAAAAAAATATTTAAAGATGAAAATATTACAAATACCCAAATCTCTTCAAAATCTCATAAAAGTATCTTCTTTAAGAGGTTTTGTAAAAAGATCTGCAATTTGAGTATCAGTTGATATAAAATTTAGTGAAATATCACCTTTTAAAACATGATCACGTAAAAAATGATGTCTAATATCAATATGTTTAGTACATGAATGATGAATTGGATTTTTAGATAAGTTAATAGCACTGGTATTATCATACATAATAGGTGAATTTGTGATAGACATGCCATAATCAAATAGGGTTTGTTTCATCCATAAAATCTGAGTACATGTAACACTAGCAGCGATATATTCTGCTTCGGTTGTTGATAATGATACAGAATTTTGCTTTTTACTGAACCATGTACTAGTGAATGTCCCAAAAAGTGACAAGTACCACTAGTACTCTTCCGATCAGATTTATATCCAGCAAAATCAGTATCACTATATGATAGTAAATCAAATGCGCTTGATTTTAGATAAAATAAGCCATAATTGATTGTGTTATTAATATATCGAAGAATCCTTTTCACTGCTTTAAGATGTGATTCCATAGGATTTGATTGATATCTAGCACATAAGCAAACAATGAATATAATATCAGGTCTACTTGAAGTAATATATAGTAAAGAACCAATCATACCTCGATATAGTTTGTGATCAACATTCTTACCATTTTCATCTTTGTCTAGGAATATTGTAGTACTGATGGGAGTATTTTTACGACCAGAATTTTCCATACCAAATCTTTTCAGAAGTTCCTTTGCATACTTGCACCAGAAAATGAATATTCCATCATTCATTTGCTTTATTTGCAGACTGAGAAAGTAAGTAAGTTCACCCATGTGGCTCATCTTGAATTCAGTCTGCATAGTCTTAGAAAATTCTTGACGAAGATTATCGTTAGTAGATCCAAATAAAATATCATCAGCATATATTTAAATAATTAAGATATCTTTATTAACATGTTTAATAAAGAGAGTTGTATCTGCTCTTCCCATCTTAAAACTAGAATTTAATAGAAAACTTTTTAATCTATCATACCAAGCATGGGGTGCTTGTTTTAAACTATATAAAACTTTCTTAAGATTAAAAACATGGCTTGAAAATTTTTCATGTTCAAAACCTGGAGGTTGTTCAACATAAACAGTTTCTTTAATAAAAACCATTTAAAAAGGCACTTTTAACGTTCATTTGATAAAGTTTGAAATTCATGAAGCAAGCAAAAGTAAGTAAAATATGAATTGATTCAAGTCTAACTACTGGTACATAAGTTTCATCAAAATCAATACCTTCTTCTTGATTGTATCCTTGTACTACTAATCTTGCTTTGTTCTTAATAACTTGACCTAATTCATCAAGTTTGTTCTTAAAGACCCATCTGGTACCAATGACTGAATGATCAGTAGGACGTTGTACAAGATCTCAAACATCATTTCTGACAAATTGATTCAACTCTTCTTACATTGCAATAGTCCAAAAATCATCTGCACATGCTTCTTTGATATTCTTCGATTCAATGAGTGATATGAAAGCAATTTCTTTCATGTAGTTCAACTTGGATCTTATCTGAACACCTTGATTTATATCTCCAATAACCAAATTTTGTGGATGATTCCTTACTTCAACATATGCTTTAGGTAACTCAGTAGAAGTCTCATCAACATTAGAAATATTAGCATCATCAGAAGATAAAATAGTATTATCAATAGGAGTATTTATGATATCATCATCATCATGTGAAGAAGTATTAGAAATAGACTTAGTCAAAGACTCATCAAATTTAACATGTAATGATTCTTTAATAGTAAATGTTATCTTATTAAATATTCTATATGCTTTACTTTGAGTAGAATATCCAACAAAAATATCTTCATTGGATTTAGCATCAAATTTATCTAAAGCATCTTTTGTATTTAAGATAAAACATTTACATCCAAAAATCTTGAAATAAGAAACTTTTGGAATTCTGTTATAAAATAATTCATAAGATGTTTTGTTTAAAATAGGTCGAATAAGCATACGATTTAAAATATAACATGTAGTAACAACAACTTCAGCCCAAAAATATTTTGGTAAATGACTGTCCATAAGTATAGTTCTAGCACATTCTTGCAAAGTCCTTTTCTTTCTCTCCACAATACCATTTTGAGGAGATGCTTTAGGAAATGCAAAGTTATGTGTAATATCATACTTATCACAAAAATTTACAAAAGGTTCATTTTCAAATTCTCCTCCATGATCACTTCGAATAGTGACTATGTTTAGAGACTTTTGATTTTGAATTCTTTTACAAAAACTTGAAAACTCATTAAAAGCATCTTTTTTATTTTTTAGAAAAATTACCCATAAAAAATGTGAATGATCATCAACAATAACAAAAACATACCTACTTTTGTTTAAAGAAGCAATACGAGTAGGACCAAATAAATCCAAATGTAATAGTTCTAAAGGTCTATTAGTAGAAACTAAATCTTCAGATTTAAAAGATGATTTAACTTGTTTTCCTAATTGACAAGAATTACAAAAATAATCCTTTTTAAAAGCTATTTTTTGAAGACCTTTAACTAAATCAAATTTAGAAATCTTAGAAATTGTTTTCATATTCAAATGACCAAATCTTTTATGCCATAAAAAATAATCATTATTTGAAGCAAGTAAACATAAGTTATCATTTGATGATATACAAGTTATTGATAACTCATAAATAGTATATTGTTACGAAAATCTTTAAACAGAATATCTTTCATGTTAGTATCATATATAAGACATGCATCTTTTTCAAAAATAATTTTATAACCCTTATCACATAATTGACTAATACTTAATAGATTGTGTTTTAAACCTCTTACCAAAAGAATATTTTCAATAAAGGGTTTCGAAATGATACCAACCATGCCGATTCCAATAACTTTTCTTTTGTTATTGTCTCCAAATATTACTATACCTCCCTTTTTGATTTGAACAGAAGACAGTAGTTGAATGTGTCCAGTAATGCGTTTGGAACAAGCACTATCAAGTATCCACTTTTCTTTATAAGATACCTATAAGATAAAACATTTTGTATAGTACCCATCATGATAGGGTCCGAAAAAGATTAGCGTTTAAGAACCCAAATCCAATTAGAATTTAGTTTCCATTTGTTAGTATAAACATAATTAACTGAATTACACACATCATGTATATAAGATGCAATATAAGCATTTTTATCAACATTATTTAGATTTTTAGGAATCCATATATATTTGTTCCTAATTCTTTTTGAAATAGTATTAGTATTTCTTTTCACAAAAGAATTATATGGATTATAATTATAAAAATGTGTAGATTTTATCAAATTAGTTTTTGAAAATCCAAGACTAACATGTGTAGGTTTGTTAATCTTATCTTTGAAAATCCAAGACCAAAATAATTATTTGACATCTTTTCGTAAGACAATAGATCATTTAAATTTTCTTTTCCTTTATTAAATTTTGCAAATTTCTTTATACTTAATTTTGAGACTAGTCATTTCTTTATCTAAAATAGTAATTCTAGAATTTAAAGAAATAGTTTCTTTTTTAAGCATAGAATTTTCTTTTAGGAAATTCTCATTATCTTTTTTTAAAGAAAAAATAACTTTTTCAAAATCGTCTTTTTGAGAATTTAAAGAAGATGTTTGAGAAACATAAATTGAATTTTCATTATTGAGTCTTTTATTTTCCTTTGTTAAAACTTTATTTTTTCTTTTCATTTTTGAAATCATTATAAAGTTCATTAAATGCTTCTAATAATTCATCATAATCTTGTATCTCATCTTCTTAAGCCATGAAGCAGATATTGGCTGTTTCAGTGGCTTATTCTTCATCAGAGGAAGATGAATCGCTATCATCCCAAGTTGCTTGGAAGGCTTCTTCTCCTTGTTGAACTTATTGAAATTCTTAAAATTTCCTTTTGATTTCATCAATGGGCAATCCTTCTTTATGTAACCTGGTTTGTTACACTTAAAACAAATAGGATTATCATTAGTATCTTTATTCATTTTAAACTTACCTTGTTTTAAGAATTGTTTGAATTTTCTTGAAAGCATCGTCATCTCCTCTTCATCGTCATTTGAATTGTCCATATCTGAGGATGATAAAAGGCAAGTACTTTCTTCTTTGATTGAAGTTGTTCATCCTTTTTTCTGTCTTCGGGTTGCACTTCATATGCCATTGGATTACCAATAAGGTTTTCTAATGATATTGTTTAGAGATCATTCGCTTCTTCTATTGCAGTGATTTTCTTTTCCCAATCCGATGTTAGTGCACGAAGGATCTTTCTAACTTTTTCAACTTGCGTATATTCCTTTCCAAGGGCTATTAAGGAATTTGTAATGTCGGTGAACCTTGTAACCAGTGCTGAAATGGTTTTGTTCTCCTTTATTTTGAAGAGTTCGAACCTGTGAACAAGAATAGAAATTTTAGACTCTTTAACCTTATTTTTACCTTCATGTATTACCTGTAAGATCTGCCATATTTGATTTGCAGATTTGACTGTTGAAACGTAATTGAATTCTTCTTTGTTCAAGGCACAGTAGAGCGCGTTCATTCCTTTGGCTTCAAGGTTAACAGATTTTTTTTTGTTCTTCACTCCAAACATCATAATTGGTTGTAGGTTTGGTGTATTGTGCTTCCACTATATTCCATAGTTCATAGTTGAGTGACTGCAAGTAGATCTTCATTCTACACTTTCAGTAGCTATAGTTTAATCTATCAAATAATGGTGGACGTTGTGTAGAATATCCTTCTATAAATTGCGATGAAGGGAATTCTGTTGCCATCCTTGCTCTGATACCAAGTGTAGGATCTATAAACAAGCAACACAAACACTAGAGGGGGCGAATAGTGAAAAGTCACCTAGAGGGGGGGTGAATAGGTGACAATGCTAATCTGTGAGCTTAATGCGGAATTTAAAAACTTAATGCAATACACACTCAAGTGCTATCAACAAGTGATGCACACAACCAAGCCAAGCAAATATGAATGAGCAATATAAATAGATGCAAGGCACAAAGTAAAGAGAGAGATAGAGAGAGTCAATGGATCAAGCGCAAACAACAAGATATGTTTCGAGGTTCGAGCACCCAGCTCTACAACCCCGCCTTCGACACACGAAGGATTTCCAATCAACTAGCTTGTCCACAAAGGGAACCTCCACCGAGGATTTGGGGCAATCACAATACAAGGAGTACCCAACTCCTCTCCTTACAAACACAACCTCCTCCTTGAGGCACAACTCCAATCCAACAAACAATCACCTCCTCCTTGAGGCAAACTCCAACAATCACAACTTCCTCCTTGAGGCAAACTCCCTACCAATACAACAAACTCCCAATCACAAACCAATACAAGGATCACCTCACAACTTGAGGGATACAACCCAAAGCACAAAGCTAAGAAAAGATTGGGCTACAACTTGGTGGTCTAAAACAACAACCACAAACTATATCTTCTCCCACACAAATATCCTATAGATTTAGATAGTAGATTTTTGCTCAAGTGTGGAGAAAACCAAGGGATTTGAAACCAGCAACTCAAAGAAAATCTTTGGGAATAAATGAAACCAAGATAGAGAAGTTCAATTCAAAAAGCCTTTCCCAAAACCCTTTTCTTTGATTTTTCAAACCCTAATGAAAAACACCAAAAAGATTGTTCAATTTGAATCCAAAAACCTATTTTGATTTCAGCAAAAACACCAGAGAGTATGAAAAAATTCGCACAAAAAATCTTGGAGAAAAAACTCTTGCAAATGGGGTATTTATAGGCAAATCTGGAAACTAGCCGTTGGCTGTAATTTTTGCCAGAATTACCCTGACGGTCGACCGCCTGGTCGACCGCCCAACGGTCAAATTTTGACCCGTTGGCGCTAGCGGTCGACCGCTCGGTCGACCCAAACAAACAGAGAGCAAACCTGCTCTCAGTCGGTCGACCGCACGGTCGACCGGCCAAAGGTGTAGCCAGCGTGCACGTTTCTGTGCACGTCGGTCGACCCATACGGTCGACCGGCTACAGGTGCGGTCGACCGTACCGGTCGACTGATCAGCCTGGCAGACACCAAAATAGGTCAGAAATCTGGGGGAAATAAATATCCAATAAATTCTTATAAACTACTAAAAATCCCCAAAAATAGTTTTGTCAAATTGCATTGATATATAAACATGTGATAAAAGTTTTGACTCAAATATCAAGCAATTAAAACTATTTTTATGTCTTTTCATTTTTACCCAAAACCAAAAGCTGTATTTTCTAAAACTTGGATTTTGAATAGAAATACGTTTTGTCCAAAACTCTTCCAAATACAAAAAGTATGAAACACATGAATATCATGTTGAAATATCAAGTTAGAGTATCATGATTAAATATCATGTTTTTGTATTTGATTCCAAAATATGTTTTGTTAGAATTACCAAAACATAAAACTCATGAAGTAGACTATCAAACTAAGTTTGTTTAAATAGTTGAAGCATGCATGTATATAGAACAAATCATATATACATTAAACCATGTAAACTTGTTTTGATCTATCTATTCATGAAAACCAAGATCGGTTAAACCTAAAACGAAAAACCGAAAACCAATATTCAAAACATGAAATGTGTGTGTTGTGAACTTGAGCTTATCATACTATTCTAATCTTTACAATTAGGATCTAAACCCAAAACTAAACTATGGTACCGATGTCTTCTTGTAGAGCGCAATCTCCAAGCCGACTCGATCCAAAACTCTTTGATCCACGGAGCAAGTGCTATATATGATCTTTGACGCTTGGGCTCTTGAATCAACATGTGGGTAGCTTCCGAATCATCTTGTTGAAGCTAATCACCAACTAATAACTTGATTAATGATCTGAAACTAAAATCACAAGATTATTAGTACATATAACTACATGAGTTAGTCATCATCAAAACTAGAGTGAAAGGCCTTTGGGCCAACAAATAGTGTTTATAAACTTTTTAAATAAACTACTTGCAGGAAAGTAAAATTCAAAGAATAAAACTCAGAAAATGCAAACGCAAAGACAAAAGATTATATCCTGGTTCGGTCCTTGTGACCTACATCTAGTCCACAAGCAATCCGCTTGAGATTTTCCTTTTCCTGATTTGGATACACCCAAAACCAACACCTGTACACCACTTGACAAAACACCCTTTGCCAAATGTGTACAACTCCTCTTACACCAAGAAGATAACACCTTGTACAACTTCTCTTCTACACCAAAAAGACGCTCTTGTACAATATTTCTCTTTGAGTGATTATGATCAATCCTATAAGCCTCAAATCTGTATGTGATTGTGGACAAGGTCTCTTATAGGTGAACTTTCAGAATTCTTCACAAAAGAGTAGGAATTGGTAAAGAAACAGAAAGTAGAAGTAAGTTTTCAGAAAAATAGAACTTTGTACAGAATTTTTGGGCGGAAAACTTTTGTTTTGAATTGGTGAATTGATCCTAGGACAACATCCTAATTTATAGGTGAAATCTATAGTCAGATAGGAAAGTTATCAATTCAAATTTGAAATTTAAAACGTTAGATAAAACACCAGAAATCAGAAACTATTTAACAGTCAGAAATCACTATTAGTCGACTAGGGTCTATGGGTTAGTCAACTAGAAGAACAATTTTTGTCATGGTTAGTCGACTAATATAGGGGGTAAGTCGACTATAGTAAGACTGATACGGATAACAAGTTTTTGAAAACTGTAATTAGTCGACTAGTAGAACATGGTTAGTCGACTATAGCATGGGTTAGTCACTAGGGTCAAGAGGTAAGTCGACTAATGCTGCTAAACAGAGAACAAACAGAGAGCAGAATATTTTTATGGAAGCCCTTAGTCGACTGTATAATGGCTCAAGTCGACTAGGTGATAGGTTAGTCGATTATAGTTGGGGGCAAGATGACTATATAACTATTGTGTGTGTTTTCAAGGCTTTTAATAAAAAATTCTAAAAATATACAAAAATAGTCAAATACTTCATATGAGTTTGAGCAACCAAAACTCTGTATAGATGCTTGAGATAGAGTTACAAATGCATCTGTATCACTTTATTATCCATCATCAAAATCTTTTAATCTGTTGGCTTCAACAAAGGTAACATCATTACCACAGATTCAAGGTAAGTATTTGGCCAAAGGAGGTGATTGAGGTATAACCTGCACATAAAAATAAAGAATTTCAGATTTAGAATAAAGATGTGCAATTGCTCAATTCTTACCGCTATAACAAGTGGCTATACGAGTCGTGATCCACAAGGAGGGTTTTGCGATAGAAGCGTTTACGTTTCTTTATTAAAATCTTAATGAAGATAAAACGAATGTTCTTCTTTGTTTTAAGAAAGAAAAATTAAAGAAGAGTTAAAGGTTAAGGTTAAAAAGAAAGCGATAAACGAAGAAGGTGGAGAATCAGAAAGCGAGTATGTACAAATGAGTTGGAAAAGAAATGATGAAAGATTTGGGAGATGTGGTGATCTATACTAAAGAAATAAAAGAAAAGAAAGAAGGTTGAAGAAATACTTACCTAATCTGATTGATGACTTACTTGGAAACCTTTGCATGTTCTACGTTGCTTTGGAGGTGTTCAACGCATAGGTCATAAGATCGAGCTCAGTCCCTGTTCGCATTATATCATCAAGCCTTGCAAGAATGAAGTGATACGGATCTTGAGGAGGAGAACGTCTTTATGAAGTATCGTTGGCACTCACAAAGGCTTTTGTATACTTATACTTCTGGATTCACTTTCAAGCTCATCAAAAAAAAAGAGGTAATGTAGAAAGAGGAAGAAGAAAACAAAGTAAATACGAACATAAACAAATGTTTACCTTTATTGCTTGCAGAAACAATGGAAGAAAGGAGGAGGGTACATCGGTGTCACTCTCAACATAAGCCTCTCTCTTTTACTTACATGAATCTTCATCTATCCTAAGCTTACATTCAAATTACAATTACATAAAAGAAAAGAAAACCTAAACTACAAGAAATGAAAACTAGGCTAAATCCTATCTCTGCATGCTCGTCCCATTTTCAGCGAACATACTGGCTTTTTATAGGCAAAACCCTAACCATCAGGATCCCAGTGAGATCGGGGGAGCAAACGCTCCCCCTAACTCCCCAACCAAGCCGCGGAAACGCGGCTTGGGCCACGTTTTCGCGGCCAGGGTGTGGCCAGGTGGCCACACCATGTTGGTGGGTCGCCCTGGTTTCGCTTTCTGCTTTTATCTTCAGTTGGTTTGTCAGTTTGAGTCCCGTATTGTGATGAAATGGCCTTGGATTCTTAGCTTTAACCGATCGATTCTGAGAGGATTCTTCTCAATTGGTTCTCAACCTCTTGATTTTGCCCTGATTCAGTGAGCTCGAATTAATTCTGATTTAACTCAGAATTTTTGTGGCTTTTGGGCTCATTTCTCTTCATCTCCTTAAGGAATGGGCCTGCAAATAAATTAAACAATTAATTAAGATAATGCAAAGTTTTATTCTAGAATAAGTATGGAAATATGATACTAAATATGCAACATTAGCGACCAATCACACCCCCATACCTATCTTTTGCTCGTCCTCGAGCAAAACAACTAAACTATTCTAAGGATTATTAGACCACTTTCGCAGGTCATGCGATTGCACTGAGCCTGTGCAACAAGCCATTAAACCTCTAGGTTTCCCCTAGAGGACGAGTTTTGTCTCATAAGGGTTTTCAGCGGATTGCACCCACAAAATCCATAAAGAAAGAGAAACAAAGAGTTAGTATTTTCGAAAAGCATTTTGAAAGAGAAAAATATTTGAAATATAATTGCAAGATTTAAGCAATCTATAAGTTATAGGAAAACTGAATTTTTCATTCCTAAACTTAATCTCTATTCAAAAATTTGTTATCCATCAAAGTAAGGAGTCAAATTGTATTTCTCATCTAGTCTATTATTTTACCCTAAGTCATATGCACTTGTGACTGTGAAAATTTTTACTAAGGGTTCATTAACTCTAACTCTTATGCCTTATTTATTTATATATATACTTTTTTTTGTGGTATTATTCCTTAGTTCTATTAGGCTTTCTAATCTGCACATGTAACGAGCCTTTAATCGATGACTCCCAAACCAAATGGTCTTAGGGCACCGGGTGAGAAAACACCCCAAGGACTTAAGGACTCGAGCAAACAAGGCCACAAAACTAAGGATTTTATTATATGAACCCCTTTTAGGCATGAATACTTATGCTTTATTAGGCACAAATACCCAGCTTAATCAGTGGATTTTTTTTAAAAAACTTATCTAATCATCTTTCACATAAATACTAAGGCTTGCTTAGGCCAAAGCACCTAGCTAATCAATAATTAGATTTGTTTATTTTTTTCTTTTTTTTATAAGGCATAAGAATCTTTGTTTTTAAACCCTAAGTGTGTAAGTGTATGAAGTGTGCATATTTCATTAAGGTAAAGATCAAGACTAAATTACTTTGACAAATTATCTTCCTAATCCTAAAAATCAAACAAATAATCTTATTTTGACCAAGTATAAGAAATCCTAATTTGGATTTTCCTATTCCTTAAAATTAACTTAATTTCTTATAAAAAATATGTTAAAATATTGTTTCTCTTTTCAAAAAGTTTTTTGAAAGTAAAGAAAATGTTAAAATGTTTTTTTTTTTTTAAAATAAGTTATGTTAGACCCTCCCCCACACCTATCTCATGCATTGTCCTCAATGTATGAATTAATGCATAGATGCATGAAAAAGAAGAAAGGGAAGGAAATGTTACCTTAAGGTGGTGGTTCCGGTGGTGGTCTGATTGGTCCACTGTTTTCCATTATGTTTGCAAAGGGGGAAACTTACAAAAAAAAGAGTTTGAGGAGCTAAATTATAAGTATTCTTAAAAAGATTACAAGTAGATCTCCTCAAATATTCTGGAGAAGTGTGCCGATAGGAGTCTGGTCAGCGCGCGACCACTTTGTCCCTTTGACGATGCGAGCGATGAGATTCCCTTCTCGCCTGGTTCTGGGAATCAGAGAATAGAAGGTTGGTAGAACCCTCTTGCTGCTTCTTAAAATCGCCTTCAATTAGGAATTCCTTCTCGCCTGGTTCCGGAGATTCCTTGAGAAGAAGGACGATGTTAGGGTATCAACACCCTGGATAGAGAAAGCAATTATCTAAAAGATCTCTGAATTTGGGAACGCACGGTGCGTTGTGAAGAAGCCTCTGCTTGCGGAGTCCTCTCTCAAGCGTATCGCCTCAGAAAAGCTCTTCGAAGAAGTCCTTGCGCATGTGCGTGGTCTTCTGCCTCTGGAGCCGGCCTCCTCTCTTGTACCCCTGACGGGCTATTTATAGGGAGAGCAAGGGTATAATCATCCCTTGAAAATATAGAAACAGATTGAATCGAATCTGTTTGAATCTGGAAAGTAGCCTTAATGCGAGGCTAAGATCAGCTTCTGCGAAGCTAGAATTGGCAGGTCGGTTGATCTTCTTGATCCTTTCCATATCGTTAGAGGATTTTCCCTGATCTTCTTACTCGTTTTAGGAGAGTCAAGAGATTGTGACAATCATCACTGCCAAATTTGATCTCTGATTTGATCTTTATTGGATTTGATCTGATTAGATTTGATCTCATCTGGAGATTTGATTGGTCAAAGGTTGATCATAGCAGACCAACAGCGGAGCTGCCCGCATTGAGCTCGTAGTGGAGCTAGAAGCGGCTTCTAGCGAAGTCCGAAAGAAACTCTTTGGCGGAGCTGGAAGTCCTCTGTGGCAAAGTTGCGAGTTAGCTTCCTGGCGAGGCTTTGGATGGCTTCGAGGCGAAGTCAAGTGATATTAGCCTCTCAAGCGAGGCTATCCCTTTGGGCTCGTGTGATGCTAAGTGCTAGCACCTTTAGACCTGCTGAGGTCTGTTTAGAAACAATCCGGGTTCACTGTCTGCTTGCTGGATCAGTGGAGTCCAAGTTGCTTCCTTGTCCCTCGGAGATGGGTGAAAACTGGTCTTCAGCTCGTCTGTCACTTGTCTTTTGTAAATGTTAACAAGTTTAGACATTATTCGGACCAATAAGAATCTTGTCTTTTTTTTAAGTGTCAACAAGACCCCCTTCAAAGTTTTCGAAACTCTGCAATAGCTCAGACTTCGAAACACTTTGAACTGCTTTGACCGGTGGTGTGTGGAGTATGAACGTCGCCATGATGGTTGAGTTCAGCTTCGCTTTGAATCCTGCTTTGGGATGTAGATTCGCCGAGGAATCATGTAGACTCGCGTCTGGATAGCTTTGCGGCTAGGTAACTTCGCATCTGGGCTTCTGAAGATACGTTCGCCCTAGAGCGTTTGTCGCTTTTCCCGAGGCCAACTGCCGTGGGCCAGTTACGAGGAGGATTACTCCTTTCTTCGTGCTGATCGAGGGAGATATTCTCCGATTTGCACGTTTCCAAGGGAAGATATTCTCTTTCTTCAAGGCGCCATAAGTGCCTTTATGAGGGAGATGTTTCCCCTTTGCACGGTTCCAAGGGAAACCGTCCCTTTTCTTAAGGTGCAATAAATGCCTTAAATGCGCTCATGCTTCCACGCTTGAGGCAGCAGTGCTCAGGCCATGAGGCCTATAAATAGGACGCTTGAGGTCCTCTGAAGAGAAGCGATCTGCTCTTCTTCTTCTCTTCTCTTGGTTGAGAGAGATACTCAGATCTCTGAATTAGTGGGAATACCCACTCTGGTTATTATCCGGCCAAGGACCGATAAGTCTTGATCATTCAACGACTTCACCGATTTTAGGGAATTCATCTCCCTTAATTCAGCTTTAACAGCTACTTCAGGGATTAGTTTCCCTTACTCTTCATCTTGCAAAAGAAGGATTTGGCATAGCTTCCGCAATGAAGCTATCATTCTGACCTGATCACAGAAAGATCATTGCATGTTAAGTCCGCTGCACAGGCAGAACTTGGGACTTAGTTTCTTCAAGGTTGAGCCAGTCTTGCCATATAGGTGAGCCTAAGACTGTGTCCCATAGAATCAGTCTGGCTTAGCCATGTAGGCGAGACTAGGACTTGGCGTTTGCAGAGCTAGCCCATCACTGCTGTGCGAGCGAGGCTTGTCCTCTGCTCCAATCGAAATCGGATTGCTTTGCCCCAAAGAATCTGACTTAGTGTTTTTGCAGCTTCTCCCGTGTGTAACTGCTAATCTGTTATGATTTGCATTGCAGTGAGCTATGTTCGCCAACTTTGTGACTTGATGAAAGAGACCGAAAAGTTGCCTTATGCTCCCCCGGTTGAAGCTTTACTTTTAAGCAGGAGGAACAACTTGGGGCAACGGGTGTGTGTCCCAGAGGCTGTTGGCAGCCTTTTATCCGAGATGATTCGTTCTGAGGTGAGGCTAGTGGCCGCTTATCTGAGATGATCCACTTCGGGAAAGCAGACGTCACACCTGTGAGATCACTGACATCACTGCCAATTCCCATTATAGGTGATCTATCGTGTTGGCGGCGATAAGTTCATTGCCGATTTTCATCAAAGGTGATCCAGCTTCCTGGTGGCAAAATCTGCCATTATGCGAAAAATTATGGCCCTGTCTTCGTGGCACAACTGGTTACGACCTTGTGCAGGAGGAAGGTCTTTCGTGTCCAGTTGGTCTGGTTTAGAAGCAGATAAAACCACTTGTATGCCTTTTACGCAAATGATCTTGCTGAGCAACTGAATCTGTTGTATAAAATACAACCTTGATGTAGTATCAATGTACCTTTCCTTTTAAATCAATGAAAGTTCTTTTTCTGCTCATCTGATTTTTGCCTGCCTTCATTGAGAATTTGGCCATAGCGGGGCTAAACTTTGTGCAGCGTTACGGACAGGGTCCTTTTTGAATGAGCTTCGCACGATGCTGGCATATCGGCGAACTGTGCCTTTAGTTGGCTAAGGCAATCTTTTTGGCGAAGATCTTGATGAACTTGTGCGAAGTCCGCACTTTGGCTCATTGGCGAGGTTAAGCCTTAGTGGCTGAATCAGCGCTTCTCGGGAAGGCGCTTTAAGCGGCGTTTCAAATTAATTTGAAATGACAGCCTGCACTGTTTACGAGGCGTCGTTTCAGGCGCTGATTGGCCTATAAAAGCCTGATTGGGCTGAGAAAGAGCAGACCTCTTTGCTTGAAATTTTCAGAGAACTTTGGCTCATTCTTCTCCTTCTTTCCTTCTTATTCAAGAATTCAAGAACTTCCATAGTTCTTCAATGGCGCCCAAGAGACGAGCGGGGAAAGAAGTGGCAACTTCTGCAGCGAAGGGTCCTTCTCCTCCTCCGGTCATCGAGCGACCAGTCGCCGGTAAGGACTTTCCCTTCTGATCAGAGACTGCGGTCTCTCTTTTAAAGCCGATATTTGACTATCAGAATGATCGAACATGATCTGTTTTTATTAGGGAATCCGTTTCCCTGAATTTCCCTCATTTTCTTGGACGGAGAACTAAGAATTGAACAGTTCTTGTCTAAACTTCCGTACGAAGCTATTGCTTGGGCTGTCTTTGTCCTGTTGAGGAATAGGATACGGGTCTGTCCCTTCGATCATGGCCGTCAAGAATGATTTTTGACCATAATGCCCTTTTGATGACGTCAGCCCTTAGGGCTATACCACTTTTTGCTTAAGCGAAGTTAATGCTTGGGCATTTTTTGCAAAATGCAGACTTGTCCGTGAGATTAAACTTTGTTGAAGCTATCGCCTTGCTGGCTTTGCTCACCGGGCGAGACTATGCCTTGGTGAAATTTATGTCTTCATGTCCGCTTGGCTGGTGAACTAATCAAAGTTTGTCTTGTTCTTGCAGTGCACTATACTCCTGGTCCTTCAAACAACCTATTCGGGATGACCAGAGGAGCGGATGGCAACATCAGCCTGCAATTTCAAGGGCAAGCCTCTCTGTTTAGCGAGCGAAGCTCCATCGTTCGGGACACGCTCATTCATAGTGGTGATTAATATACCACGAGGAGTATCCTGACCACAGCTCCTCTTGAAGACATTGACCGTCAGACTTATAGGAAGCCTGACTTCATGTTTAGGGACGCCGCGCCAGATCCTGATCACCAACTACATGCAGGAGAAGGGCAATGGATCTTCCAGTTGGATAATGAGAAGTTTTACCTTCCATCCAACAAGCGGCATTTCTTTCTGTCTTCCTTCCAGTGTGTGACACAGGCTCGGATGATGGCATGGGATGTGAGCCGAAATACCGACTCCGTCCACATAGGGAGATTGATGGTTCAGTCCCCTGGTTATGCAAGAGCGGGGCTCCTCGTTGCATAATGGGTCTACATCCTGGGAATGTGTCGCGAGACATCCCAGTGGGAGAAAATCCTGCAGTAGCGTTGACCTTTGGCAACCAATTCTTAAAGGTTAATGGGAACTACCCGGCCACTGATTTCAGGGCTCCAGGTTGGATTCACCCTCCGAAGACGTGGTGGGCGGATTTGACTACCTACATCCTTGCTCATTTCAAGGAGGATTTGGAGAGGCTGAACCTCTATAAGGCAGTCAGGGCGACCTGCTATGCTATTGAGATGAACGTGGCGTGCTTCTACGCCATCTTTGAATTGTATTGCCCAGCTTCAGTGACTTTCTTCACCCCTGTCGGTGAGTTGGGTATGGCCTTGCATGAGATGTGGGAAGTCTCTGCTCTGCCTTTTGGGTCTCTCCCATATGAAGAATACTTTCCGTGCGAGGCGGAGTTGGCCCTTCTGGAGAAGCAGGAGCCTGCCTTATTCGAGACTTACCGAGAGTTAATGTGCCACCTGCACATTTGTTCCAGCATCCATGGTGGCAGCAAAGGCACTTCCTGTAGCTTGAAGAGCTGGGGAATTACTTGTTCCCGGATATGAGGAATGCTCCTGAAGCAGCACATTGCGGGGTTGCTGACGGGGATATCTTTGAACGGATGCAGATGCACCTTCAAAGGGATCTTGTCATAACTGAAGACGATGGTCCCTATGAGAAGGGTGGTGTCCTTCGGAGCTTCCATCATCAGGCTCGTCAGCCTATGTCTCGGGAGGCACTGCTGGCCGGTTTCTTAACCGTCTGGCTGAAGAAATGCGTAGTACCATCTTCTTCGGGTGACATCGTTCATCCGAATGTTTTGCTACCCGCCGTTCGTTTGGTCCATGATCGTCGTCTGGGTCTTCTCCCGGCCATGGTGTGCTGCATTCAAAGAGGCCTCCGTGCATTAGCGGAGGCTTTTTGCAGGCCGCTAGCAACGAAGCGTGGAAAGGGAGCCATTTTGCCTTGTGACGGACCCAATCCTAGGATAGGTCTGCCCTACACCTATCTGATGGCGTGGTTCGCCTTACATTGCCCTTCGCTGATTGGAGCTAGAGAGGACCCTCCGCAAGGTGTTCGAATGGCGCTCCTCCGCCGATTCGAAGGACGTTCGTGGCTGAAGAAATACGTGGCTGAGGCCCGTAAATTAGTACATCGCTATGACGTCTATAGTCTCTTCCGCTGTTTTTCCCGTATTCAGGGTGCAGGCTATGGGGAAGAGTTCAAAGATGCGGGGAGGGGCATTCATCCCTGAGCCGGGGAGTTTTTGAGTGGCTGGTCAGTATCCGGCCTTCACATCTATTATACCGGAGTGGGGATAGCTGCTACTTGGAGCCTTATGTCCCAAATCGGTTCGCCCGACAGTTTGGATATGACCGACTGTACGTGGGCAACCCGAATCTCAATCTGGCTTTCATGGGGAGCCTTATTGATGGGGCCCGTGCCTGGCGATTCTTTACCGCAGGCGGTACTGGGGCGCGGCTGCGTACGCCATTGAAGAGTCCCAATCTTCTGATGACCCTGTGCTTCTGTCAGTGGTATGCCACTTCCAACTCCACACCTCTCGAATTCAAGGTCAACAGTTCTGGTATGAAGTTAATTTCTCAGCGGCTGAGATGGAAGGCTTCTGAGAAAAGGAAGGCAAAAGGGTTCGCACCCCAGGTATAGAGGAGTTTGTTGCTGTGGAAGACAGCGAGGCCTCAGATGCCAAGAGTCCTCGCTTCGAGGTGGGAGCGGGGGCTCAGACTCCTGCAATTGGCTCTGGTGTGATGGGGACGGCTCCCCCTCGTTGTGTAGAAGAAGTGGAGGAAGAAGATTCTGAAGTCCACTTCAAAAGAAAGCGGGAAGGTAGCTCTCGTAGGAAATTGTTGGCGAAGAAGCCCCGCCGCCAAGCTCCTACGATTGTCGTAGAGGGTTATCCCTCTACAGCGATTCCTCCTGCTGCCCCATTAGCGGCTGAACCATCGGTTGCTGAACCGACTAGCGGTGAATTTGCTCCGGGTCTGGGTAAGATTAACCCCGTCCATATAATACGCCTTTTTGTGTGTTCCCATTGACTTACTATCTGCTTTCTGACGCAGGAGCTGAGGCGGCTGGAGAGCAAGGGGAACATTATGATCCCCTATTTACTTATGGAACTGAAGCTGGTTCTTTTGCCCGTCCGGAGGAGTCCGGAGGTGATGTGGCCGACATTGGTCCCTCGGGCGCTGGGACTTCTAAAGGAAGTCCTGTAGCGTCAAGCTCTATTGGATGGTCTACGGGAGACTCGACAAGCGAAAGCGGGCCGGCCATTCGTGCTGATTTCGCCAAGAATTTTCCGATGGAGCCCTTGGAGACTGATGCGGCTGTCGAGATGTTTGAGGCGACGTCATCTTATGGTACTGTCCTGACCTCTTGGCTTCTATTGCATGTTGTGTCCTGTCTAACCGCAGTCTTGTTACAGGTGTTCGGCCTCAAGATGCATCAACTTTAAGAGAGCCAGAAGATTTCCCCGAAGGGTCAAGGGGTGACATGAGCGTTTCGACCGCGGCGGATGCTGCTGTGCTGGATGCGCTGTACGGTGACCTGCCTTCTTATCGGCCCAAGTCAGCCGAAGGGCAGAGGTTGAAGGGGAGCAGTTCCGGAGGTGTCCTCACTCCCAACTATATCAACGAGTGAGGTGCCGACAATTTTGCCACGTGCGGAGCTGAGGGTGATTACGAGCCCTACTTCCCCAACTCTGGTGGTTGAGCCTGTTGTTCAGGAGATGGTTGTCAGCCCTACCTCAGCGGTGGCTAGCACACTGATTTCCATGAAGACTCCACAGAGATCACTGACAATCTACCCTGCTGTTGATGTTCCTATTGCTCCTTCCACGATAGTGTCGACCAGGCTGGCGGATTTCTCTGAGGTTACCTCTCTACTGGAAGTGGCTGAGGTTGAGAACGACTATATAGGTGACCTCGTCGATAGCTTTTATAAAGGCTTAAGGCGAACTATCGACCTGGTTTTGAAGGGCTCAACTATGCCATTCTCAAAGTTAAAGGTGGTCCTCTCCCGTGGCATCGAAAGTATTCAGGATTTTGAGGGTATCACCAGGCTACTGCTTTGGAACTCCTGGTGGATGAATTTGAGAAGGATGTAGAGGAATGGCGCCGTCTCCGCTGTTCGGACCTGGAGTCTTTAGTTGATGAGCGGTTCGCGCGTCTTGTCGCTCAAAAGCACGAGGCCCGGCTTGCCGCTTAAGAAGCCGCTGAGGCTCTTTCCTCTGATTTGAAATCTTTGGAACAAGGCAAGCAGAGGTTGAAAATGCCATCGATGCCTCCACTAGTGCTCTTCTTGATGCTGAAGATAGGATTGCGAAGGCCAAGGAGAGATGATTAGGAAGGAAAACCTTCTCTTGTCCAAGGCTGAACCGGTGCGTCTTGAAGAAGCCGCGCGGCTTGAGCAACTCAAGGCTCAAAATGAAGAGCTCTCACAGCAGGGATTGTCACAGAAAGCAACTTTAGCGGAGGTTGAAGCTCGTCTGACCTAGGCAATGGATTTCAATGAGGCCGAGCTGAGATGACAAGGCTTGCCCAGGCTGCTGATGACAGGAGGACGAGGCTGGACTCCCTTGGAGAGCGGCTCAGATCTTACAGTGTGCGCCTGTAGCTCCACGTACTTTATCCTTTTGGAATAAATGAAAATTTTTCTTCTTTCGTCGAATCTCCAATCTTGTTCTTCTTTCTGAATTGCGATTCCAAATTGTATTGCAATTTCTTGAGAACATAGTTCTTGTTGGGTTGGATAATGAGACCTGGCTATCTGTCAGTTCAGAGGTCGCGATGACATAACTGGTTGAGACGCCACCAAGCCCGAAAACGGTCCTTGTCGGATCGAAAGATGAGACCTGTCTTTTGTAAATGTCAACAGGGCTCGGGGTTGAAACTTGCTGTCTGTTGGTTCAGAGGTCGCAATGACATAACCGATTGAGACGCCACCAAGCTTCAAAAATTGGTGATACTTGTCTTTTGTAAATGTCAACAAGTATCGAGACCTGTCTTTTGTAAATGTCAACAGGGCTCGGAATTGAGACTTAGCTGTCTGCTGGTTCAAAGGTCGCAATGACATAACCGATTGAGACGCCACCAAGCTTCAAAATTTGGTGATACTCGTCTTTTGTAAATGTCAACGAGTATCGAGACCTGTCTTTTGTAAATGTCAACAGGGCTCGAGGTTGAGACTTGTCTTTTGTAATTGTCAACAAGCTCAAAATTGGTGATACTTATCTTTTGTAAATGTCAATAAGTATCGAGACCTGTCTTTTGTAAATGTCAACAGGGCTCGAGGTTGAGACTTGTCTTTTGTAAATGTCAACAAGCTCAAAATTGGTGATACTTATCTTTTGTAAATGTCAATAAGTCTCGAGACCTGTCTTTTGTAAATGTCAACAGGGCTCGGAATTGAGACTTACCTGTCTGCTGGTTCAGAGGTCGCAATGACATAACCGATTGAGATGCCACCAAGCTCAAAATTGGTGATACTTATCTTTTGTAAATGTCAATAAGTATCGAGACTTGTCTTTTGTAAATGTCAACATGGCTCAGAATTGAGACTTAGTTGTCTGCTGGTTCAGAGGTCGCAATGACATAACCGAATGAGACGCCACCAAGCTTCAAAAATTGGTGATACTCGTCTTTTGAAAATGTCAACGAGTATCGAGACCTGTCTTTTGTAAATGTCAACAGGGCTCAGGTTGAGACTTAGCTGTCTGCTGGTTCAGAGGTTGCAATGACATAACCGATTGAGACGCCACCAAGCTTCAAAAATTGGTGATACTCGTCTTTTATAAATGTCAACGAGTATCGAGACCTATCTTTTGTAAATGTCAACAGGTTCAAGGTTGAGACTTGTCTTTTGTAAATGTCAACAAGTTCAAAATTGAGACTTGGCTATTTGCCAGTTCAGAGGTCGGAATGACATAACTGGTTGAGAAACCACCAAGTTCAAGGTTGGTGATACTTGTCTTTTGTAAATGTCAACAAGTATCGAGACCTGTCTTTTGTAAATGTCAACAGGCTCAAGGTGAGACTTGTCTTTTGTAAATGTCAACAAGCTCGAAATTGAGACTTGGCTATCTACCAGTACAGAGATCACAATGACATACTGGTTGAGAAACCACCAAGCTCAAGGTTGGTGATACCCGTCTTTTGTAAATGTCAACGAGTATCGAGACCTGTCTTTTGTAAATGTCAACAGGGCTCGGGGTTGAGAGTCGGCTGTCTGCTGGTTCAGAGGTCGCGATGACATAACCGATTGAGATGCCACCAAGCTTCAAAATTGGTGATACTCGTCTTTTGTAAATGTCAACGAGTATCAAGACCTGTCTTTTGTAAATGTCAACAGGGCTCGGAGTTGTAATGGAATTTGGGAGGAGGTCTCATTTTCTCGAGGAGAAACGAGAGAATCACTGTCATAGGTTTAATGTTAACGTAACAGCGAATGTATATGTGGTCTTACCATTCTATGGATGAGAATTGGTAAGTGGCTTTGGAGGTCTCGTTCTCACGGGGAGAAATGAGGAATTGCTGTCTAGGTTTAATGTTAACGTAACAGCGAAATGTATATGAGGACTTACCATTCTATGGATGAGAATTGGTAAGTAACTTTGGAGGTCTCGTTCTCACAGGGAGAAACGAGGGAATTGCTGTCATAGGTTTAATGTTAACGTAACAACGAAATATATATGAGGACTTACCATTCTATGGATGAGAATTGGTAAGTGACTTTGGAGGTCTCGTTCTCACGGGGAGAAACGAGGGAATTACTGTCATAGGTTTAATGTTAACGTAACAGCGAAATGTATATGTGGTCTTACCATTCTATGGATGAGAATTGGTAAGTGACTTTGGAGGTCTCGTTCTCACGGGGAGAAACGAGGGAATCGAATGGGAATAGGTCCCTTGGAATTTTTAGCAAATCCCCAGCTATCAACGGGTTTGATATGCCTTTACCAACTACCGTTTGAGTCGGGCTAGCCATGCTATTCCCCTCAGCATGATGAGTTGTCGAGGATTTATGTTAGGCTTGCAGGCCAACATTTTCCTCTATCCTTAATCGTTAAGGATGTCGGATTATCTGGTCAATATATGCATAACCTTGATTCTCCTTTAAGACAACCAGTGTATGGCAGTTCCTACTGGTTTATGGTTGTATGATCTCGCTTGGAGGAAGAGAAAGGCTCTCTTTGTGTGTACTGTGGACACGAAGATCTTGATCAGAGGTGTAGTGTTAATTTGATCATGAGAAGGATCCTTGATTAAGGATAATACTTCTTTAAGAACTTGCCATTGATCGGCATCATGAGTAGGTCGCCATCTGAAGTCATGAGGCGATATGCTCCGTTTGAATAGACTGTTTCTATTACAAACGGTCCTTCCCATTTAGGCTGAAATTTGCCTTTGGTCTTATGCGTCATAATCATTGATCGTCTGACGGCTAGAACCAGGTCTCCTTTCTGGAAGACTCTTTGCTTGACCTTCTTATTGAAGGCTTTTGAGATTCGAGCTTTATGTAGCTCAATATGCTGCTGAGCTTATAGTCGCTTCTCATCTAGGGCTTCGAGCTCTTGAAGGCGCAACCGATCATTGATCTCTGATGTGATCTTAGTGGTCAGAGCGACTCGCAATGATGGCATCTGGATTTCTAACGGGATAACTGCTTCGCACCCATATACCAGGGAAAAAGGCGTATTGCCTGTCGGTGTTCGAACCGTGGTTCGGTATGCCCAAAGACATTCACCAAGCTTTTCATCCCAATCTCGCTTGTTCGAGGAGACGAATTTCTTGAGTAGCTTGATGATTGTTTTGTTGAATGCTTCCGCCAAGCCGTTAGCGGCGGGATTATAGGCAGTTGAAGCCACATTCTGAATTCGGTATTTATCGCAGAACCGATAGAATACTTGGCTTATGAATTGGGGACCGTTGTCGTGGATGATCCGCCTAGGGACACAAATCGATGGATGACATGGTGCTTGATGAAGTTAACCACATTAGAGGTTTTGACTTCAACCAGTGGTATAACTTCCGCCCACTTTGAAAAGTAGTCAGTTATTGCCAGGATAAACCTGTGTCCTTTTGTCGAAGAGGGCTGATTGGCCCTACGACATCGATTCCCCATGCTTCAAATGGCCATGAAGCAACAGTCAGGTGGAGCAACTCTGAAGGCTGGTGTATGAAATCTGCATGGATTTGACACGCTTTACACCTTCGTGCATATTGGATGGCATCAGCTATCATAGTTGGCCAATAGTATCCAAGTCTGTGCAACCTGTCCTTAAGTTTTGGACCTGGCTGATGAGCGCCGCAAATGCCATCGTGCGCTTCTTGGAGCGCTCCCTGTGCCTCTGAATGAGTAAGGCAACGGAGGAGGAGACCGTTATATGAACGACGGTAAAGTGTCTTCAAAGTCAGATCGTAGTAGAAACGGAGAGACCTTCGTCTGATAGATGCCGCTTCTTTAGGATCGTCTAGAAGCAGACCGTGCAAAGCATAGTCAATGAGAGGAAAGCGCCAGTCTCTTGGTTCAAGATCCGTGGAGACATTATAGACTTCTCGAGTTCTTAGCATGTGCTTGGAGCATACAAGATGTCGAGTTGCGACTGTGAGGTGATACTCGGTGTCGGCTGACAAGGCTAGTGTTGTAGCTAATTCAGCAAGAGCGTCCGCCTTGGTATTCTGAGATCGAGACACGTGCCCGATGTAGAAACCTTCAAATAGGTTGGCCAATTCAACGGCCGTGTGGTAATAAGGCACCAAGTCCTCATGGCAGACTTCGTATTCGCCTTTAACCTGATTGATGATCAGTTTTGAATCGCCATAAGCTTCGAGGTAGCGTACCCCCATTCCATGGGCGAGTTGAAGACCGATGAGCAGAGCATTATATTCTGCTACTTTGTTGGAGCATGATTCTGTCTGAGAAAATACTCTGGGAATGACATGATTCTGTGGGGAGATAAACACAACCCCCACTCCGGCAATAATCTTGCCTTTAGGGCCCATTCGCGATGCTCCATCGAAGAACATCTGCCACACTTTCTCTTCTGAGGTTGCATAAGACTCGAAGACTTCATCAGGGATATCTTCGTGAAGTTTTGAATGTTCCGGAACTGGATAAGCAGCCAAGAACTCTGCAAGGGCCTGGCCTTTAACCGCCTTCTGAGGGGTGAAGATCATGTCGTATTGAGACAATAAAAGTGCCCACTTAGCCAATCTTGAATTCAATGATCCTGACTTCGTCATAAGAAGACGCAATGGGTTTACTCTGGAGATGACATATATGGTCTGGCCGACCAAATAATGTCGTGTCTTCTGAACAGCGAAGACGAGAGCTAAACACTCTTTCTCGATAGGGTTGTAGCGAGATTCCGCTCCTATGAGAGTTCTGCTCAGATAATAAATAGCCTGCTCATGGCCATTGTCGTCCTTTTGAGCAAGGAGGGCACCGAGTGAGTAATCCAGAGCTTCTACATAAAGCAAAAATGGTTTCCCTGATGTAGGGGCCACCAAGACTGGAGGTTTTGTGAGGTACCTCTTGATGTCTTCATAAGCTTCCTGACAAGCTTGATCCCATATGAAGGAAGCACCCTTTTTTATGAGTCGGGCGAACGGCTGACAGCGGCCTGAGAGATTTGCAATGAATCTTCTGAGATAAGCCAGCCTACCTTGCAAGCCTCTAAACTCTTTGAGATTCCTCGGTGGATGCATGCTTTGAATGGCCTTGACTTTGTCTGGGTCTAGATGAATCCCTTTTGATGTGACAATAAACCCAAGGAACTTGCCACTTGACACTCCCAAGAAGGATTTTGTCGGGTTCATTTTCAGTTGATGAGCCCGCATTATATTGAACATCGTTCTCAGGTCGCGAAGATGTTCATTCTTGTTGCGGCTTTTGACGGCAATGTCGTCGACATAGCATTCCACCATTTTTCGGAGATGATCGCGGAAGATCGTACTCATTGCCCGCTGGTAGGTTGCTCCAGCGTTCTTCAATCCGAAGGGCATTACAGTTTAGCAGTATACCCCCAATGGTGTTCGAAACGAAGTATGCTTCTCGTCGTCGGGATACATCTTAATCTGGTTGTATCCTGAAAAGCCGTCCATGAAAGACATTCTTTCGAACCCGCATGTGTTGTCAATCATGACGTCGGTGATGGGCAGTGGGAATTCGTCTTTGGGACAGGCCGTATTGAGATCACGGTAGTCGATGCATATCCGTATTTTTCCGTTCTTCTTGAGGACGGGGACGATGTTAGCTACCCAATCTGGATGTTGTTCCTCCCGGATGAAGCCACATGCAATGAGCTTGTGAACTTCGGCCTCAATAGCTTCCATAATGTTCGGGCGAAACCGACGTTGTTGCTGCTTGACTAGCTTGACGTCGGGCTTGATGTTTAGACGGTGCATAGCAACCTGTGGATCAAGTCCGGGCATATCTTCGTAGCTCTATGCGAAGACATCTATATACTCTTTTATGAGCATTATCAATTCTTTCTTTTCTATAAGTGATAGGCTTTCACTTATAAAGATGGGTTTGGGATGATCTTGACTTCCCAGGTTGACCTGCATCACCTTGTCTTCAGTAGGTGGCTCGCGTAGTTCGAATCTCTTTTCCCACTGGAGGTTTAATTGCTGGGCCCATGGTTCCTCATCAACAGCTTCTGCGGGCTCCAATTGACTGCTTGAAGTCATATTGACAGTGAGGTCTTCGAACATTCCTCCTACACTGATATCCGAGTCCCACTCGGAGGATGAGGCTGAATGTGATGGAATTGATCCATCGTCCTTGGCTTGAACCGTTGCTGACGATGTGGGTGTAACATACCCTAACCCCCTGCGTGTACTATCATAGTAATTTGCAGGCTTCCCTTTAGGCACAAAGTTCGCATCAAACCGCGCCTTCCTTTTCCGAAATTCCTGCTCCATGCTTCAAGTCATATCCTATTTTCTTCATAATGTGACGTGCCGGCTGCGCGTAATGGAAGAACTGTGGAGTATCTGAATCTGAACTTGAATCTGCAACTGTAGGTCCCCGTGGTTGGGTTCTACCAAAGATTATCGGTAACTGACCTTGTTTGGACGGAGGGATCACCAGCGTGGCTCCTCCCATAGCTTCCATAGGTATGCTGGCCGTACTCGGCTTATGTAAGGGCATATGCAGAGAGCCATCTGTAATGGATTTAACCGACCTAATACTCGTGGGATAATCAAAAGAAATATTATCATTAATTACCCATTCACCTTCATCTTCTGAAGGAGTATTACATTGGGGATTATTGAGACATGCTATAATTGGTTCACCAATCAGAATGGCTGGCATGCCTGCTTCGGATTCTGAATCCGCCTCATTGCCACTTTCATCATCGTCTGGCAATGGTTCTTTAGGTGTTCACTAGCCTCTTGATACAGGAGAGCGTCAGTGAAGTAATTTTTCACCCCTTTGAATGGTTGCTTTTCAGCGAAGACAGTTCGTACTGTCGCATCATCTTCAACATATTTGAAGCACTGGTGCAGAGTAGAGGGAACGATCCAGTTGGCATGGATCCATGCCGTCCCAGCAGCAGGTTATATGATGTGTCAGCGTCGATGACATAGCATGTCACTTCTGACTTCAGGCTCCCGATTCTGCAACGGAATCGAATTTTTCCGAGTGGATGACTGCTCCCGGCGTTGAAACCGTATATTGTAGTAGTGGTTGATGACAACCTGTACAGTGGTATACCGAGGAAGTAAAGAAGCCTTTGGGGATGATGCTGAGTGCGGACCCCGGATCGACTTGTATTCTTTCGATGCACGTTGAACCGATATATCCGGTGTAGTACAGAGGTCGATCGAGCTTGTTGTCTTTGAGAAGCATATCTTCCGCCGTGAATGTAATAGCGGGCACCTTGGATTGTGTATGATGACATTCTGGGCAAGGAGACTGAACGTCGTCGTTAGGGATCTCAGGCATGCATGTCAGAAAGGATTCTGAATTGGCTAGCGCATCCCTGAGTGCTTCTCTTGTTTCTTTTGAGAGGCGAAGGAGCTCGTGTATAGTGATACGAGTTGGGATATTGGCCAGCTGAGCCAATATGTCAAACCGAAAGGGCGTATCAAACCCTTGGCCTGGTGGTTTCTTCAACACGTGATCGAATCGCACCTCCTTAGGTCTCTTTTTTCCCTTGGTTGGGATTGGAGCGGATGCTGGTACTTGTACTGACGTCGTTTGCTGTTGTGTCTCGTCAGTAGACTTTTCATACTGCCTCAAGTATGATTTTTCGGATCGGGTGCCCGTTTGTTAAGGCGTATCGGCTTGCGCCGTGCAAGCAAGCTTTTCCCCTTCTGAACGCTGAGAGAAGCTGATGTAAGATTGCCGTCGTCTGGCAGGATGGAGATGACATTGTAAGACTTGCCCTTTGAGTTGGGCTCCTTTGAATCCCGTTGCACGTCTTGGACGAGGTCTGGGTGTATCCATATGACTTCTCCTGTCTCCAATGATAAGGGAACAAGACCCTTATTGTTTTGATTTGTAGCTAGAGGATGCTTGACGTCCAACCGTGGAGCGAGGACTGGATAAGTTCCGTCAGGAACTGTGACCTTTGGAGTTTTGCCGAACTCGAGGGTCACCATATTAGCAGTGACTTTCTTCTGCTCCGTCTTCAACGTCAGAACCCCGGCATCGACCAGGGCTTGTATTCTGTCCTTGAGGACATAACACTTGTCAGTAGGATGGTGGATCATCCTGTGGTAGAGGCAGTATTTAGAATCGTTTGTGCGCCCTATCTCATTGGGACGCTGAGCATCTGGCAATTTCATTTTGTTCCCTTTGTGGAGCAGATGGAATATCGTGACCACCTGATCGTCTTTGAAGGAGTACTGCTTTGGAGGGAACTTAGGCTACTGATTGTTGAAGCCGCTCTTCTTGGCCTTCGACTGCACATCTCCGGATAACTCCACAAACATAGTCTCTTTGCCTTTATTAGCTTGAGAAGATTGCGGTAGGTCGCTACGCCCTTTTTTGTTCATCCCCCACTTGCCTCTAGGGGCGGATGGTTCGAACTTTTTAGCCGACTTCTCGGCTATCTCTGCTTGTTCGACCAATTCCTTCCAAGTGTGGGCTTTGACAGCCCCCATGCGAACTTCCACTTGGTCTAAGAAGTTGTGTCTGCATGTCTGTAAGAGCATGGGTAGTGGCATCCCTGCTGGGCACATCAAGGATAAGTTTCTGAACCGTTCAATGTAGTCACGGACAGATTCGCCCTTCCTCTGCACAGTGGAGAGGAGCTTGTCCATGGTTACTTCGGTATCGTCCTCATAGAAGCGAGAGAGGAACCGAGTTTTCAGGTCGATCCAGGAGTTGATAGAGCCCGGGGGAAGACTTCGGAACCAGTCAAATGCCACCCCCTTTAAGGTGCCAATGAACAGCCTAGCCATGATGGCGTCATTGCTTATAACATTACCAGTCTGAGACCGGAAATAGTAGATGTGCTGGTTTGGCGAGCTCTTTCCGTCATAGGTATGCAATGTTGGTGGTTTGAACTTCGGTGGATATGGCACCGAATCCCACTCCAGCGGATAATGACGGACTGCCCCTACCTTCTTTAATTCATCCCTCTGAGCTAAGGATGCGATTTGAGCTTGGAGGCCCTTAAGGACTTCGGCGTCTAGGGAAGAACCCTCCTTGGATTTCTCCGGCTTTGGTTGCTCATTGCTGAAGCGTTCCTCCTCATCGTGATTGCTCCCGGCATCATTGTCATTCCGATTGCTGAGGAGTCGAGCAAGCATCTGTTGAATATTGTCCAAGGCTTCTTGCTGGGTTTTGGAAGTTTGCTCTTGAGCTTCCAGGCGTCGACGTATGTCGTCGTTAACATTATCAGCCATATTGACTGATGCTCTGTCTGTTCGCACCGAGCTAACTGTCGCCGAAGAGGCGTACCCACTATCTTCATATTCTTCATCTGATGGCTGGAGTAATCTTCTGGGCTCTGGCGAGGCTAGGCCGTCGAGGAGGAAGGCTGTTCATAACTGTAGGGTATTGCCACCATGGATCTGGTGTTTCGGAAAACACCTTCGTCATGCACCAAGACTTCGCCTAAGCCTGGGCTGTAGTCTGGATCTGGGGACTCTCGTCCTCTTCTGGTCATGTTGACGGATGCGGAGGCTGGATCTCGTGAGGTGCTCCTTCTGCGATGCTTCATAGGGAGATGTACAGACAGCCGATCAAAGACCGCTCGTCGGCCTGCAGAAGTGGCAGGGATTGTCCCAGCCGGCAATGGACTGAGTGGACGGTCACCAGCTGGCATCCCCTTTGTTGACAACAGGGGAAGTAGTTCGGAAAGACACCGACTTCCGTTTGTTCGCCAAGAATTCCCGCAAGTCAGGTCCATGGGAGCCTACATAATCATGCGTAAAGGCTCTTTGGATCGCACATAGGACGATGTCCTGCTTCTTTTATCCCTATAGATGGGATTAGCACTGAATAGTGCTTTGGTTCTAGCTTCGCCACAAAGCGCAGGCTTAGCGCTTGACGAACTGGAGAGCGGAGCACGCTGCGGTGCTTTACCCACTATGCCGCTGCAAGGGCAACTAGCCTTAGATGATACTTTGGCTTCAGCTCCGCGGTCACAGACGCAATGAGTATGCTGTGGTATAATAGCTTCGCTCATAAGAACGATGCTGGCACAAGGCATTGCTGCTCTTGAATTGGGCGGACGGTATGACTGCCGTCTTGACTTTATGATTGGAGCAGACAGGCATCTTGCCTTTTCTTCGCGAGAGAGGCGCGGTTTAGGCGTAGCTACACCTGAAGCTTCGGTTGGAGACTTCTGTTTAGGCTTCCATACCCGTCTTGGCAGAGGAGACTTAGGTTCATAAGGAACCTGATTAGCCACACGGGGCTGAGGGGTGTTGGCGGAATTCTGCTTCCGGCTTCTACTCTGAAACCTTGGTCGTGGACACCTTCCTATGCTTCCGTGCTCGAAGCATTGGGCCACCCCTAGAGAGGACTTCTTCAAATCTCCCTTGATCGAACTGGACAACCAAGTTCTCGAGAGTGCAGGACTTGGGCTATGGGCGTGCTTCCTTGTTGCGCCAGAGGACCGCAGCAGGTTCGCAGAGAACCTTTTCTGTCTCCGCAGAGACTTTCCTTGAAGATTTAGCCAAAGAAGCTCTGGCTGCACCGGCTTTTCTGAATTCAGAGTTAGACCCGAAGGTCTGTTCGTCGCATTGCGACACTTGATTCTCGGCAGTGGAGAATTTCGTCCCCAGCGGAGTCGCCATCTTGTTTTCCATTATGTTTGCAAAGGGGAAAACATACAAAAAAATGAGTTTGAGGAGCTAAATTACAAGTATTCTTAAAAAGATTACAAGTAGATCTCCTCAGAGATTCTGGAGAAGTGTGCCGATAAGAGTCTGGTCAGCGCGTGACCACTTTGTCCCTTTGACGATGCGAGCACTTTGTCCCTTTGACGATGCGAGCGATGAGATTCCCTTCTCGCCTGGTTCCAGGAATCAAAGAATAGAAGGTTGGTAGAACCCTCTTGCTGCTTCTCAAAATCGCCTTCAATTAGGAATTCCTTCTCGCCTGGTTCCGGAGATTCCTTGAGAAGAAGGACGATGTTAGGGTATCAACATCCTGGATAGAGAAAGCAATTCTCTAAAAGATCTCTGAATTCGAGAACGCATGGTGCATTGTGAAGAAGCCTCTGCTTGCGGAGTCCTCTCTCAAGCGTATCGCCTCAGAAAAGCTCTTCGAAGAAGTCCTTGCGCATGTGCGTGGTCTTCTGCCTCTGGAGCCGACCTCCTCTCTTGTGCCCCTGACGGGCTATTTATAGGGAGAGCAAGGGTATAATCGGCTCTTGAAAATATAGAAACAGATTGAATCGAATCTGTTTGAATCTGGAAAGTAGCCTTGCTGCGAGGCTAAGATCAGCTTCTGCGAAGCTAGAATTGGCAGGTCGGTTGATCTTCTTGATCCATTCCATATCGTTGGAGGATTTCCCCTGATCTTCTTACTCGTTTTAGGAGAGTCAAGAGATTATGGCAATCAACTGCCAAATTTGATCTCTGATTTGATCTTAATTGGATTTGATCTGATTAGATCTGATCTCATCTGGAGATTTGATTGGTCAAAGGTTGATCATAGCAGACCAACAGCGGAGCTGCCCGGATTGAGCTCGTAGCGAAGCTAGAAGCGGCTTCTGGCGAAGTCCGAAAGAAACCATTTGGCGGAGCTGGAAGTCCTCTGTGGCAAAGTTGCGAGTTAGCTTCCTGGCGAGACTTTGGATGGCTTCGAGGCGAAGTCAAGTGATATTAGCCTCCCAAGCGAGGCTATCCCTTTGGGCTCGTGTGATGCTAAGTGCTAGCACCTTTAGACTTGCTGAGGTCTGTTTAGAAACAATCCGGGTTCGCTGTCTGCTTGCTGGATCAGTGGAGTCCAAGTTGCTTCCTTATCCCTCGGAGATGGGTGAAAACTGGTCTTCAGCTCGTCTGTCACTTGTCTTTTGTAAATGTCAACAAGTTTAGACATTGTTCGGACCAATAAGAATCTTGTCTTTTTTTTTTAAGTGTCAACATCCACAAAATGCGGCCCAATCGACTTTTTGTTGGGTTCGGAGGAACCCACCAGAATTTCGCTAATATAACCTATTAAAATTGTGTATCCATGAAGGATTTTTATTAAGTATTTGAGCCCATCTAATTTCCAAATTCCATAACGGATTTCAGAGTCAAATTTGTCAACCATCTCGTCCCAATATGGAGTATGAAATGATAGAACGTTTGACTTGGACTCAGGAAGTATAGGAACTAATACCGACTCAGGAAGATGACTTAAGTCAAGTAAAGGTTCAGGAGTCGAGACTGGTTCAAGAAGTGTGTCCAAGTCAAGAAGTTGAAACTCAAGTCCACATTGTTTTTCCAACAATGGAATGTGACTTAATATTGGTAATTCATGTTCAGGAATGATAGGTGGGGGAATCAAAACTGACTCTAACATATTACTCAAGTTTGGTAACAAAACAGGAGTCAAGATTGATTTAGAAAGTTGAACTGGATCACAGATATGAAAATTTAGGTCACATATCTCATTGAGTTCAATATTAAAAAAAATGAGAACTTGCCAATTTGTCAATAGGATTTTCAAAAGTGTAAAATTGGTCAAGTTCAATATGATCATCAAGAATGGGTGATTCAATTTTATGATGAATTGGCACAGGATCCAATGTTGACTCAGGGAAAAGATTGAAGTCAAGGGAAGACACCAGAGTCATTATTGAATCAGGAAGTAAAATTGAATCACTAAGTTGAGATTCATGATCATATTCATTTTCAAGTTCGATTTCAGGAAAAGGATAACTTGCCAAACTGTCAATATTCTTTTCAAAATTTGGAGTTTGGGCAAGTTCAAATGATTGTTTTGAAATGGAACCTTGATTTCCAAAACTACATGACTCTTCGGCCCTAACAGAATGGTTAGTGACATCAGAACTGGTCAAACGGTGAGAACGTAGAGATTCGACCATCATATCTATGTCACGATTTCGAGCATTTTGAGCATGAGTCATGGCTTCAAGCATCTTTTCATAGTTGATGGATTCATTGTTTTGATGAAAAGATGAAGTGTTGTCTTGGAAGTGGTAGTGAAATTGTGAGTCCATCAGATTTTGTGACTGTTGTTGGACTCACGCATACTCCTTTCCAAAATTGATGGTTTTCTATTTTGGACTGGTGGAACTGAGTATGAATCTTGAAAATATTGTGGACTAGGTGGAGAAGAAGGACAAGTTGGTTGAAAATTGGACTGGGGTAGGTGAATCCCCACTGACTCTGTGAAGAGTTGAAATCATTCTGGAAATTATAGTTATTAGATTGGGGGCATGGGTTATATTGATTCGGATAAGACCAATCCGGCACACTAGGTTGGTTAAAGTTATGATATGCCGGGTTGGTAATATCCGAAAATGAAGTTAGTGTGTAATATGGATTATTATTGAAGTTGAAAAAATTATTATTATAAGCCATATCACACAATAGAATACAAACAAAAAGAAAGAAAAACAAACAAATAAACAAACAAAAAAAAGAAAAAATTCTAACCTAAGTTAGGGTAGACCTATGACCTAGACGACTCCTAACTGGTTAGACCGTCCACGGGAGGTATAATGCAGACTTTGACCACAAGCTAATCAGTCAGGTCAGGGCAAGGTTGGTGGGAGGTTTTCCGTCAAAGACGTTCCTTAATTAAATAACCACCAACCTTGGGGCTTTCGGCCCTTAATCCCTTTCCTAGACACTGATTTGGCAGGAGTCAAATTCCAACACCTTTCCCCCTTAGGATAATCTCCTAATTGAGTCCGAGATGTCCCTAGGGCCAACGTCTACTCATTTTTAGTTCGGCTTGGGTTAGTGAGTGCTTGAAATCTGATTTTTAGGCCAAGGAAGGGTGATTAAATTCCCACCTTATCTTGTTATGGGTTAGTGCCCTTAAGATAAGTTTATGCAAGTGTACAAGATATGTAAATAAGATTCACTCAAAGCAATGAAGATCAACCAAGAGTGAGTCCTATTCTACATGCAATGCGAACGTACCTTGCTCCAGCACTCTTCAACAGTAAAATAAAAGAATTAAAAAGACACGTGCCTAAAATGCAAATGTCTAATCAATTTTTTATCTTTTTCAACAAGTATTTACTGTTGGTTTATTAGCAGGCTTATGGTGATGGCATATAAGAAAAAACAAATTACAGAAAACTAGAATTTTGCAAGTCAAGCAGCCCTGCAAAAAACAACGTTAGTAGTCAACTCCTTTTTGCCGCGTATCCGCGGCTTTGGCCGCGAAAACGCGGCAAAGCAGAGGGTAATTGGTCTCTGCTTTCTAGAGCAGATGCCCAATACCACTTATATGTTACTGCAATCTTAATTTCCTGTTTTGCTTGCCCTATAACCTGCAACAGAGAAGAAAATTCATTTTAGTTCTAAAAAATTTTCAATAAAAATCAGATTTCAATAAAAACGTTACCCTCCCCGGCAACGGCGCCAAAATTTGATTGAGGTATAACCTGCACATAAAAATAAAGAATTTCAGATTTAGAATAAAGATGTGCAAGTGCTCAATTCTTACCACTATAGCAAGTGGCTATGCGGGTCGTGATCCACAAGGAGGGTTTTGCGATAGAAGCGTTTACGTTTCTTTATTGAAATCTTAATGAAGATAAAACGAATGTTCTTCTTTGTTTTTAAGAAAGAAAAATTAAAGAAGAGTTAAAGGTTAAGGTTAAAAAGAAAGCGATAGATGAAGAAGGTGAAGAATCAGAAAGAGACTATGTACAAATGAGTTGGAAAAGAAATTATGAAAGATTTGGGAGATGTGGTGATCTATACTAAAGAAATAAAAGAAAAGAAAGAAGGTTGAAGAAATACTTACCTAATTTGATTGATGACTCACTTGGAAACCTTTGCATGTTCTACCTTGCTTTGGAGGCGTTCAACGCATAGGTCATAAGATCGAGCTCAGTCCCTGTTCGCATTATATCATCAAGCCTTGCAAGAATGAAGTGATACGGATCTTGAGGAGGAGAACGTCTTCATGAAGTATCGTTGGCACTCACAAAGGCTTTTGTATACTTATACTTCTGGATTCACTTTCAAGCTCATCAAAAATAAAAGAAGTAAAGTAGAAAGAGGAAGAAGAAAACAAAAGTAAATACGAACATAAACAAATATTTACCTTTATTGCTTGCAGAAACAATGGAAGAAAGGAGGAGGGTACAATCGGTGTCACTCTCAACATAAGCCTCTCTCTCTTACTTACATGAATCTTCATCTATCTGAAGCTCACATTCAAATTACAATTACATAAAAGAAAAGAAAAACCTAAACTACAAGAAATGAAAACTAGGCTAAATCCTATCTCTGCATGCTCGTCCCATTTTCAGCGAACATACTGGCTTTTTATAGGCAAAACCCTAACCATCAGGATCCCGGGGAGATCGGGGGAGCAAACGCTCCCCCTAACTCCCCAACCAAGCCGCGGAAACGCGGCTTGGGCCGCGTTTCCGTGGCCAGGATGTGGCCACCTGGGTCGTCCTGGTTTCGCTTTCTGCTTTTATCTTCAGTTGGTTTGTCAGTTTGAGTCCCGTATTGTGACGAAATGGCCTTAGATTCTTGGCTTTAACCGATCGATTCTGAGAGGATTCTTCTCAACCGGTTCTCAACCTCTTGATTTTGTCCTGATTCAGTGAGCTCGAATTAATTCTGATTTAACTCAGAATTTTGGTGGCTTTTGGGCTCATTTCTCTTCATCTCCTTAAGGAATGGGCCTGCAAATAAATTAAGCAATTAATTAAGACAATGCAAAGTTTTATTCTAGAATAAGTATGAAAATATGGTACTAAATATGCAACATTAGCGACCAATCAGGAGGTAAGTAACTTTTAGTTTCTTCTCTTTTAATTCTTTAGTTTAGAACACCACAATCTATCACTTCTTTTATCACTCTTTTTCAATTTCTTTGTACATATTCACTTTCATTTTCTCCACCTTCTCTATTTACCACTTTCTTCCTCACTTAACTGTAACTCCATTTTTCTCTTTTCTTTTAAAGAACTAAAAGAAGAACTTTAATCATTCTGTGTAACCTCTAAGAGAACTTACTAAAAAAGATTCTATCGCTAGTCCCTCCTTGTGGATCACGACCCGCATAGCCACTTGCTATTGCGGTAGTATTGAGTACTTACACTCTTTATTCTAAGTTCTGAAATTCTGTATTTTGTGTGTAGGTAAAACCTTAATCAAATTTTGGCGCCGTTGTCGGGGAAGGACGGTAAGTAATTCTCTTTTTAGTTTACATTTTTAGCTAAATTCTTCTTTGTTCTTGGTGTACAGATTTAACAATCAAGAAATTTTTATTGCAATGGACATATAAGTGGCCCTGGGCTCTGCTCAAGAAAGCAGAGCCCAGAAGCCCTTAGATTTGCTAAATTCTTGCGGCAATCGGAGTGACCTACTAACCTGTATTTGCTGAAGGTTGGCTAAATTGCATAATTTAATATCTATAGCATTTATCTTCTTACTTGACTCACTGTATATACATTTCTAACACAACAGTAAAAAGTTGATTGTAAATGCTAAAAATGATTTAGATTTTGCATTTAGGCATGTGTCTGTTTCATTACATTTTCTATTTACTGTTGAAGAGTGCTGGAGCCAAGATATGTGTGCATAGCATTTTGTATAAGGTTCATTCTTGTATGAAATATTGCTTGAGTGTTACTTTTTTCTATATACTTGTACAATGTACTAAATTGATTTAAGGGCTTATCCTATAAACAAGATAAGGTGAGGAAGTCATTACCCTCCCTTAGCCCATAAACAATCTCCTCACTCACTAACCCAAGCCTAACTAAAACTGAGTAGACGTTGGCCCTAGGGACATCTCGGACTTAAATAGAAGACTGACCTAAGGGGAAAGTTGATTTGAATTTGACTCTTGCCAAATCGGTGACTAAGGTTGGGGATTAAGGGGCGAAACCCCGAAGGCTGGTGGTTTGACTTAATTAGGCCCGTCGCTTTTGCGTGGATACCTCTCACCAATCTTGCCCCAACCTGGCCGATTAACTTGTGGTCAGATTCAATAATATACCCCCCGTGGACAGTCTAACCAGTTAGGAGTCGTCTAGGCTAAGGTTTACCCTAACTTAGGTTTGATTTTTTCTTTTTATTTGTTTGCTTTTTTGTTTGTTTTTCTTTGTTTGTGTTTGACATTTCCTGTGTGATATGGCTTATAACAATAATTTTTTCAATTTTAATGGTAATCCATATTACACCCTGATCTCTTTTTCGGATATTACCAACCCGGCATATCATAATTTTAAGCAACCTAGTGTGCCGGATTGGTCTTATCCGAATCAATATAACCCATACCCCCAATCTTATGACCATAATTTTCAAAATAATTTCAACTCTTCACAGAATGGGAATTTACGTCCCCCGAGTCCAATTTTTAACTAACTTGTCTTCCTTATCCACCTTGTCCACAATATTTTTAAGATCATACTCAGTTCTACCAGTTCAAAATAGAAAACCATCAATCTTGGAAATGAGTATGCGTGAGTCTAAACAACAATCACAAAATCTGACAGACTCACAATTTCACCACAAATTCCAAAACAACACTTCATCTTTTTAAGTCCACTCGCAACAAAATGATGAACCAATCGACTATGAAAAGATGCTTGAAACCATGACTCAGGCTCAAATCGCTCGTAATCATGACATAGATCTAATGGTCCAAACTCTCCATTTCTCATCGTTTGACAATTTCTGATATCGCTAACCATTCTGTTAGAGCCAAAGAATCATGTTGTTTTGAAAATAAGATTCCATTTCAGCACACCCATTTGAACTTGCCCAAACTCCAAATTTTGAAAATGACATTGACAGTTTGGCAAGTTATCTCTTTCCTGAAATTGAACTTGAGAATGAATATGATACTAAACCTAAACTTGGTAATTCAATTCTACTTCCTGATTCAATAATGACTCCGGTGCCTTCACCTGATTTCAATCTTTTTTCTGAATCAACATTGGATTTTGTGCCAATTCATTATGAATTGAATCGCCAATCTTTTATGATCATCATGTTGAACTTGACCAATTTCATACTTTTGAAAGTCCCATTGACAAATTGGCAAGTTCTTATTTTTATGAAATTGAACTCAATGAGAAATGTGACCTAGATTCTCAAATTTGTGATCCAGTTCAAATTCCTGAATCAATATTGACTCAAGTTTTATTACCCAACTTGAGTAATATTTTAGAGTCAGTTTTGATTCTCATACCTGTCATTCTTGAACATGAATCACCAATATTAAGTCACATTCTATTGTGGGAAAATGAATATGGACTTGAGTTTCAACTTCTTGATTTGGACCCACTTCCTGAATCAATTTTGACTCCTAAACTTTTACTTGACTTAAATGACTTTCCTAAGACGATATTAGCTCCCGTACTTCATAAGTCCAAGTCAATCATTCCATCTTTTTACACTCTATTTTGGGACAAGGGTGTTGATAAAATTGACTCCGAAATTAATTATGAAATTTGAAAATTAGATGGGGTAAATTTTTTAATAAAAATCATTCATGTATACATCATTTTAGTGGGTTATATTAGAGAGATGGTGGGTTCCTCCGAACTCCATGCAAATTCAATTGGGCCGCATTTCGTGAACCAATCAGACCACCACCGGAACCACCACCTTAAGGTAATATTTTACTTTCCTTTCTTCTTTTTCATGCATCTATGCATTAATTCATACATTGAGAACAATGAATGAGATAGGTGTAGGGGAGGGTTCTAGCATAACTTAGGTTTTTCTTTAAAAAATAAGAAAAGAAAAAAAATTAATATTTTCTTTATTTTTAAAAACTTTTTGAAAATAGAAATAATATTTTGACATGTTTTTTGTAAGAAATTAAGTCAATTTTAAGGAATAGGAGAATCAAAATTAGGATTTCTTATACTTGATCAAAATAAGATTATTTGTTTGATATTTAGGGTTAGAAAGATAATTTGTCAAAGTAATTTAGTCTTGATCTTTTCCTTGATGAAATATGTACACTTTATACACTTACATACTTAGGGTTCAAAAATAAAGATTCTTATGCCTTATTAAAATATATATATCTGTTAAAAATAAACAAATCTAATTATTTATTAGCTAGGTGCTTTGACCTAAGCAAGCCTTGGTATTTATGCAAAAGATGATTAGATAAGTTTAAAAAAAAGAAGAAAAAAAAAAAGAAAATATATATATATAAAAATCCTCTGATTAAGCTGGGTATTTGTACCTCATAAAGCATAAGTATTCACGTCTTAAAGCGGTTCATATAATAAAATACTTAGTTTTGTGGCCTTCTTTGTGAATGGTAAAAGCAAACACAAAATTAGGTAAAGAAATGTGGGTCGATGTTACCGCTTTTACGATTCTTCCGTAGTAGCAAAGTGGCTCTACGGGTCGTATCTACAAGGAGGGAGAGCAATGAAAGCTTGATGCGGCTTTTTTGCTCAAGAAAAGCGAAATTTCTTTGTTTCAAATAAAGAATCGAACAACGAAAGCAAGTTGGTTTCAAAAATTATTTTAGAATGATTTGGTGATTTGTAAAATTGGGTTTCTTAATGGTAAAAACGCATGGCTAACTTTCTACTAAGTGCTCCTACTAATCTCTAATTTCTTGAAGATGTAGCCTCACGATGGATCATAGGTAAGCATAGCACTTATGCATAGGAACTATTCAAGTAAAACTCGAGTGAAAGTTCTTCCTTAAACTTTAGCTTTACACGGCAAAAACTTAGACATTCCCTTATCAAGATCCAATTGAAGGCGAGAATACGGGAAGAGACAAGTGCACTAATGGTATCGGCAAAGTTAAAAGGAAAATCTCTAACTTAAAAAAACAAGCAAAGTTTAAACTCTATAGATCATCAAAAACCCGTTAAGCATGAAATATAAGAGAGCTAATATTTGTAAGTAAATTAGAGTTAAAACCCTCGTCTTAAGATGTCATAGCTCTCATTTGCACAAGGCTTATTTGACACTATTAACTCTTTTGGATTAAAAATTAAGTTATTAGAGATTAGTGGGTTAGTAGTTAGTTAGCCATGCAATAAGAGAGTTAGTTAGACATGGTAGTAAAAGAAATAAAAAGAGAAGAGGTAAAGAGGGGGGAGTTACACTAGAACAAGGAAGTAAAAGCAAATGGAAAACAAGTAATTGGAAAGAAGAAAGAGAACTAGTTATTTGTATTAGATTGCCACTTTCAAATACAACTTTTACACACTCTCTTTCACTCTAATGGCTAAACTAAAACTAGAAGAAGAAGAAAACTACAATAACTACAACTCCTAGAATAAGATAATAACAACTCCTAAACTCTGGATCTGCTTCTCCTCAGACCCAGGGGGGTTTATAGGCACCAGAGGAAGGAGGGCCAGGGGGACAACCCTGGCCCAAACCCCGGGCGCGGCCGCGCCCGTACGGCCGCAGAAACGCGGCCTGAGCCGCATTTTCGCAGCCCTTCCAGCGTGCTGTCCCTTCTGTCTCCTGTCAGCTGGATCTTCTGGATTCTGGATTTGATGTCCTAGGCTGACAAAATCTCCTCCCTATGGTCAATGGCTACTTGGTAGGCCTTTAATTAACCATTAAATGATGATTTTGGGTCTTCTTCTTCATTTGCACACCATGGACCTAGGATCAAGCAAGCAAAGCTTCATTAGCAGAATTTTATATCAAATAAGTTTGTGAATGTGATACAAATCATGTAAAATTATAGATTAATCACACCCCCACACTTATTTTTTTGCTCGTCCCGAGCAAAACAATAAAAAATAAGAAAATTATTACACCACTTTCGCAGGTGACGCGATTGCACTGAGCATGTGCAACAAGCCTTTAAACCTCTAGGTTTCCTATAGAGGAGGAGTGTCATCTCCTGAGGGTTTTTAGCGGATTGCACCCACAAAATCTAGTAAGTGAAGAAAAATATTTAGTTATTAGTAAACCTCTTTAAGAAAAAGAATTTTCAATTATCTAAGTAAAAATCATCGAAGGATGTAAGAATTAGGTTCAATCCTCATAAGTCCTATTCTTTAGCCATTATAAAAGAAGAAATTATGATTTTTCTTTAAATTTAGAAAGGATCTTGTATTTCTAACTCATTCTGTTATTTTGCTTTAGATAGATATGCATAATGTGTAAGTGTGATTTGCTTGGGATTTTTCAACTCAACTTTGAATATCATTTAATTTTATTAATATTCATCTATTATTTTTGGTTTTATTAGACTTTCTACTTTACTCATGTAACACATATCAAACTGATAACTCCCAAACCATTTAGGGCACCAGGTGAAAAAACACCCCTCAGGTCAAATATGCAAGTAGAGTAGGCCACGAAATCAAGATTTACTTATATAATAATATATATATATATATATATATATATATATATATATATATATATATATATATTTATTATTTTATTTTTTTGGCGTGAGTAATCATGCTTCTTGAGGCACAATTATCCAGCATTTATTTTTTTAGAGTTCTGTCTCTAAATCCCAAGCATATGTGTATAGTTTATGCATATTCTACTAAGGCTAAATAAAAGGTATAAGTTATTTTCTTATCCCTCCTAACTCTTAGTCAAACCAATGTTTCATTTTTATTTAGGTTAAATAAAGATTCCTTAATAAGGTTCTCTTAATTCCTATAACCTTTTGGTACTTTTATAAAGAGTGTGAAAATCTTTTTTTTCATTCAGGAGAATTTTTTTTTAAGTAAAAAGAAAAAGAAAAAGTGAAAGTGTTAGCACCCCCACACCTATCTAATGCATTGTCCTAAATGAATGTCATGTAAATGCAAATGCAGTAAATAGGGGGAAGAAAGGATATCATCATCTCCGCCGACTCGGGCCAGCTGAAGTGCTGAGGCCAGCCGAGCGTGAACGCCTGAGGGTTTCCTCAATACATGCCAGCCGAGAATCTTGAGCGTCAATTGCCTCCTAAGCCTGATCTAACCCCTAAAAATCTTCTTCTTGCCCTTCCAGATGGAGGAGATGAAAGCAGTAGGCTCGGTAGGGGGTGGTTATTGCCAAAATTGCGGGTCATCTTCCTCATCCATGTGTTTCTCTGAGGATGATTCAGCGGGAACATCTTCGAGCTGGACAGTTGGTGTCCAGATAGAATGCAGGCAGCTATTGTAAGCACTAGTGATACGCTCAGGGGTCACTAGTACTCTATCATATTAAATAAATTCCGTATCCGGCAGAAAGTTTCTGCATAGATGGGTAACTAGGATAGGTAAAGAGTATTTCGCACGTCTAGTACATCGGGAGTTAGCAATTAGCTGCTGCAAAAGCATAGTGTTGATACAGACAGTGTGTTGCCTCGTCATAAGGCTGTGAATAATCTGAAGTGCAGGTCTGTAGAAGGAAGTGGTGTGATCGATACCCAAAATATTACGTTGGATCTAACGTCCAACGCAGTGAATGTTACGAAACGTGATATTTGCTCGAACATCATGATCGAGTTCAGTGCAGCGCACCCCCATCAAAGTTAGGTTGTCAATCAAGGGCAGGGGGCAACAAGCTGAGGGGGGATGGAATTTGGGTGACCTCTTCAAAGGTATCCCGGGTGACTTCGAAGTCCCCGTGACCCAAATGGATAACAAAACGTTCATGGTCAATAGTCGCAATATCGATACCCAAATAAAATTGTTTCACTAAGTTTGGGCAGTAGTAGGCTTCAAGAGTGGTATTATCATAAACTAAGCCATACCATTGCCTCCCCTAATTCGATCTAAAAATACTGTACCATATCCTTGAACATCATTAAATATACGAGAAAAATCTTTTTCAAGGAATATGGTAGGAGCCATATCTAGTTCTGAAAAATAGTGAGAGTGAGTAAAGAATTGCAAACCTCCCCTGGAAGCTTTGGGGGAAACCAAAAAAATTTTGCCTACAGTAAATCCAGAAAGAGAAACCCAAATCCGTGTAGAAACTGAGGAGAACTTAGAATCCTTGCTGGAAAGGGAGCTGGCGGCGCGGCCAACTCCTGGAATAGGCCGCGTTTCCGTGGCTAGAACAGGCTGGGCGTGGCCTGGTTGAGGAGGGAACTGACGGGCTTCGACGTGAGGTGTGTGGGGACCCTAGCTGCTGGCAACAGGGAAACCGCGAAAATGCGGCCATGAGGGATGGGGCGCGGCCTATTGGTGGAAAGAGAGGAGAAGGCTTGGGGAAAGTGGCATCTCTTGACCTCCTCTCCTTAGATCTGGAAACAAAGGATGGGTTTAGGTTAGTGGAGAGGGGAAGAGAAGTATAAGTAGGAGTAGAAAAAGTGAATTTCCAATTCTAACCTTAGGGTGAGTGGGTATTTACAAGTATGTAAGGGTGGTTATATCATATAGACAATTGCAAGGAACCCCCCAATCTGTATGTTATTTACACTTCTATTTTTATGTATTTATTATTATTATTATTATTTTATTTTTTTTATTATTTTTGTTGTGGTGGATGGCTGTGGTCAAGTGTATGACGGAGCGAAAAGACTCTGCACAATGTCAGTCTGCGATGCAGGCTCAGTGATTAAAAATAGCTTCAGTTTTTGCCCGTTTACTTTGAATTCTGCATTGTTCTTAGATCGACAATAATCACAACACCGTGTGGGAAAACGGTGCGCACAATGAACGGTCCAGACCAACGTGTCTTCAGCTTCCCCGTGAAAATATGTAGCCTAGAGTTGTATAGCAGAACGTTATCTCCCGGGGCAAAGTTTTTTCGGTTTATGATCTGATCATGAAAAAGTTTAGTCCTGCTTTTGGTGATCCGAGCATTCTCATAGGCTTCATTCCGTATCTCCTCTAATTCTGAGATCTGCAGTCTCCTTAGCTCACCAGCCTTACTCAGATCAAAATTGAGTTGCTTAATGGCCTATAGGGCACGATTTTCTAGCTCCACTGGCAGATGATAGGCTTTTTTGAATATAATTCTGTAAGGAGACATCCCCACAATTGTCTTAAAAGTAGTATGGTAAGCCCACAATGCATCGTTGAGTTTGACCGACCAATCCTTTCGGTTTTGTCCGACAGTCTTTTCCAAAATGAGCTTGATCTGTTGATCGGTGACTTCAACATGCCTATTTGTTTGGGGATGATACGAAGTAGATAACGTGTGATTGATGGAATATTTTCGCATTAGAGCTTCAAAAACTTTATTGCCGAAATGTGGTCCATTATCACTAATTATCACTCTGGGGGTGCCAAATCGGGAGAAGATGTTTTCTGTGAGAAATTTGACAACCACTTTGTTGTCATTGGTCTTTGTTGGCATAACTTCTACCAATTTAGAGACGTAATCGACAGCAACCAAAATGAACTGGTTGCCGAAGGAATTAGGAAATGGTCCTATGAAGTCGATATCCCAAACATCAATAATTTCAACTTTCAGGATCGGGTTCAGGGGCATCATGTCTCTTCTTGAAATTTTCCCAATCTTATGATAATTTGCACATGTCTTACAAAAGTGGAATGAGTCTTTGAACAAAGTGGGCCAGTAAAATCCACTCTGTAAAACTTTCTCTGCAGTCTTGCGGGGACCGAAGTGTCGTCCGCATGCAAGTTCATTGCAAAAGCTTAGCACACTCCTCTGTTCTTCCTCTGGTATGCATCATCGAATAATCTGCTCGAGACAATACTTAAAAAGATCCAACTCTTCCCCGAAGAAGTACCGTACTTGGGCAAAGAAATGACACTGGTCTTATTTTATCCAGTCAGCGGGTATTTGTTCAGTGGCCAGGTAATTGACTATGTCCGCATACCAGGGTTCCTTGAAAATGGCCAAGATGCACTCGTCTGGGAAATCCTCGCTGATCGGAGCTTAGATAGGTGCGTTCGGAATTTGTGATAGATGATCAGTGACCCTATTTTCTATACCTCGTTTATCCTGAATTTCCAGGTCAAATTCTTAAAGCAAAAGGATCCACCGAATCGGTCAGGCTTTCGCTTCCTTCTTAGTAATGAGGTATTTTAGTGCTGAGTGATCTGTGAAAATCATCGTCTTTAAGCCTAACAAGTATGGCCGAAACTTTTCTAACACAAAGACAATGGCCAAGAATTCCTTCTCGGTCATTGTATAATTCTGTTGGGTGTCATTCAAGGTCCTACTCGAGTAATAAATCACGTGCTGCCTATTGTCGATGTGCTGCCCTAGAATAGCGCCAATAGCAAAATCAGAGGCATCGTACATGATTTCAAATGGTTGTACCCAATTACGAGCAGAGATTATAGGCGTAGAAATAAGTTCTTACTTAAGCTTCCCCCATGACTTCAAACATTCATCGTTAAAATCAAAGGGCACGTCCTTTGCGAGTAGGCTGGTTAAGGGCCTAGCGATCTTGCTAAAATCCTTAATGAACTATCGGTAGAACCCAGCATGCCCTAAAAAGGATCTAATATCCTTGATGCTTTTGGGTGGTGAAAGCTTAGCAATCACTTCCGCTTTTGCCTTGTCCACTTCAATGCCTCTCCTAGAAATCTCATGGCCCAGGACAATCCCCTGTCTCACCATGAAGTAACATTATTCCAAGTTTAGAGTTAGGTTCTTTTTCTCACATCTTTGCAGAACCAACTCAAGATGATGAAGACATTGTTCAAATGAATCTCCGTAGATAGAGAAGTCATCCATGAAAATCTCATGTAAACGTTCTACCATGTCAGAGAACAAACTGAGCATACACCGTTGGAATGTTGCGGCAGTATTGCAAATCCAAAGGGCACGCGTCGATAAGTGAAGGTTCTGAACGGGCAGGTGAACGTGGTATTTTCCTGATCTTCTGCAGCAATGGGGATTTGATTGTATCCCGAGTACCCATCTAGGAAGCAATGTACTTATGTCCAGCTAAGCGTTCAAGCATTTAGTCGATGAAGGGTAGCGAGAAGTGGTCTTTATGGGTGGCTGCATTCAACTTTCTATAGTCAATATAAATACGAACCTTAGTAGGTAGTCTTGTTTATACCAACTCTTTTTTCTCATTTTTAACCACCATAAAGCTAGCTTTCTTCGGGACCGTATGAACAGGGCTAACCCATTAGCTATCAGAAATGGGATAAACGATCCCATTATCTAATAGTTTCAAAATTTCCGCTCTTACTGCATCTTGCATAAATGGGTTAAGCCTGCGTTGGGGGTCCCTCTTCGGAGTCACTTCATCGGTTAAATGGATTCTATATTGAACTATGGCTGGACTTATCCCTTTGATATCCTTTATCGTCCTTCCAATGACTTCCCTATGTTTCTCCAGAATAGATATTAAGCTGTCCTCTTGTTGCTCAGTCAGGTGGGATGCTATGATGACTGGCAGGTTTTCTCTTCCGCCCAAGTAGGCGTACTTGATGTGTTCAGGTAAGGCTTTTAGCTCTAGGGATGATGTTGCTTCATTGGAGGTAATATCTGGACTTTCAATCCTTTGATAAGGTACATTTAGGCCTGACGCCAAGTCTACTGCTGAATCGACGATCTGGTCTAGATTAAAATCCTCAGACTCCAGATCAAACTCTGTGTCTGTCTCCATCTCTAGGCTTTCCTCATGCTCATTGGTCAGATTTTCAAAAGAATTGACCTCAAAAGTCTGATCATTGATATCCCTGGGTTATCTTCCAAGTTTGAAGACATTTACTTTTTTCGTCTATCTCCAAAGGTCAATCGCATGGACCCGTTCCTACAGTTAATTATGGCATTGGCTATAGCAAGGAATGGGCGTCCTAAAATGACCAGAGTTTGAGACCGTAAATTTGACACAAGTTGGGTCTCAAGCATAATGAAGTCAACGGGTAGATGAAATCTCCGACCCAGATAAGGACATCTGTGATTTTTTCCTTTAAGATTTTCACAGATCGTTCAGCTAACTGAATGGTAACTTGAGTTGGGCTCAGCTCGCCTAGCCCAAGTTGCTGGTATAGTGAGAGAGGTAGCAAGTTGAAACTTGCTCTCAGGTCAAGAAATGCTATGCTAATTTCTGTTTGTCCTATGATGCAGCAAATTGTGGAACATCTAGGATCCTTGTATTTTACCAGAATGGGACCAGACAGAATTTCGTTTATATTGGTTGCCAAGAACACTTTCTTGGGCACATTTGTCTTTCTCTTCTTCATACACATATCCTTAAGAAATTTGGCATAAGCTGGGACTTGTTGGATAGCGTCTAGAAGAGGCACATTTAGTTTGACCTGGTTAAACATCTCAAGCATCTTCTCCATATGCATATTCTTATTGTTGTTTCTAAGCCTATTAGGAAAGGGTGCTACAGACTTATGAACTTATTCAGCAGCTTTGTCCTCGTCAGATGTTTGTGGAGCAGATTGGGAGGAACTAGTAGAGGTGGAGGCTGAGGTAGGATCAATGTGGACTGGATTTTTCTATTGGTAGACCTGATTGTCCACCTTCTTTTCAGATCGAAGTGTGTGAACAGTATTGCACTGGTTGATCGAAGGATCCTGAATTTCATGCGCTTGATTGGAGTTTTTAGGATTAACTAGAAGCTGACTAGGTAAATTACCCTTTGGTCTTTCACTTAGAGAGCTAGCTAACTAGCTCATCTGCGTTTCCAATCTCATTATGGCCTGTGAATGGTTGTTCAGCATTTGTCTCTAATTTTGCATGAAAGCGGCTTTGGACTTCATAAAAGCTTCCATGCTCTCCTCCAATTTACTGAGTTTCTTTTCCATTGGTGAACTTTGGGAGGAGGAAGATGGAGCTTGACTGGGAAAATTTGGTGGAGGACTGGGATGGTGAAAATTGTTAGAGAAATTAGGCCTGGAAGGATTGTTCTGGGCCCAAGAGAAATTTAGTTAATTCCTCCAACCAGCGTTGTACATTTACGAGTAGGGATTATGCGGCGGCCGTGAGTAGGCCGCGTTCAGGTGTTCCACTTGTTGGGTATGGAAAACAAGGCACTCTTTAAAGACATGGTTCGGTGCCTGACAGTATGAACAACCCTGATTGTGAATTGGTGGTGGGTTGATCTGATTGACATTGGCTGGCTCTTTTGTTTCTAGAGCCTCTATTCTTCTCATTGGGGTTGTAATCTTAGCTTCTACAGCTATGGATAATTCTAGAGATAGGAGACCTCCTCTTGAAGCTATAGATTGTGAATTCCTTAGTTTTTCCTAGGCTGGCTCCCATTGTAGGGTTTTCTCCGCTAAATCCTCAAATAAATCTCAACCCTGATTTTTATCCTTTTGCAAGAACCCTCCCTGACACATGGTTTCTAACAGGGTTTTCGTCTAATAATCTAAACTATCGTAGAGAATCTGATACTGATGCCATTTCTCCACACCATGATGGGGGCACTGAGCTAGTAGGTCTTTGAATCGCTCAAAGTATCTCCAAAATAGTTCGCTCGGTTCTTGCCTGAACTACATGATATTCTTTCTAATGAGAGTAGTTTTGTGAATTGGGTAGAATTTCTTCAAGAAGGCCTTGACGAAATCGTCCCATGTTGTAACTGAATCTACCGCCAAACTGTATAACCATTTTTTAGTTAGGTCCTTTAAGGAAAAAGGCATGAAATGTAACCTAACGGCATCGTCTCCTAGCTGGGGAATATGCACATGAGACACACTTCTTCAAATTTCCTAACAAAGGAGTATGTTTCCTCTGATTCTAAATCATGAAATTTTGGGAGAGTATTGATGAATTAAGGTTTTAATTCAAAGTTATTTCCATTTGCCTCAGGCAGCTTTATATAAGATGGCAATGAGGTTCTGATCGGATAAAATCTGTCCTGAAGTGACGCCATCATCGGTTCTGGATGCAAAGGTAGAGAAGAATTTTTGGTAAATCTAAAAGTTACAGGATCTCTAATCCACTCTTGCATGTAGCACACCACAAACAACGTAAAGACAACAAAGAATAAAAAACAAACAAAAGAAAAAAAAACAACCACAAAGTCTTAGTATAAGGTACCTGGACCTAGACAACTCCTAACTGGTCGATTCTCCAGTGGAGGATGTTGTAGGAACTCGACTACAAGCTAATCGGCCAGGAAAGGGCAAAACTCTGTGGGAGGTATCCAGGCGTGAGCCACGGGCCTTAATTACGCCAAACCATGGAGTTTTCGAGACTTTACCTCTCAATCCACTTTCCTTAAACACCGATTTTGTAGGAGTATAGTTCTTGCAATTTTCACCCTTAATTAATCTCTTAATGATCCGAGATGTCCCTAGGGCCAACGTCTATCAATTTTTAGTTAAGGCTTGGGTTGTGTGAGTGCACTTGGAGATAATTTTTAGGCTAAGGGAGGGTGATGAAATCCCCACCTTATCTTGTTTATTTGAGATTTTTCCCTTAATGTCGATTGTGCAAGTGTACAGTTTATTCACAACAAGGTAACACGCAAAGAGATAAATCACTCCAAAATGTTGGTCCTATTCTATATGAATGCACACGTACTTTTTCTGCAGCACTCTTAAAAAGAAATTGAAATGAATTGAAATAGTCACGCGCCCTAAATGTATGAGTCTAACCCAAATTTCAATTAAGCAACAAGTGAATTTCTGTTGAGTTTATTACACATGTATAACGTAAAGCATTCAAGGGAACTAAAAATTTTCGAAAGCAATTTGAGCGGCTTTCGGCAACTATGCAAAAGAGTTTGTTAGTACTTCAATTAGATAAATTCGCTTTTACACGAATTTTCCAAGGGCAAATGAATTCTCATGCAATATCTTTGGCCACAACTTTCGGTTCCTGTGATAGTGAGCTCCTTGGTACTTCTCCTACACACAAGAGCAAAGAAAAATCTTTAATATTGAACAACACAGCCATTCTCTCCCCGGCAATGGCGCCAAAATTTAATCGGCAAAAAGCAAGCACGGTAAATGAATGTGGGTCAATGTTACTACTTTTGTGATTCTTCTGTAGTAGCAAAGTGGCTCTACGGGTTGTATCTACAAGGAGGGAGAGCGACGAAAGCTTGATGTGGCTTCTTTGTTCAAGAAAAGAGAAAGTTCTTTATTTCAAATAAAGAATTGGAAAACGAAAACAAGTTGGTTTTAAAAATTATTTTAGAATAATTTGGTGGTTTGTAAAATTGGATTTTCTTAATGGTAAAAACGCATAGCTAACTTTCTACAAAGTGCTCCCACTAATTTCTAACTTCTTGAAGATGTAGCCTCATGATGGATCATAGGCAAGCATAACCCTTATGCATAAGAACTATTCACGTGAAAATCGAGTGAAAGTTCTTCCTTAAACTTTAGCTTTACACGGCAAAAACTTGGACATTCCCTTATCAAGATCTAATTGAAGGCGAGAATACGGGAAGACACAAGTGCACTAATGGTATCGGCAAAGTTAAAAGAAAAATCTCTTACTTAAAAAAATAAGCAAAGTTTAAACTCTATAGATCATCAAAACCCGTTAAGCATGGAATATAAGAGAGCTAATACTTGTAAGTAAATTAGAATTAGAATCCTCATCTTAAGATGTCATAGCTCTCGTTTGCACAAGACTTGTTTGACACTATTAACTTATTTGGATTATCAATCAAGTTGTTAGAGATTAGTGGGTTAGTAGTTAGTTAGCCATGCAATAAGAGAGTTAGTTAGACATGGTAGTAAAAGAAACAAAAAGAGAAGAGGTAAAGAGGGGGAGTTACACTAGAACAAGGAAGTAAAAGCAAATGGAAAAACAACAAGTAATTGGAAAGAAGAAACAGAACTAGTTACTCGTATTAGATTGCCACCTTCAAATACAACTTTTACACACACACACTCTCTCTCTCTCTTTCACTCTAATGGCTAAACTAAAACTAAAAGAAGAAGGAAACCATAACAACTACAACTTCTAAAACAAGATAATAACAACTCCTAAACTCTAGATCTGCTTCTCCTCAGACCCCAAGGGGTTTTTATTGGCACCAGAGGAAGGCGGCCAAGGGGACAACCCCTGGCCAAAACCTCGGGCACGACCGCGCCCGTACGGCCGCGAAAATGCAGCCTGCGTCGCGTTTCTATGGCCCTGCCAGGGCGGCGCGTGCCTAGCTTCGGGCAGCGTGCTGTCCCTTCTGTCTCCTGTCAGCTGGATCTTCTAGATTCTGGATTTCATACCCTGGGCTGAGAAAATCTCCTCCTAAGGTCAATAACTACTTGGTAGGCCTTTAATCACCCATTAAATGGTGATTTAGGGTCTTCTTCTTCATTTGCACACCATGGACTTAGGATCAAGTAAGCAAAGTTTTATTAGCAGAATTTTATATCAAATAAGTATATGAATGTGATACAAATCATGCAAAATTATAGACTAATCAGTTTGCTCAAGTCCTTAAGTCCTTGGGTGCTTTCTCACCTGGTGCCCTAAGACCGTTTGGTTTGGGAGTCACCGATTAAAGGCTCGTTACATGAGCAGATTAGAAAGTCTAATAGAACTAAGGAATAATACCACCAAAAATTAAAAAAATAAAAATAATAAATAAGGCATAAGAGTTAGACTTAAAGAACCCTTAGTCAAAATTTTCACGGTCAAAGGTGCATATGACTTAGGGTAAAGTAATAGGCTAGATGAGAAGTATAATTTGACTCCTTATTTTGATTGATAACAAATTTTTGAATAGAGACTAAGTTTAGGAATGAAAAATTCGATTTTCCTATAACTTATAGATTACTTAAATCTTACAATAAAATTTTAAATATTTTTCTTTCAAAATGTGTTTTCAAAATACTAACATTTTTCTCTTTCTTTACGGATTTTGTGGGTGTAATCCACTGAAAACCCTCACGAGACAAAACTCATCCTTTAGGGAAAACCTAGAGGTTTAACGGCTTATTGCACATGCTGAGGCAATCGCGTGACCTACGAAAGTGGTCTAATAATTTTTTGTTTAGTTGTTTTGCTCGAGAACGAGCAAAAGATAGGTATGAGGGTGTGATCGGTCACTAATATTGCACATTCATTATCATATTCTCATACTTAGTATAGAATAAACTTTGCTTTTTTCTAATTATTGTTTAATTTATTTGCAGCCCATTACTAAAGGAGAGGGAAGAGAAACGAGCCCAAAAGCCCACCAAATTCTGACTTAAATCAGAATTAATTCGAAGTAAGTAGATCAGGGTAGATCAGGTCGGTTCAGGTCGGTTGAAAATCAGTTAAAAACATATCTCTTCAAATCAATGGGTTAAAGCCAATGATCAAAGGCCGTTTCGTCAAATTCAGGAGCTGAAATGAGAAATCCAGAACCGGATAAAATAATCTCTCGAAACCAGGGACCCCTACCATTTGGGTGTAGCCACCTGGCCACACCTAGGCCACGAAAACGCGGCCATAGCTGTGTTTCTACGGCTTAGTTAGAGAGTCAGGGGGAGCATTCGCTCCCCTATCTTCTTACGTCTCTCCCCGTTAGGTTTTGCCTATAAATATAGGGTTCTCCAGAGACAAGAGGGAACGACCGCAGAGATAGACTTTACGCCAGTTTTTCCTTCTTTTTATTGTTGGTCTTTATTTTTCTTTTTATGTAATTTTTAGTTTTATTTATGTAACTCAGAGGAGTCAGAGTTTCATAGGAGAACGAGAGTAAAGGTTGTAATGAGAGTGACATCCGTGTAAGTTGTTCTTTTTTTCTCTTATTATTACAAGATTGAATCTATAGTTGCATTTGTAAGTTCTTCTTTATTTTGTGTGTTTTTGTTCTTCATTTCTACTTTTCTTCTTTGGTACCAATTACTATCTAAGTGAGTCTTATAGCACCAAAAAAGCCTTGCCCTTGCGAGTGCCACCAATAGCTCATTACGATGGATTTCTAATCTCATTCTGTATCACTTCAAACTTGCATCATCTTGATGATATAATGTGAAAGAGACGAGAATCAACTCTTATGGGCTATGCGTTAATAGCCTCACTTCAAGGTAACATTATTGCCACAGCTTCAATGTAAGTATTTGGCCAAAGGAGGTAAGTAACTTATAGTTTATTTTCTTTTAATTCTTTAGTTTAGAACACCACAATCTATCACTTCTTTTATCACTCTTTTTCAATTTCTTTGTACATATTCACTTTCATTTTCTCCTCCTTCTCTATCTACCACTTTCTTCCTCACTTAACTGTAACTCCATTTTTCTCTTTTCTTTTAAAGAACTAAAAGAAGAACTTTAACCATTCTTTGTAACCTATAAGAGAACTTACTAAAAAAAACTTCCATCGCTAGTCCCTCCTTGTGTATCACGGTCCGCATAACCACTTGCTATTGCGGTATTATTGAGTACTTGCACTCTTTATTTTAAATTCTAAAATTTTGTATTTTTGTGTGCAGGTAAAATCGCAATCAGACTCCATTTGAGAAAGAAAGTTTCTTAGAAATTAAGAGAGTTTTTATCAAATATAAGAAAAGGCATGACTAACTAACAACTCTACACAACTAACTTACTAATATCTTGATGAATTGTTCCTCATATAGATTCATTGGCATATTGTCCATCTTATTTCATCAAGTCAAAGAGTTGGCCCAATTTGTATAGGTGTTTCTCTCTTAACTTGGTTAGGTGGCTTCCTTGGATTATAGGCTCCCAATAGGTTCATAAGAATGAAACTTAAGAATTTGAGATTTACAATTTAGGTATGAATAACAAGAATGTTAAGTTCATTAGATCATCAAAGTCATGGTTTAGCTAGCATGAAATAAGAAGCTAGTGCATTAATTTGTCAGTATACTAAAGTGATTACATCATCATGTTCCATCAAAGCTCTTGTTAAAGAAATACGGCTCTAAACGAGGCACACATGAATCATATAGAGGAAATCACAAAACCTTCATTAAGATAAAAAATAACACTCATCTTCATTGGGAATTACAGAGACTTGTTAAGCACAAGACTAGAAATTATAAACATCCAATGAATCACATGAGTTAGTATCATCCAAGAGTTAGTAGTTAGTAGTTGCTAGAGGTTAGTTAGTTATGTTAGAAGGTTAGTTAGCCATGGAGAAGTAAAACAAAGAAGAAAGCATGATAGACTAAGATGTAAGGAATTAAAAGTTTGAAAGTAAAAGAGTAAGAATTAAAAGAGTAAGAAATTAGAAGAGGAAGATCATGAGCTTTGCATTTGATTATCACTCTCAATTACAAATATTTCACTCTCACCTTCTCTCTCTTTTCTAGAATCTTAAAGGGGAAAATGAAATTATAAGAGAACACTAAAAAAGAACCTAAAATAATCCTAATCCTTCCCCTAAAATTTATGGCTATCTCCTACTACCCGCAACAGAGGCCCTAGGGGTCTTTATATAGGCATCAGGTGCTCATCACTTTCAATCGTAGCCACAGAATCAAACGCTATATCAATGGTCCAAGTTTTGCCGTGGATTCACGGCCAAAGCCGCCTTTCCGCGGCAGAATCTTGGCTATTATGCCAGCGATCGTGCTGACAGGCTATCTCTTCTCAGGTGTACTGTGGGAGCTTTTAGAACTACGAGAGTATTCTCTGGTTCATTGCAGATGAGGGCTTTTTTGGATTAGGATCTTTTTGATCCCCTTTAAATCATTTAATTAGCTTAGATTTGGGCCTTCTTCTTCATTAAAGAGTGGACCTGAAATTTAAGAGAAATAGCCATTAAAAATCTCAGTTTTATAGATAATATGCATGAAAATATAATGCAAAATGATACAAAATTGAACACTAATCACACCCCCAAACCTAGCTTTTGCTCCAAAATAAGCAAAGAAAGAATAAAATTCTAACTATTACGCCACTTTCGTAGGTGACACGATTGCATTGAGTATGTACAACAAGCCGTTAAACCTCTAGATTACCCTAGAGGAGGAGTGTTGTCTCCTGAGGGTTTTCAGCGGATTGATGCCACAAAATTCAAAGAAAGAGAAAGATGTTCGTGATTTTTCACAAAGAAAAAGAAAAAAGTTTATGATCCATTTTTGCAAAAATTTACGTGATCTTCTGATTTTAGGTTGCCCCAAACTATTCCTTCTCCTTATAAGTCTCCGTATAAATTTTTATCTCCAATTAAGGTTAAGTTTCTAAAGTAGAGAGAGCATCAGATTTTGTATCATACCTAAAATATATACATTTATATGTATGAGAACTTGCATTTAGACTATGAAATTTTACTTATATTTATTTATTTATTTTATTTTTATATAAACATGTATGTACACTTATTTATTTCCTTTAGTTTCATTAGGCTTTCTAATTTACCCATGTAGCAAGTCTTTTACCGATGACTCCTATTCCAGATGATCTTACGACACCAGATGAGGATACATCCCTAAAGTTCCAGGATTCAAGTAAACAAAGCCACGAATGTTAAGGACTCAATCGCCTTTAGGTGTGACTGGTCATGTTTCTTAAGGCACAACTAACCAGCTTAATTGGTGATTAAGTGTTTATTTACAATTTTTATTTCTAAATTTTTTTCTTTTCTTTTTTTATAGATTTTATAAAAGTATTTAATATTTGTTTAATCCCTCAACATGTAAATGTATATAATACTTAGGAAAAATTTAGAATCTAATTATCTTAACCTAAAAATCCAATATTTCTTCTTATTTAACTTATATTAAGAAATCTTAGTTTAGAGTTTTCCTAATTCCTAAGATCAAGTTAATTTTTTTAAAAATGGATCAAAAAGAAAATTTCTCTTTTTTTATTATATATAAAGAAAATCATGATCTAAGTTTTTTTTTTTGAAAAAAAAGTCAAAACCTAAGTTAGTTCTAAAAGAAACTTAAAATCCTAAAAAAATCAAAAATTAAACTATGTCGTCCGGTCTTCTTAAGGTGGATGTATCCATTTGAGCGATACATGAAAAAGGGAATGAATCTCATTTTTTGTGTATATATGTTGAGTTGTTCATTGTTCTTGAGAATGAATCATTGTTCTTTGTATATTCTTATCAGCTCATGTCATTATTCTTTAGAGCAGCTCTCAACAGAGAGTAACTCTCTGTTTTTGAAATCAGAGGGCAGCAACAGAGAGCAACTCTCTGTTTTTGCTCTAAGTTGAGAGAACACCTCCTTGTTGAGTTGCTCCCTCTGTGAATTATAAAAAAACACTTTTGATGCTGATTTTTTAAAGAACCGGCATTAAATCTACTTTTAATGTCGGTTATCTTAAAAATCAATATTAAAAGACGGACTTTTAACACTGGTATTTATTAGAACCAGCATTAAAAGTGGTACTTTTAATGCCAATTTTTAAAAGAACTGGCGTTAAAAGTGTGACTTTTAACGCCAGTTCTTATCAAAACTGGCATTAAAACTTTATTTTTGATACCAGTTTTGATATGAAACTGGTGTCTATTCTCCTATATGACGGCGGTTGAAAACCGCTATCATATGCTTAGAGATATCATGACTCTAGCATACAAGTCGGTTGTAAATCCCTATTTAAGATCAGTTTTAACAGACATAAACATGTATTTTGTACTAATGTAGTATGAAAAAGTATCATTTCATGATAAAATATTCACCTCAGCACGTACATTTTGCGAGAAATGCGGTAGATATGGACAAAAGAGGTCAGGGTGTAACATGATATGCCGGGTTGGTAACATTCGAAAAAAGGTCAAGGTGTAACAAGGATTACCATTAAAGTTGAGAAAATTGTTATTATAAGTCATATCACATGAAATATCAAAATCGAACAAAGAAAAATAAATAAATAAACAAACAAAAAGAAAAAAAATCTAACCTAAGTTAGGGTAAACCTTAAACCTAGATGACTCTTAACTGGTTATACTGTCCACGGAGGGTATATTGCCGAATCTGACCACAAGTTAATCGGCCAGGTTGGGGCAAGATCAGTGGGAGGCATCCATGCCTAAGCAACGTGCCTAATTATGCTAAACCACCGACCTTCAGGGTTTCGCCCCTCAATCCCCAACCTTTGACACCGATTTGGCAAGAGTTAAATTATAATCAACTTTCCCCTTAGTGTTGGCCCAAAAGGTTACACTCTCCATTTGTTTAGAGTTTTGATGATAACAAAACAAATAAGAGCTATTTGGTACTAATAAGTTTGTTCAAGATAAGTTTCAGGTTTGTACCATGTTTGAAGGCCATTGCTTAGCTTTTGCAAGAAATTCTAGGTTCATGGAGCAAAGAAGGCTTATGGCACATCAAGGAAGGAACATAGAAGAGAAGGCTCTAGCTAGGCTTTGCATGGCTCAAGACTTCAAGATTGCTCAAAAAGACTTCATTAGATTTGATTTTAGTTTTATAGATTTTGTTAAATAATAGTGAATAGGGTTGAAGCTCCATATTCCAGCACACACACACGTTTTTGCACACATGCCTTTCCTAGAAATATTCCTTATAAATATATACAAAATATTTTAATACAAAGCCTATTGATTACAAACTCAATTTTACGTTTTATATATATCTCTAATCAAAACTATTTTGTTAGATTTCAAATCCCTTTCAAAATTATGTTTCAGTTTTGACTTTTGGCCTGAGCCGGTCGACCGACCGGTCGACCGTCACTAAGTCAGGTCAGATCGGTCGACCGACCCAGTCGACTGGACTTCTGGCAGTTTTTGTGCATATCCATGTGCATGTTTCCTGGTCGACTGGGCGGTCGACCGAAGACCTTCAATCGACCGGGCGACTGGCCGACTGAAGTGGTGTTGCTCTCTGTTTGTTTCGGTCGACCGGGCGGTCGACCGAGAGCCTGCAACGGCTCTTTTGTTTAAACCCCGGCCGATCGGCCGGTCGACCGAGATAGTCGTTTCAGCCATAACGGCTAGTTTTAAACACGTTTTAAATTTGTCTTTTTCTTCTCTAAGCGTGTTTAAATGGTATTTTCTGGGTCTAATACTTCCTAATTAGCATTATGAGAGTTTACTCTTTAATCCCTAGCCCTCTCCTATAAATAGGGGTGATTAGGGAGAGGTTTCACACAACAAGCATTTACAAAAAGTTTCAAAAGTTTTCAAAGGCTTTCAAAAGAGTTTGGTCCTTGTTTTTGTGCTGAAGAATCTCTCATCGCTGAAGTTTTATTTTCTAAACTCTCTCAAGTTTATTTTCTTTTTCTACTTACAATATTTGAGCTTCAATTCTAACCATTATTCTACAGGGTTCTTGTAAGGGAAAGAGGCTTTTGTAAAAGATAGTTTGTGGTCTTTTGATCACCAAGAGAGAACTTGTACTTGAGATTGTGGAGTTGGGTACTCCGGTGTGATTGTAATTCTTTGTGAAGTTATAGTGATTAGAAATCCTTCTGGGTGATGGCGGGGACGTAGAGTTGGGTGCTCGAACCTCGGAAAAATTCTCATAAATCTTCTAAAAATACACAAAAATAGGTTTATCATTTTACATTGATATACAAACTTGTGTTAAAAATTTCAACACAAATTTCAAACATTTTTGAATCATTTTTGTGTTATAGAAATTTTGCCAAAAACCAATAACTGTATTTTCTAAAACTTGGATTTTTGAATAGAAAATACGTTTTGTTCAAAACTCATCCAAATACAAAATATGATATCTAAACACTTTGAAGCATGATGCATATGGACATAAGTCCAATATACATGAAACATATATATATATATATCCATGTTTTTTGACTTTAATTCCAAAAATACGTTTTGTTAAAACACAAAACCTAAAACACATGAATAGATGTTAAAACACAAAAATACGTTGTTGTGCACAAGTCCTTTGGATGAAACACACTCTCCTTGATTATGATTTGCATTATAATCATATAAAAATATTCTGTGATAATACTAGTACTATACATATGACTAAGAATGCAAATCAACATAGTAAGACCAAGCACATTGAGATTAGATATCACTTTCTTAGAGATCATTTTGAGAAAAGAGATATAGATATTGATTATGTTTCAACAGATTTGCAACTTGCCGATATTTTCACTAGACCACTGGTTTTGCTAGATTCTCCTTTATTTGTGGTGAACTAAATGTTTGTGTTATTGAATAAAAATGTTTTTCTTACCCTTTTTGATGTATGAAAAAGGGGGGAGAATAAGTTTGATTTATTATGGTCTTGATTCCAATATAAATTTATATTGTTTTTGTTTTTACAAAGTGTTTATGATTTCTTGTATTTGAGTTTAAGTGTTTTGCAAGTGTTTAATACCTCATGGTTTTTAGTCTCATGGCTTTTGCTTGCATATTACATTGTTTTTATTTGTTTAATGTAGCATAATTTGAGGGGGAGCTTACACCTCTCTTTTATTTTTTAACATAGCCTATTTGTTTTGTCATCATCAAAAAGGGGGAGATTGTTGGCCCAAAAGGTTACACTCTCCAATTGTTTAGAGTTTTGATGATAACAAAACAAATAAGAGCTATTTAGTACTAATAAGTTTGTTCAAGATAAGTTTCTGATTTGTACCATATTTGGAGGCCATTGCTTAGCTTTTGCAAGAAATTCTAGGTTCATGGAGCAAAGAAGGCTTATGGCACATCAAAGAAGGAACATAGAAGAGAAGGCTCTAGTTAGGCTTTGCATGGCTCAAGACTTCAAGATTGCTCAAAAAGACTTCATTAGATTTATTTTTAGTTTTATAGTTTATGTTAAATAATAGTGAATAGGGTTGAAGCTTCATATTCCAACACACACACATTTTGCGCACATGCCTTTCCTAGAAATATTTCCTATAAATATATACAAAATATTTTAATACAAAGCCTGTTGATTACAAACTCAATTTTACGTTTTATATATTTCTCTAATCAAAACTATTTTGTTAGATTTCAAATCCCTTTCAAAATTATGTTTCAGTTTTGACTTTTGGCCTGAGCCGGTCGACCGACCGGTCGACCGTCACTAAGTCAGGTCAGATCGGTCGACCGACCCAGTCGACTGGACTTCTGGCAGTTTTTGTGCGTATCTGTGTGCATGTTTCCCGGTCGACCGGGCGGTCGACCGAAGACCTTCAGTCGACCGGGCGGCTGGCCAACTGAAGTGGTGTTGCTCTCTGTTTGTTTCGGTCGACCGGGCGGTCTACCGAAAGCCTGCAACTGCTCTTTTGTTTGAACACCGGTCGACCGGCCGGTCGACCGAGATAGTCGTGTCAGCCATAACGGCTAGTTTTTAAACACGTTTTAAATTTGTCTTTTTCTTCTCTAAACGTGTTTAAATGGTATTTTCTGGGTCTAATACTTCCTAATTGGCATTATGAGGGTTTACTCTTTAATCCCTAGCCCTCTCCTATAAATAGAGGTGATTAGGGAGAGGTTTCACATAACAAGCATTTACAAAAAGTTTCAAAAGTTTTCAAAGGCTTTCAAAGGAGTTTGGTCCTTGGTTTTTGTGCTGAAGAATCTCTCATCGCTGAAGTTTTATTTTCTAAACTCTCTCAAGTTCATTTCTTTTTTACTTACAGTATTTGAGCTTCAATTCTAACCATTATTCTACAGGGTTCTTGTAAGGGAAAGAGGCTTTTGCAAAAGATAGTTTGTGGTCTTTTGATAACCAAGAGAGAACTTGTACTTGAGATTGTGGAGTTGGGTACTCCGGTGTGATTGTAATTCTTTGTGAAGTTATAGTGGTTAGAAATCCTTCTGGGTGAAGGCAGGGACGTAGAGCTGGGTGTTCGAACCTCGAAAAATTCTCGGTGTTTGCGTTTGATTTACTTGCTCTTATTCCTTGCTTTACTTTCATTGCTCTTATTTCTTATTTTCTACATTCATTGCTATATTCAATTGTTTCATATTCATATTGTCAATCTTATACTCATACAACAAGATTACATTACGCACCTCCAACTCATATCTAGAGGAATCAGGAGGAAGGAGTTCAGAGCCCTTCACGGAGTATTCAGCTTCTAGTCTTGTTTTGGATTGATTGTTGCATCATATTTTTTTATTGTGCATTGATTAGCATTATCACCTATTCACCCCCCTCTAGGTGATTTCACTTAGGTCTGTCTCTTATTGAGTCCGAGATGTCCCTAGGGCCAACGTCTACTCAGTTTTAGTTAGGCTTGGGTTAGTGAGTAAGGAGATTATTTGTGAGCTAAGGGAGGGTAATGACTGCCCACCTATCTTGTTTATACGACAAGCCCTTAAGATTGATTGTGTAAAGTGTGCAGGATATAGAAAAATAACATTCAATAAGCAAATAATCACTCAAGAATGTTTCCTAAACTATATGCTCTGCATATATACCTTTTGCTCTAGTACTCTTCAACAGTAATATAAAATGTAAATGAATTAGACGCGTACCTAAATGCAAAGTCTAAACTATTTTAGTATTTAACAAACATCATTTTACTGTTGTGATTAGAAAGTATGTATAGTGAGACAAATAAGAAAATAATTAGTTACAGAATTTTAGCTTAGTAATTCAGCCAACCTGTAAAAAATACAGGTTAGTAGTTCACTCAGATTGCCACTAGAATGTAGCAAATCTGAGGGCTTCTGGGCTCTGCTTTCTTGAGTAGGGTCCAGGGCCACTTATATGTCAAGTGCAGCAAAATTTTCCTTGTTAAACCTATACACTGAGAACAAAGAAGAAAGTTAATCAAAAATGTAAACTTAAATAAAGTTACTTACCGTCCCTCCCTGGCAACGGCGTCAAATTTTGATTGAGGTTTTACCTGCACACAAAAATACATAATTTTAGAACTTAAGAAAAAAGAGTGCAAGTTCTCAATACTATCGCTATAGCAAGTGGTTATGCGGGTCGTGATCTACAAGGAGGGACTGGCGATGGAAGCTTTTTTGGTAAGTTCTCTTTTATGTTACAATCAATGGTTAAAATTCTTCTTTAGTTTCTTAAAAGAAAATAGAAAAATGGAGTTACAACTAAGTTTGGAAGAAAATGGTAGATTGAGAAGGGAAAATGGAAAATGTATATATACAAAGAAATTAAAAAGATTGACTAAAATGGTTAGGAGATTGTGGTGATCTAAACAAAATAATTAAAGGAAAAGAAACTAAAAATTACTTACCTCCTCTGGCCAAATACTTACCTTGAATCTATGGCAATGATGCTACCTTGAAGTGGAGGCGATCAGCGCATAGCCCATAAGAGTTGATTCCAGTCTCTTCCACATTACATCATCAAGACGATACAAATATGAAATGATATAGAATGAGACTAAAAATCTATCGTCTTGAATTATAGGTGACACTCGCAAAGGCAAGGCTCTTTCGATGCTACAAGACTCACTTGGATAGCAGGTGAAGCTTCTTTGAAGACTACGATGGGAGTGAACTGAATCAAAGTGTTGCAGGAAAGAGAAAAAGTGCATTCTGGCAAAGCTCAAGATGGCCTAAGGCATGACGGTATATCAGCCAAAGGTCCCAGGGAGAGGGAGCAAGAATAAAGGCTTCACAGTACGGTTACAATCAAGAAAGAAATCAAGGTAAAATTTTAAATTTTCAAATGTACTTTGCTAAAGGCTTGAAAAGCAAATCAAGGTGGAGATTGTTTTAAAATTGCCTTGTTTTCAAGAGGAGATGATGGTCAAAGAAGATCTAATCAAGTTGGTGAAGAAGAACTTGGTAAAGAAACAGATTAAAAAAACAGTGTAGCGATCGACAGGTTTATCAACTGAACACAATGGGTAATCGACAAGACTGTCGATCACACACAATAAAGAAGAAATGCAGTTCAGTCTATCAGCAGGTAGCAAACAGTGTCGATGGACTGGCACACCTGTCGACAGGCATGTCGATAACCAGAGGCCCAGAATCGAATTCACGTTTCTTTTTCGGACAAGTTCAGATTTTATTTTCTGGTGGACTCTGAATAGAACTTAAATTCTATTCATTGAAGAATTTATTTCTAAAGATTGAAGAGTCTATAGTTGTTATAGATCAAGAAAATCAACACCTACAAGGATTGATTAAGTTCGTCACGTATTCACCAAGATCATCTCATAATTAGAATAGGGTTATATTATAAAACTCTATAAATAAAATTTGTAACCTAGTGTATTGCACAAGGAAAATATAAAGAGTCAATGTATAGAGAGAGGTAGGTGATGGTGCAAGGAAGAAGAAATACTCTTCTAATTTTGAGAGATTCAAGGAAAAAGTGAATACTCTTATGGGAATCAAGGGGAATGTTAGATTTTTTTTTGTACTAAGTTTATTAATAAAACTCTCTCAAGTTCTTTTCCCATTGACAAAGACCGGGTTTGATCGAACCACATTAAATTCTAATGATATTTCTCTTTTGTCTTGGTATTACTACTTTGCTATACTAATTTTTTGCTGTAAGTATTACATATCGCCATGGTTTCGCAATGTCGATCACGGTCTAGGACACATAATAGTTGATGTCATAGCTCAATTAGTGGTGTGATATCTGTTAGCCCAAAGGTTCACCACTCTAGTTTTGATGATAATTAACTCATGTAGTTATAGTACTAATGATCTTGTATTATTTAAATTTTAGATTTTAATAAAGATCTTAGTTGGTTTTTAGCTTCTTCAAGCTAGCACTTGTCGATTCAAGGGCTCAAGCATAAAGATCATATCAAGAATTCAAGGAGTCTAGCTCAAGGAATCAAGTTTGAATCAAGACAAGATGGAGAAGAAGACCTATTCAACAAAAAAACTTGAGGCTAGAGTTTGTATATTTAGAATTGTGAAAAGTTTAGATTAGTTTTGATTGCTCAAGCTTACACACACACACACAAAAGTTTTGATTTTCAATTTAACCTGTTTTTAGTTTCATGACTAGATTTCATCTAAAACAAATTTATATAGTTTATATGTATATTGAATTCTATCCATACAAATTGGTGCCTCAAAAAAAGTTTGAGAAACTTATTTTTGTATTTATACCAGTATTGAAAAAACTTATTTTTTCAATTTATAGTTTAGTTTTGAAAAAATAAATTTTATGTTTTCAAAATGGTATTTTACATCTCAATAAGAAGCTCACATTTTTATAACTCGTGTTGATTTTTTATCACAGATATTTGTGCTCATATATATTTAAAAGAACTTATTTTTATAGATTTTATAGAAATTTATAGGGATTTAAAAGATGTTTTAAAACAACAAAAGATAGAGTTTTTAGCCCTGAGATAATTAACCGGCGGTCAACCTGATGTGTCACAAGCAACTAACTTGTGTACATGGTCAACCGGGCAGTTGACCAAACGTGCACACTAGCCAGATGCTTGTCCACACGGTCGACCAGGCGGTTGACCATTGGTCTAAAGCTAAATAGCTCCTCTGGCCTGTCGATCAGTCGGTCGCTTGATAGTTGTGCAGAGTAGATTACACTGCTCTGCGTGGTCAACCGGGTGGTCGATCGCTCACTCTAACGACTAGATTTCTACGTTGGCGGTCGACCACTAGACCCAATTTTCGCCTGTCTTGCCTCACACGGCTAGTTTTTGGATTTTCTGTTTTTTGTTTTATTTCAAAACGATTATATCTTACTTTATTTGGGTCTAATCAATGTTTTAATAGCTGGGTTTACTCTCTAATCAGCTTTACCCTATTCCTATAAATAGGAGTCATTGGTGAGAGTTTTAAATAAGATTTCGATAAGAGTTTACAAAATTTTTACAAGAGAAAAATTTGTTTTTAAAGTTTTGAAAATCAAGAAAACAAGTTTTGAGAAATTTAAGTTTTGAGCTTCAAGTTTCTATATCTTCATAGATATTTTCTCAAGTGTTTTCTTAAGAGTTTCATTTCAAAAATTCTAGTTTTCTCGCAAACTTGAGCTATCATTTCTCTCTTTTTAGGATCTTATTTTTGTGAGACTTCTAGTTTGTGATCTTTCTAATCATCAAGTGTTGTTACTTTCAATTTGCCTTATGCTACCCTCTTGTTTATAGGTGTATTTGCTTTATGTATTGGCTTTGTGCCCACCTCTTGTGTAGAGGTCTACTGGCTTTGTGCCCTCCTCTTTTGTAGAGGTATGTTTTTTTTGTGGAGTTTTTTTTATAAAGATAGTGAAAATCCTTCTAGGTGAAGGTAGTGATGTAGAGCAAGTGACTCGAACCTCTAAACATATCCTCGTGTTTGTGTTTGGCTATCTCTTAACTCAACTCTACTTTTATTTATATCTTGCATTACTATTAGTACTTATTCATGTATACTTGATATTGTGCTTATACTTATTTTGATCCAAGTGAGCTATTGAAACACCTTATCTCTTATAAAATAGGAATCTTGAAGAGAAGTTCTAGAGACCTTCATCGAAAATTCGACTTCACTTTTTTAAATCCATTTGTGTGTTTAGTTTTTGTTAGTATAAGTTTTTAAATTTGTATTTGACTAGCACATCACCTATTCACCCCTAGATGATTTTCAATTGGCATCAGATCTGGTACTCTTGATATTCGGTTTAACCACTATAGAGTGCTTTTGATATTCGGTTTAACTACTATAGAGAGATTCTTATTTTTGCTAATCATTATATTTATTTTGCAAACACAGGTCATATAGTGGTAAATCTAGTATTTATTGTTCATCCAAGTTTGATAGACTCAACTTTCCTATATGGAAGGTTAAGATGAATATTTTCTTGAATTTCTTGGGTAATCGTGTGGCCAAAGTTATATCCAAATTCTTTGTTTATCCGGAGAGTGATGAAGACTCATGGTCTGAAATTACCATTAAGGAATATAATGCAAATTCCAAGGCCTATTATGCATTACTTCAAGCTTTGAATAATAATGATATTTCTATGGTCATAAATTGCACATGTGCACATGATATTTGGCAAGTTTTAGTTATCATTCATGAAGGCATAACACAAGTTAAGAAAGCTAAGATTGATTTGCTTAGCTCTCAATATGATCGTTTCACTATGTTTGATGAAGAGTTTATTGATGATATGCTTACTGTTGGCCCAAAGGCCCATCACTCTAGTTTAATGATGATCAACTCATGTAGTTATGTTTACTAATGATCTTGTATTTAATTAGTTTCAGATTTATGATCAAGATCTTAGTAGGTGTGTAGCTTCAACAAAGGATTTAAAGTCAAGTTTTGGAGCTTACATGATTTCATTCAAGAGCTTGTGCATCAAGACCACATCAAGTACTCAAGAGGAGTCTAGCTCTATGGATCGTGTTTGGACCAAGTCAAGAAGATGAGAAGACATCAAGTGAAGACTTCAAGAAGATGAAGACTTGTATCTAGGTTTGTTTTTAGAAGATTTTATTTTTAGATAAAATGTAAAGGATAGAATAGTTGGTGGATTGCTCAAGTACATATATACACACATTCTTGATTTAGTTTGTTTTAGAAAAGAATTTTAATCAAAAATCAAACCGGTATTCAAGTGAAGACTTCAAGTGTTTTGATTTTTGGTTTTCAAGTTTACATGTTTTATCCAAAACCATGTTTTAGTGCATAATGTCAAAACATAGATATTTCACCATGTTTGTGTAGTGGATCATACCCATACACCACATCCTTTAAAAGTGTTTAGAATATCTTGTTTTTGTATTTGAAAAAATAAGTTTTAAAAAATCAAGTTTGGAAAATACTGATTTTCATTTGAGCCAAAATTTTCAAGTTACAAAAATAGTCCAAATCATTTGTAACATGCCTTGATTTTGTGCAAGCATGTTTGTTTATCAAAGTATATTAGTAAAACTATTTTTGTAGATTTTTCAGTATTTATGGGATTTTATTTGAGCCAAAAAGACCAAGTTTTAAATCCCAGTTTTCTGTTTCCAGGCTTCAGACGGTCGACCGACCGGTCGACTGAGTTTTGAAGTCGGTCGACCGGGCGGTCGACCGACATGCACAGACGTGCACGCCTTTGGGCACTGGAGGGCCGGTCGACCCATCCGGTCGACCGCCAGAGAGTTGCTGCTCTCTGGAAAACCCTAGTCGACCGAGCAGTCGACCGATAGAGAGTTTGCTCTCTGTTCCAGAGGCTCGGCCGACCGGGCCGGTCGAACGAAGCCCTAACAGTCAGATTTCTGACCGTTGGCGGTCGACCGGGCGGTCGACCGACAGTTCTGTCAGGCCTCCAACGGCTAGTTTTTGGAGCCCTATATATTGGGCCATTTGGGGGCTGTTTTCACCAAGATTTTAAGTGGATTTTTACAACAGTTTTTCTTACTCTTTTAAGATGTTTTCTCCACTTATATAAGAGCCAATATTTCCAATCAAAAGGATAGTTTATCAAGAGTGTTTTCAAAGTGATTTTTCTTGAGTTTTTTCCTCCACCATTTCCATCCTAGTTTTCTCACACAACACTTGAGCTATCCATTGCTATATCTACCTATAGGGATTTGTTGTGAGAGGATTTTAGGTGATCAAGAATTGTGATCACCAAAGTTCATCTTTGCTCATTGAGGAGGCGGACGTGTGTGTTCGCATTGTTTCGGGTCCTAGTGGGGACTCGGTGTTTCGAGTTCGTGTGTGAACTCCTTATTTGAGGTGCGGCCTCGGCGAGCCAGTGGGCTTGTGGTGTGCACGGACTAGGGAGTCTAAGAGCTTGTACGTGTTGCGGCACCGAGTGATCTGGTGGGATCGATTTTAGTGGAAATCCATCGTGTGTCGAAGGCGGGGGATGTAGAGCAAGTGTGCTCGAACCTCGAAACAAATCCCTTGTGTTTGCGATTGCTCTTACTCTCTCCCTTATTGTTTTATTCTTGCATGCCTCTATTGCTTTCATATTTATATGCTTGATATAATTGTGTGCTTTATTGTATATGCTTGGGGATTGTTTGCTAACACTTGTATTCAACCAAGAGAGCCAACGCGGCACCTCAACCCTTATCTAGGGGAATCTAGAGGAGTTAGTCCAGAGCCCTTCACGGGGAATTCGGCTACACTCTTGTGTTAAACGTGGTGTTTAGTTTAAATAGTTTGTTTAGGTCATAATAGTTTTTTAATTCCGCATTTAGTGACCATTAGATTAGCCATCACCTATTCACCCCCCTCTAGGTGATTTACAATTGGTATCAGAGCAAGTGCTCTTGATTTGGGCCTTACAACCTAGAGTTAAAGATCCTCATTTTTAGGCTAATCACTATTTTTGTACACACACCATGGATTTCATGTCACCACCCATGTTTGACATTCTTAACATCCAAATTTGGAAGGTTAAGATGTTCTTGTACCTCAAAGCCTTAGGCATTCATGTCTATCTTGCCACAACTAATGATGCATATTTTTTAAATGGTAAGAACATTGAGGCTAATGCAAAAGCCGTACATGCTTTAAGATCTACCCTAAATGATGTTTATTTATCTAGGGTTGCTAATCTTGATTTGGCTTTTGCAGTTTGGAACACCATTATCAATACTATGCGGGGAGCGACTCGGATGTTGGAAGCGACACTTCCAACTTGTGCGATATGGTCCAAGGGGATAACCCCCTTGAGGTAACTACCGAGTCCGATGTAGAAGAGGATGTTGATATGCCATATAATGAACTTGCATCTTTTTGTCAACAACTCTTAGAAAAATATGAATTTCTTAGAAAAGATAATAAAAATTTGAGAAAGAATTTTGATTGCATGCTAAAAGAAAATGATTCTTTTAAAATAAAATTGCATGCATTGAAAAGGAAAATGAGATTTTGAAAAATGAGAATGTTTCCTTGCTTTCTAAATTAAATGATATTTGTGAAGGAAACACTAGTTTGAAAAATGAAATTATTTTGGTGAAAAACAAAAAGAAATTGTTTTGCAAGAAAATAACTTTTTAAAAAGAAAATTTGTTGGAAAAGAAAAAGAAAATGTTTTTCAAAAGAAAAAGAAAAATGATTCTTTATCTCACCATGCTTTACATGCCCACATTGATCAAAATGAGATAAATGTTTTGAAAAATAGGATTGATTGTTTGAGCTCCATTTTGAGCTTATGTGCTTTTAACCATTCTAGATTGGAGTCCTTGTTTTCAAAGAAACAAACTCCACATGTTCATGTACATCATCCTCATCATGCATATGCTTATGTTGCATGTCATGCTCACACTCACACTCATATGCATCTTAAGGTGTACAAATGTACACATTGTGGCTGCAAAGGCCATTTAGCAAAGTTTTGTTTTGACAAGTTGCATTATTTAAATTTTGCTAATAATAAAAATGTTTGGGTGCCTTACAATGCTAACCCTAAGGACCCAAAAGAAAATGGGTACCAAAACCCCACCTTGTGTTTTTGATATAGGTGAGGGATCTCACACGACGTGAGAGGGATGGTGCCTTGATGGTGGATGCACATAGACTTGAAGGATATATATAATTGATGCATCGCTATCAAGGAGGTTTGGTGGGACAACCATCATGTTTGGAGATTTGGAGTAGTTCCTTGGTTTGGTAACTATTTCTAAACTCCTAATTTATGTTACATGCTTTTCATTTGTAATATCATATAGCATGTTCATGTTTTATTTGTTTTGTGCTTCATGTGGTAAATACTAGTTTAAATGTAGTTTTTATCGAAACTTGTATTTATACATGTACAAATAGTGAACAACAAATTGATCTATATATGTTTGTACTTCATGTTCATTTGTACTCACTTTATGCACATGTATAGGCTAGTTTTGATGATTCTTTCATTTGTACTTGTTTTGTCAATTTTCATGTTTTACTTCATGTATATGTAATTTTTATTCAAATCTAATAAATATACATGTATACCCGTGAGTCTCTTGCCTTCATGCAAATACCTTTAATAGACTCTTTTATGTTTAGGATATATATGTATATTGTTAGATTTGGATAAATCATACATATACCTTGAAGTTTGTTTTTAAAATGAAAAATGAATTTTCATGATTTTTGTTTTGATAAAATGATAGTTGTTTCGAGCTTCATTGACTATTTTCATGAAAATGCTATTTACATGATTTTTGATCACTCACACTTTTATTTGTTTATTCATGACCTTGTTTCATGAACACATTTTTGAGCTTTATTGATTTTGAGTGTCAACTTTTGTGTATTTGGTATGACTCATTAAAAATATATGTTTTGATTTCATGTTTTGAAGGATCTTTAACTAGTTTTTCAAAAATTCTCTTCAACTAGTTAATTATTCTTCATTTCGTAGTGATTTTCAATATTATACTATTTTCAAATCTATTTTTGAAAACCCTACCTTCTATGGGCGGATGGCTGGACGTGTATGCCTTGCGAGCTTAATTGAAAAATCCTTTATCTTGAGCATATGAAGGGTGGTAGGTTATGAGTTATATACTTGATTTACATTGCTATTTTCAATTGGTATCATTGGATCTTTTCAATTGGTATCTAAATTGATAATTTTGTATATACTCATATTTTGTTTTTTATATATGTATGCTTCATTATTTTCATAATATCAATTGCTATTGGTATTCTCTTTTCATACATATATATGATTTTCGTGTGCTTGCTTTACAATTGGTTTACTTATTTAAAGCACAAAATTAGTTTATGCTAAGCTTAAGTTAAAACTTTATTTTCAATTGATGTTTCAATTGATATTTTAACAATGCATAAGCTTATGAAATATAAAATTTTTTTGATCATTATTTTTTCAATTGATGTCAATATGCTTCAATTTCAAATTTGTTATAAATTTTACAATTGGTAAATTTACAATTGATATCAATATGAATTACCTATTTGAAAAATTCAAAATGTAATGTTTATTTACAATTTGGTATCAATATGATTTTTTTTCAATTGGTATCTTAAAATTTGATTACAAGTGGTACCTCAAATTTTTTTATTGAGAAAAATTCAAAATTTGTTTGAACAATTAATAATCAAAAAATTTTTTGATTTGTATTGCCTATATGCAAGGGGAGCTTAACATCTCTTCTATATATAGATTCATGATGAGTGTATCTTGTATTGAGAAGCTTGACAACTCTTCTTTATGTGATATACGTGTGTAGGGGGAGCTTCACATCTCCTCTTATGTATTACATATTATACGTTATGTGAATTAGGGCTTGTCATCACTCTTTCATGTAATGTATATGTGTAGGGAAGTTACTTTACCGTCTTCCTCTTCATGAATGTATATCGCATATAATCTTTTATTGACTTATTGGTTTACACCCGTTATTGGTCTCTTTGTTTATGACAAAAAGGGGGGAGAAAATTTTGTTGATTTTGTTTTTACTTTAACCCCTTTGTTGATGATTGACAAAAAGGGGGAGAACTATTGGAGAAAGATTTTGAATTTATATGCATGTTTTGTGAAAAAGGATTGTTTATGCATATATGTTTTGTTTTGCAAATAGGAGAAAAAGAATTTGATGTGTTTTATGCTCATAAACATGTTTATCTCCTAGCTTTGCATACATGCCATACATGCATATTTATTGTTTATTTGTTATGCATGAGTTAAGGGGAGCTTCTTTGGAGCTTTACTTTAATCCATGCATATATAACTTCATGAGTTTTGTCATCATCAAAAAGGGAGAGATTGTTGGCCCAAAGGCCCATCACTCTAGTTTTGATGATGATCAACTCATGTAGTTATGTTTACTAATGATCTTGTGTTTAATTAGTTTCATATTTATGATCAAGATCTTAGTAAGTGTGTAGCTTTAACAAAGGATTTAAAGTCAAGTTTTGGAGCTTACACGGTTTGATTCAAGAGCTTGTGCATCAAGACCACATCAAGTACTCAAGAGAAGTCTAGCTCTATGGATCGTGTTTGGACCAAGTCAAGAAGATGAGAAGACTTCAAGTGAAGACTTCAAGAAGATGAAGACTTGTGTCTAGGTTTGTTTTTAGAAGATTTTATTTTTAGATAAAATGTAAAGGATAGAATAGTTGGTGGATTGCTCAAGTACATATATGCACACACACTCTTGATTTAGTTTGTTTTAGAAAAGAACTTTAACCAAAAACCAAACCGGTATTCAAGTGAAGACTTCAAGTGTTTTGATTTTTGGTTTTCAAGTTTACATGTTTTATCCAAAACCATTTTTAGTGCATAATGTCAAAAATATAGATATTTCACCATGTTTGTGTAGTGGATCATATCCATACACTATATGCTTTAAAAGTGTTTAGAATATCTTATTTTTGTATTTGGAAAAACAAGTTTTGAAAAATCAAGTTTAGAAAATACTGTTTTTCATTTGAGCCAAAATTTTCAAGTTACAAAAAATAGTCCAAATCATTTGTAACATGCCTTGATTTTGTGCAAGCATGTTTGTTTATCAAAGTATATTGGTAAAACTATTTTTGTAGATTTTTCAGTATTTTATGGGATTTTATTTGAGCCAAAAAGACCAAGTTTTAAATCTCAGTTTTCTATTTCCAGGCTTCAAACAGTCGACCGACCGGTTGACTGAGTTCTGAAGTCGGTCGACCGGGCGGTCGACCAACGTGCACAGATGTGCACGCCTTTGGGCACTGGAGGGCCAGTCGACCCATCCGGTCGACCGCCAGAGAGTTGCTGCTCTCTGGAAAACCCTAGTCGACCGAGCAGTCGACCGATAGAGAGTTTGCTCTCTGTTCCAGAGGCTCGGCCGACCGGGCCGGTCGACCGAAGCCCTAACAGTCGGATTTCTGACCGTTGGCGGTCGACCGGGCGGTCGACCGACAGTTCTGTCAGGCCTCCAACGGCTAGTTTTTGGAGCACTATATATTGGGCCATTTGGGGGCTGTTTTCACCAAGATTTTAAGTGGATTTTTATAACAGTTTTTCTTACTCTTTTAAGAGGTTTTCTCCACTTATATAAGAGCCAATATTTCCATTCAAAAGGATAGTTTTTCAAGAGTGTTTTCAAAGTGATTTTTCTTGAGTTTTTTCCTCCACCATTTCCATCCTAGTTTTCTCACACAACACTGGAGCTATCCATTGCTATATCTACCCATAGGGATTTGTTATGAGAGGATTTTAGGTGATCAAGAGTTGTGATCACCAAAGTTCATCTTTGCTCATTGAGGAGGCAGACGTGTGTGTTCACATTGTTTCGGGTCCTGGTGGGGACTCGGTGTTTCGAGTTGTGTGTGAACTCCTTGTTTGAGGTACGACCTCGGCGAGCTGGTGGGCTTGCGGTGTGTACAGACTAGGGAGTCTGAGAGCTTGTAGGTATTGCGGCACCGAGTGATCCGGTGGGATCGATTTTAGTGGAAATCCATCGTGTGTCGAAGGCGGGGATGTAGAGCAAGTGTGCTCGAACCTCGAAACAAATCCCTTGTGTTTACGATTGCTCTTACTCTCTCTCCCTTATTGTTTTATATCTTGCATGCCTCTATTGCTTTCATATTTATATGCTTGATATAATTGTGTGCTTTATTGTATATGCTTGGGGATTGTTTGCTAACACTTGTATTCAACCGAGAGAGCCAACGCGACACCTCAACCCTTATCTAGGGGAATCTAGAGGAGTTAGTCCAGAGCCCTTCACAGGGAATTCGGCTACACTCTTGTGTTATACGTGGTGTTTAGTTTAAATAGTTTGTTTAGGTCATAATAGTTTTTAATTCCGCATTTAGTGACCATTAGATTAGCCATCACCTATTCACCCCCCTCTAGGTGATTTACACTTACCCGTTTAACTATAATTACTAATGCACTTATTTTTTTAGATAAGCCTATCAACAATAATCAACAGATGCATAAAATTATTAAAGCACTTTCTAAAGCTTGAAAAGTCAAATCTTCTACATTGAAAGGCTCAACGATAGAGAAAATAGACTTCACCGCTTTCAAGAGAACTTGAAGACTCATGAAATGGAGATGAATGCAAGAAAAGATCGTGATCCATAAAAAGATATTGGTGTTGCACTCAAGGCCTCCTCAAGAGAACTCAAGACGAAAGGTGCAACTCCAACCACAAAAGATGAAGAACTCACTTTCCTAGTGAAGAATGTTAATATGTACCTCAAGAATGAAAGAAAAAGTAATCCAAGAAGAAAAGAAAAGAAGAAAGTAATGAAAGCCGTCACTTTGGATTCAGATAGTGAGAGGATGATTCTGTGCATATGTGTTTCATGACCCAAGGGGATGACCCCTCTAGGTAAATTCATAATCCGACTTTAAGAAAAATGAAAATTATCATACAATGATCTGGCTTTAAGTTGTGAAGAGCTTTTAAAAAAATATATGATTTGATAAAAAAGAAAATTTTGAAATTAAAGAAAAAAATTGTGCTTTATCTTCAAAATCTAATTTTGTCTTAAAAGAAAATGATTCTTTGAAAAACAACTCTGGGTTGATTTCAATTGAAAAGGATTTTGTTTCTCATACTAATGTTGCTTTTTTCAAATATTGATAAAAATGAGATTTGTGTTTTGAAGAATAAAATTGATTGTTTAGACTCAACCTTAAACCAATGTGCTTTTGACCATAAGATATTGAAATCCTAATTTCAAAAAAATAACTCCACATATTCATGCACATACAGGTCAAACTCACAAGTATACTAATGTGTATAATTATTCACATTGTCGACATATTATTCACATTATGGCCATAAAGGCCATCTAGCTATCTTTTGCTTTGATAAAATTTTCAAATGCAAATGTTTGAGTTCGTAGTGATACTAACCCTCGAGGACCCAAAAAGATTGGGTACGAAAATCCACTCCAATTATTTTTTGATGTAGGTGGGGCTCTCACAAGACGTGAGAGATTTGATGCCTAGGTGGTGGATGCAATTGGATCTTTATGAAAAAATTATTGGATGCATTACTATCAGGGAGTTTAAGTTGGTGGACCACCTTGCTTTGAAAAAATAGAGATTAATTCAATCGATGTTGGTAAACTATCTCGATTGTCCATCTTATATTTATTTGCTTTAATTGGACAATCTTTAGCATATCATGGTTTACATGTTTTTAATTATATGTTTAAATGCCAATCTTATTAGAACTTATGATATACTTGTATAGCTTTTGAGATACACTCTTGATTTTGTGTCAAACTAGATTCATATCCTTTGTGTACTAAATTCTTTTTTAGATATATGTGTATATCTTAGTTTTGATGATTCTTGCATTTACACATGTATTCTCTTTAAAGATTTTATAATCTTTGAATCAATTTTAAAAATCATTCTTTATGATTGGTATTTCAAACTATTTTAAATAATTATTTTTGAAAATGCCACCCTTTGTGGTAGATGGTTGGGTGATCATACCTTGTATAATGTTAAATGACTATTCTTTGACATGTGCATGTAGGTAGGTGTTGACAATGAGTTATACACATAATTCTCATGATATTTGACTTTTTATATCTCATGATATTTGAATTTTTATATACTCATTCATGTTTATCTATATATGTATGCTCTAAATTGTGTATGATATTTCAGTTAGTATACATACATATATATGATTGATTGTGCATCTTAAATAATATACATACATGTTTTATAACACAATTCATGCTAAGCTTGATTCTACTTTAAATACATTTATTTTATTTTTAACAAGCTTATGCATTAGTTCTTTGGTTGTTTAAAAATGGGAAAGAAAATTTTAACAAGCTTAAATTGGTATCTTAATTTATTCCAATCCTTTTGAGAAAAATATTTTTGACAAAGTAGTTCATAATTTAATTGGTATAATTTATTATAATCGGTATCTACATTTCAAATTGTTTTGCAAATTGGTATCTATGTTTATTTTGAATTTAATTATTTCAATTGGTATTTTTTTAATCATTCTACATTTGCAATTGAGAATCAAGCAATCTAAAATCCTACATTTGGTTTCTAAAATTTGTTAATTGGTATTGGTTTTTCTATATTTCAATGTTTACAATTGGTATCTAAAATATTTCAGTCTTAACAAAGTAAACATGGGAAACAAATAAAAGAATGTATGACTTTACATTTATGAGGTTTCAGATTACATTTGTGGAAGCTTCTTTCTTACAACTTTATTCTTGATTCCTTGATTTGAGAAATATCAAAACAATCACATGTAAGCATTCCGACCATAAAACCATGTTCATTTGTAGAATTCAAGCACCCAAGAGTTGGCATAACCGCAAATGACTTTGGATCTACAGAATCCAGCTCCTTTGGCCAAGGCATCGAACTCCCTCTCGGTCCTCTCTTTGCCTCCTGGATAGTGAGCCAACATGATCATGTCGAGATGGATGACGCCCTGTGCCGCAGTTGTGGGTTCGGGGTACACTGGAAGGATGCTCTCTATGAGGATCACCTTGCCATTGTCTGGTAGAGCCTTCCTACAATTCTCCAATAGCTTCAAGCAGTGCTCGTCGCTCCAATCATGAAGAATCCACTGCACATGTATATTTGTGAATAGTTAAATTTTTTTTTTTTGTTTAATTATCTTCGCTTTAAGAAATAAGATGTTCTCCTTTTAGTTGGTAGAGCCATGACGTGTATAATGTATAAGATTTAATATGACACAGCTAATTAAAAAACTACTAACTATCAAAAACTGTCATTTTCCCTCTTTTTTATATAGAGAGTCAGCTTTTTTGTAGCTAAGTTCTATAATATTTTCTATCGATAAAAAGGTAACTTCTATAACATATTCCTCATATCATATGCAAAGGTCTAAAAGGGAAGTTGTTACAAAGCTATTTACATTTTTCCTAATTTTCTTTATTTTCTATGCCAATTTCATTCTTTCTAATCTTTTCAAATTGGCATGGATAAATTTTACAAATGGGACAGGAAATTTACTTATCTCTTTTTAATGTTTAATCAATTATTTGACTGAATATTTCAAAGTGTCACATTCAAGTGTGAACGAGAGGAAGAAGAAAGAAATCGGGTTCAGATCTGAGCTCTGGTGTTTGGTACACTGAGGAAGAGAGGGGGAAAGAAATCGAAAGAAGTCTAAGCGGGCGCTGACTCAGATCGGTGCGGGGACCAAGGTCCCTCGATCTCTTCCACCCAATGGGCAGTGAAGAGGAACTTTGACACGACGATCTGGGGTAAAAAAATCTTTTTAATTCCTCCTCTTCTACTTTCTCTTCTTCTCCTTCCTCTTCTTCTCTCCTTCTTCTTCCGATCAAATAACCCATCGCTGCAAGAGGGGAAGACATCCCTCTCTTCCAAAATGCCAAACATGCCCTTAAAGTAACAAACTTAGTTCTACATATAATCTAGTCTTTTTCTCAAATGAGTTGAAAGATTAGTGAGGATTGCTCACCTTCATGAGAATGGCACCCCCACTGGGAACACTCTCAAACATATCTCCACCAACATGCTCTACTCCTGCATCACCAAAATCACATATTTGATTCGATATGTCACACTCATGCTCAAAAGCGTTATTCTAGTTTATAAATTATTCATGTTATTTGGTATATACTTCAAAAATTATGAATAAAATACCAGGAATAGGTTCTGCCTCTGATATGACATGAGGCAGGTCAAAGTTGATTCCCTTGATATGAGGGTGCTTCCTGACGATCATATTGATGGTTCCACCAACTCCTCCACCAACATCAACGAGAACCTTGAGATTGGTGAAATCTTTGTAGGTCTCAAGGATCTTCTTGGTTATGATGGTGGAGTGGTTCCTCATCCCCTCATTGAACACCTTGTTGAATCTGGGATCTGTAGCATGGTACTCGAATGCACTCATACCGTAGGTCTTGTTGAATGGCATGCCTCCATCTAAGATGGCATCCTTCAAGTAGTACCTGTTATTAAAGAGTTCAAATTAACTGCCTAATTAATTAATTAAACTCACATAAAACTATTGTAGTGTCGATATAGTAGTGGAGATGATTTGATTCTCGAGAAATCTAAGATTTTATAGATAACAACTTTAGTGTGAGGATTTGAAATTTTGTTCCTTAAATCACTCTCAAACTACTAATATTCGTTGGTAGTGTGAATAGTTTTCTAGTCATATAATTTTGTCAAGTTGGTAAAAGTACAATAAATATTTTCCTATAAATAACTTTGGAACTAAATATTGGATTGTTTATCCACCACAGATAAATAGCACAACAAAAATCTTAAAAAGCATAGAGAGTCGTGGTAATTCTTCACAGTTAAAAACAATTAGCTTAATGAGAAGCATGGCAAAGGCCTTGCAACCACAATTGTCTCTCCCTCTCTCTCGTCACATGTCCCCCCTACCACTAGCAGAGTCTTGTCTCATTGCTTAGAGTAGTGAAGAAAACAAAACAATGGAAAGTTGCCCATAAATAAATCTCAAAGTTGCTTGCTTCAAGAAATAAATATCAAACAAATCTCAAACTTGTCAAAAAAAAAAAAAACAGGTCTAGGGCAAAAGCAAGAAAAGAAAGCACTGCTGGCATTCTCTCCATTTTACAAATCTTCAACATTTTTAAGTCAATCAGGCCAAATTAATTAGTGTTTTTCTCACTAATTAAGCTGAAACATAAGACTTAACCTTCTGAAATAATTTCATTTCTTAGCTTACTGAAATATTTTTAGGCTGAGATCTCAACTTCGTCCCAACTTCAAGCATCTTTCGTGAGCAACATGGGCTTTAAATTACAACTCAGGTAATAAAAAGTTATGGTAAATCTAGATTCAAATAGTGGCTTTGGTATTTAAGCATTATAAATAAGCAAATAAAATGTACTCTATAATAGAAACTATTAATTAGATAGGATAAGTAATTTAATTATATAAATTCTTAAATCTACGAGTCCAGATTGTTAAGATTATATGAACAAACTTATCTAACACGTACCAGCTCTCTTTGAGGACCTTGTCGTCGAGGAGAGCCAGGGCGGACATGGACACCCCGTCCTCGTTCTTGGTCAAGAACTTGAGGACGGGCGCCGCCCCGTACTTCCTCTCCTCCTTGCCATCGGCGGTCATGCACGTCACAACATTGTAGCTGGCCAGAAGCCTCAGTATTCGGTCCAGCATCACCTTGGCCTGGGGGTTCTCTGTGGGCAGCCGGCTGGCGATCTCGGCCGGGGACAAATGGACCCCCGGCCCGGCCTTTACGATGATCTCGAAGAGATCGAGCTCGATGGCCGATTTCAGGGTCATGGGGAGGATGGAGAAGCTGGCTAGCTGTTGGGCGTAGAGGCAGGCCTCCTCGTCTGAGGACTGGGGGGCTGGTGTGATGAACTTCTGAGCTGACCCCATTTTTTTCTTTTCAAAGTTTTGTGTTTGATGAGCTATGGAGAGAGCGGGGGGTTTTTATGTGCATGCCTCTCTCAAGGCTCACCAACCGATGACTCAATTGGGTCCTTATGGGAGGCTGGAGAAGTTTCGGGTTTAGGGTGATTTTATTTTTTATTGTTTGTCTTTTTATATTTTTATTTCCTTTAGTTTAAAAGAGGAAACTGAAGGGTAGGTGAGCCCGCCCCGGGTTCATTTAAAAGGAGACAAAAAACACATATAATTTAAATAAATAATTTAAAGTGTATAATTTAGTAGAGAGGAGGAGGAAAAGAGAAGCCTGTTGAGAAAAATCCCAGCTTTCAAGTCTGATGTACGTGGGCTTCCTATTTTTATTTTTATTTTTAAAAAAAAGTTTAGTTCTTAATTACATGTGAAATGCATGTACGCGAAACTAAAAAATAAAATAAAACAGAGAGAGAGAGAGAGAGAGAGAGAGTGATTTGAGAATGTTGGCGAGGAGGAACAAGTTAAATTGACGTAATTGACTCCTCAAATTTGGACTAGTCATTTGTGATCAACATAATTAGTAGACAAAATAAAGTAATTTTATAATGAGCTGGTAGACGTAGGATAAATTAAACTAGTATCCACTCCTTGAGTTTTATACCAACATGTTTATTGGGGGAGAACCTCACATAATCTAAATGTTAATCCAAATTGTAATATAATTCGTACACAAGATCAGTTGCATGAGAATGATTTACAAACACTACACCATGTCGAGCACCAACAACAAGCTATTGAGAATGGAGGCAATCTTCAGCAGCCCGGAGTGGCAGGGTGCAGAGCCCCCCTGCGACACACGCTAGAGAAGAAACTAAAATACAGAAGAAACGAAAATCGCACTTCTGTAGGGGCAATTTCGTCATTGCAGCAGCACCAAAATACAATGCTATATATTTTTCTTAGGGATAGAGATTTCTGTGTGCCGTCATTTTTCAGAGAGAAAAACATTGTAAACTCTTTTTTTTTCAAAATATAGTGAATCGGTGTGGCTCAGGAGGGCGTAGGCAAGTTGCCGAGCCTCGGTAAATTCTATGTGTTCTTTATTTTCTGCATCTTTCTACTTGTCTTGTGCTTTTGTTCTTCATAGGGTTTCGGATTCGATTGATCTCAACACAATCAACATTAACATTGTAAACTACTTGAAAAGTTTGATTTTAACTAGTGAAGAAATAGACGTTTTACTGCGAGTCAGTAAAGGAGACCAAACTTGAAACTCGATATTTGAGTTATAACAGTCCCAACCTGCTACATAAATTTTTGTTTATAAATTGATCTTCGGACGGTTTTTATAAACTAATAAACATTTGATTTTACCAAAAGAAACTAGAGCCAATTACCAAGAAAAACCTAACAATCAAGATTTTCTATTGGACTATGTGTCGCATATTCGGTTGAATGTAAGAAACACATGATTAGATTAGAGTAGTTTGTGTTCAATTAAAAGATAGAAGGCATGGACCGAATAAGTTTTCAGGCTGAATAAGGAGATTAAAAAATAAATAGTTCAATAATTTTGGATCTAAGTCTCCATAAAGTAAAGTGTATTCTTTTTTTATCAAATTTGGGTTCCAAAGAATCGTAACCAATTCATAGCAACCCACATACTTTTCCCTAGAATAGCAGTTAGTTTAACAGTGGGGTTTTTAGATATGTAAAACACAAATCTTCGATATTAGAAATTTACCTCAAAAATTATTGATATTGCTTGTGGCCCTCAAATCATTTTAAACCAGTTAAGTTACCCCCGTTGTTATCTATTGTTAGACTTTGAGTGTTTCAGGGATAAGATTATCAATACTCTTGGCTGCGGCTTCTTCTTCTTCCGTTTTTTGATCCTCCTCTTTTTCTATTTTCTTCTATTTTTCTTCTCTTTTTTATGTTCTTCTTTTTCTTTTTCTTTTTCTTTTTCTTTTTCATTTCCTTTATTTCTTCTTCTTGGTTATGCTCGTCTTCTTTTCTTAGGAAGCACCAAGAACACAACTGAACTAAAGCCAAAATTGGGTCTGGAGGAAGGCAACAGAGAGGGATTGGAGCTGGTCGGTGAGATGGGTTCAGGTTGGGGTGCAAGTTTTGGTATGAGGCAAGAGGGGGAAGGGGTCGGAGTGGGGAGGATTTGACGGGTTTGACAAAGCAGCAGCAACACAGAGAGAATGAGAGAAAAGAAAAGAGATGAGAAAGTAAAAGGATTTTGTTTTGTTTGCTTAGGATCAAGATTAGCCATAGAGCAAGGGTGACAAAAGACATATCATCCAAATAGATTTTCATGTCCCATTACACACACACACACACAGAGAGAGAGAGAGAGAGAGAGAGAGAGAGAGATTGCTACACAACCGTAAGCCCATTTTTTTTTGGCATGCAAGTGACATAAGCTCTAGCGCTGCCTGCACCGAGAGAGTCTAATCTTAAGGGAGCTTGCACCAAGAAAAGAGATGAGAGAGTAAAAAGAATTTTGTTTTGTTTGTTTAGGATCAAGATTAGCCATAGAGCAATGGTGACAAATAACGTATTATCCAAATAGATTTTTCATGTCCCATTATAGAGAGAGATATGGCTACACAACCATAAGCTCATTGTGTTGGCACGCAAGTGACATAAGCTGTAGCCCTGCCTAATCCTAAGGAGTTTACCCAGAAAAAGAAAGGGTGAATAAGAAAATCACAAGTTCAAAGTATGTCACTAAACTACTCAACTAACATTCATATTTGATCATGATCTGAATCCATGTTCACTGGACATATAATATAATTATATTCAAGCAATAAATATGATAATACAAATATATGCTCGCTCATTCTTGTAACAACTCTGCAATGCTACCAGAACGGGTGGTGCCTGGCCAATCAACCACGTCATGTCCATAAGTTTATTTGGAGGTATATTATATTTTACTTAGAAAAATATTAGGCGTAAATGACTTTCTCAGATATTCATTTATTCTATCTTTTTTAGTTTGATATAGCTAACTGAGCAGAGCTCATACGGCAAGACATGTTTTTTGAAGTCAATGTCTTCCAGCACTGAATATTATATAGTTTACCCTAAGAAATTTAAGAAAAATATATCGAAACTCTAAAATTACCTGATTTTGTGAAAACACGAGAGAAACATTGGTAGATGAATATAGAACTCAATATTATATTTGTCCAATGAGGTATAATATGTTTTACTGACATCTACGGAAGGGGAGAAGAGACCAACTCGAATGATGTGCGATATATGATTTTTGGAGCCCTGATTTTTCATTTTCAGGCTGCACCTGACTTTTGCTAAGGATTTGTCTGTATTTTGCATCAGAGAGCATTCGATTGGTCTTCTGCTTTTTCAGCCTCTGTTTGGATGTATTTTTCGTATTTATTTTTTTCTTGTACAGTGCCACGAAGCTCTACAGTTAGTGAGGATTTTTTTCATTTTCAGTTGTATCTTCAATGATGTTTTCATTAACACCCTATTAATGAAACGCGTGAGATCTTTTTTGGGCCACACTTGCTCTCAAAAAAAAAAAAAATTTACTTACATCACCAGATGCAGCACCCATGCCTGCAGCAGTAGTAGCAATAGTAATAAGAATCAAAGCTTTGTAGTTTAGAAGGCAAGAATCTACTTAAGACAGCAGTCTCAATCCACATTAAAAGATGTTGTCAAGTGAGAACATAAACGTGGATTTGAGTCATAATGCCTTTGCATGTTTATCACAATTCTCTCATGAAGTATTTATCTTAAATGTTTATTCAGAAAAGTATTAGGCGTAAATGTCTTTTTGAGATATTCATTAACCTAATCTTTTCTTTCAATTTGATATAGCTAACTGAACATAGCTCATACGGTAACACACTTCTTTTGAAGTTTCAACGGGAAAAGATATTACAATGTCTTCCAGCTCTGGATATTATATAGCTTACCCTAAATAAAAAAGTAAAGAAAAATATATCAAAACTCTAAAACTTTTTTGAAAACACGAGAGAAATATTGATGGATGAAATCTTAGTAGAAGTATAATATACCAAAACAAAAGCAATTTCCAAAGCAAATGTCACCACGAAGGATAGAATTATTCATATCTTCGAACATGTTTGGTACAAAAATGCTGCAACTTCGGGAATTTCTAATAATATTACTGGGTGGTCTTGAACTGATCAAGGCAGCTACCGGAGTTGAGTCCACGGTCCCAAATCTTCTGGTAGTACTCAGCGAAGTGTAGCTCCTGTAAGTGATAGGGTAATTTTTATCAATGAGTCAATGTAGTGATTTTATCACAATATTTGCGGATGGGCAGCAAAATGTAGGAATTAAGATTCTGGCAGTGTTTTTGTTCACAATCGCCCTGTGGAGCACACTCTTGTATCGACCATAGGTGAGCCAGGTTGATGGGCATGGAGGGTAGTAGTTTATGGCCATATGCTGCCCATGGCTCCCTAATGCTTTGTTTAAGTACTCCCCTTCAAGTCCTAAACTCTCTGAGATTGCCTCCAAAAACATTAGCACCATCTTCCTCACCTCCTTGCCGTACTCAGCAACAACTTCTCTGCAAGAACTTAAGATTTACGTGGTTTTGTTCAAAATAGGAAACCCGCCCTCATAATTTCTTATGTCCATTTCTTGGTCCAATGACAACTGAGATCAAGTTATAAGATGCGCGTGTGTGTGTGTGGTGCTACAAGAGATAAAGTCTAGGATTAGTTTGATATTTACCAGAAATTCTTAGGTTTGATGGCCCTTCTTAGACAAGGTTCTCCAGAGGGTGGCAGTGTCAGTGGAGCCTCACGCTGTCCCTCCAGCTGCTGACTTTCTCGGTCTTGCCATTGAAGCTCGTCGACAACCGTGTCATCTTCAAAGGATCAACGGAGTAGCATATCATTCTTTGCGACTCCGGCAACCGGAAGAACTCCCTTGAGACTCGAAGCATGGCCCCTATCACAGGCTTGGGAATGCCAGGGGACCTTAAAAGAGACAGATAGGAACATGACCCAACTATCAACATGGGATTTGAAGAGTCATGTGCGTTGAAAAATATAGGCAAAAGAAGCTTATAATTCAGTTACTCATGCACCAAGCATCTAATTATACTCCTGGTACATTTGCATTTTTCATGAGGTTTTTCGAATATCGTTTTAAATTGTGACTTTCTCATCATAAAGTCATTCTTATCAATTCAAAGGGAGATTTTCTCATCATCTTCCTCTTTTTTTATTCCTAATGAAATTATCCTAGCTCTTAATACAACTATGTTATGACACTAATACTACAACAATAAACCGTTTAAAAGGCACCTAAATTTATGTCCATTATTTTTAAACGACGTAAAAAGATTTATTGCCGAATTCAGAGAAATCGACATTAACTCTGAAATTTAATGACGGTTTCTAAGAAACCGGTGTTAAATCTTGAGATTTAACGCCGTCTTAGAAACCGGTATTAAATCTCAGGATTTAAACACTGTTTTCACATAAAACCGGCGTTCAAGCCCAAAAACGCACGAGCCGCGGAGAGTCCTACTCTGGCGAGCCCCTTCTCGGCGAATCTCAAGGTATCGTTCTTCTTATTTTCTTATATTTCATGAAATTATTGTTTTGTGAAACGATAAATTTTCAAAATTTTATTTGATGCTAGAAAGATAGTTTAGAAAAAATTGAGAAATTTTTTGAAAAATGCTAGCTAGTTTAGAAAAAATTATAAAATTGTTGATTTGATACTAAATTGGTGAAATTAGTGAAATTTGTGTATATGCATGATGTGTGGTGTGTGCTAAATTGGTGAAAAAGATTGGTACTAAATGTGTGCTCAATTGGTGAGAAAAAATGGTGCTAATGTGTGTTAAATTGGTGAAATTTGTGTGTATATGCGTGATGTGCGATGTGTGTGTTCTCATGTGTAATGTACATGTGCGTGCTTGTTTGTGTGTTTATATATGTGTGTGAGAGATGTGTCATGTGTATGTGATGTGTGTGTATGTGTGTGATATATGTGTGTGTTTAGGCGTGCATGTATGTGATGTCTGTGTGTATAATGCATGTGTGTGTTTGTAGTGTGTGTCTTGTAGATTCGAAATTAATTTTGTTTGAATTTTTTATGTCATGTTTTATCGAAAATTAATTTCTTGTTTTTTATGTCTAGACATAGTAAAGTTGAATTAGAAATGGATTCGTACTGATCGGTTAAGTACCGAATATGAGAAAGGTATAGAGGAGCTTATCAACTTTGTTGTTGAGCATGCAGACAATCCTAACCTAATTAATTGTGCATAAAAGTGGTTGTCTTGATATAGTTACAGTTAAAATATTAAAGGACCATTTATTTATTAATGGGTTTGATACAAGTTATACAAGATGGATATGACATCGTGAGAGTACAAGAGAAGATAAACCTATTAATTCAAGTGATAGAAGATGTAATAAAAGGGAAAAAGTCGAATGTGATGTGGGTAATAAATTAGAAGACATGATGCATGGTGTAGATGAATACTTTGTAGAGCATTCACACTTATTCGAGAGCTCAAAGAATGATGAAGAAAAGCTTTTATATGTTGGTTTTAAATTCACTAAGTTATCTGCAGTGTTTAGATTATACAATTTGAAAGAGAGAAATAGGTGGAGCGATATGAGTTTTGCAACCTTACTCAAACTCTTGAAAGATATGCTTCTTAGGAAAAATGAACTTCCGGATCGCATGTACGAGACCAAGAAAATCATGTACCTTATGAGTATTGATTTTGAAAGATACATGCTTGCCCTAATAATTGCATTTTATACCAAAAGAAATATGAATATTTAGATAAATGCCTGGTGTGTGGAAGGTCATGATACAAAACAAATGACAAATCTCTGGCTAAGTATTATGATATTTCTCAATAATACCTAGATTTAAACGTATGTTTAAGAATGCAGAACATGCGAAGAGCTTGATGTGGCATTCAGGTGGGAGGATTATTGATAGTATGTTGCAATATCCAGCTGATTCTCCGCAATGGAATATGACTAATGGAAACTATTCTGAATTTGGGAGTGATGCAAGGAATCTCCAGTTAGGTATTTCGACTGATGAAATAAATTCACAGCACACACAGTACATAGCCAGTTGTGTTGATTATTTATAATCTTTCTCCATAGTTGTGCATGAAACACAAATTTCTTATGATGTCATTACTGATATTGGGGCCCAGACAGCCGAGAAATGACATAGAAGTTTATTTGGCACCTATTATTAAGGACCTAAAGATAATGTGGAAGGAAGGGGTAAAAGTATTTGATGCATATTATCAAAAATTTTCACACTTCAAGTTATATTACTTTGGATAACCAATAATTTTCCAGCATACGATAACTTATCGGGGTACAGTGTGAAAGGACACAAAGCATGTCTTATATGTGCAGAAGATATATTTTTTGTTCAATTAAGACATGGGAGAAAGACAATATATCATAGTATCCAGAGGTTCTTACTCATGTCATACTATTATCGGATACTGCGGAAAGCATTTATTGGGTCTACAGAAGAAGAAAGAGCTCCAAAAATTTTGAACAGTAAACAAGTATATGAAGGGAGAAACATCCTATGTGAAAAAGTGAAGCAAAATATAATTGAAAAGAATATATGGAAAAAGCGATCAATATTTTTTAACCTCCCATACTGGAAGTGTTTGTTTGTGACACACTGCCTTGATGTTATGCATATTGAGAAAAATGTGTTTGATAGTATTATTGAAATATTACTCAATATACCCAGTAAGACTAAGGATGGAGTCAAATGTAAACAGGATTTGGTTAAAATGGGTATACATGAGCAGTTAGCACTTGCGTAAAAGATAAAAAATATGTATTTACTGCCAACATGTTGTACTTTGTCTTGAAACGGGAAGATAGAATTTTATCAGTGTCTTGCTGGGATTAAGGTCCTAAGCTATTACTCTTCAAATATTCAAAGTCTTATATCAATGAAAGAATTAAAGCTTGTTGGATTGAAATCTCATGATTGTCATACATTGATGCAATAGTTGCAACTTACAGTTATACATTTTATACTTCTGAAACATGTTCGCCATGTCATTACCTAACTATGTTTTTTTCTTCAATGCAGTATGTAGCAGGGTAATTGACCCTAAAAAACTAGATGAGTTGAAGAAAAATATTGTGGTTACATTGTGTCAGCTTGAGATGTATTTTCTACCTTCATTTTTTGTTATTATGGTGCATCTAATTGTTTACTTGGTTAGAAAGATTAAACTATGTGCTTTGGTCTTCCTAAAGTTGATGTATCAATTTGAACGATACATGAAAATTGGAATGAATCTCATTTTTTGTGTATATATGTTGAGTTATTCATTGTTCTTTAGATTGAATCATTATCCTTTGTACGTTCTTATCAGCCCATGTCATTGTTCTTGAAAGCAGTTCTCAACAAAGAGTAACTCCCTGTTTTTGAAATCAGAGGGCAGCAATAGAGAGCAACTCTCTGTTTTTGCTCTATGTTGAGAGAACAACTCCTTATTGAGTTGCTCCCTCTGCGAATTATAAAAAAACACTTTTAAAGCTGATTTTTTAAAGAATTAGCATTAAATATACTTTTAACACCGGTTCTCTAATAAGTCGACGTTAAAAGGCAGACTTTTAACATTGGTTTTTATTAGAGTCGACGTTAAAAGGCGGACTTTTAACACTGGTTTTCATTAGAACCGGCATTAAAAGTGGTACTTTTAACGCTAATTTTAAAAGAACTGGCGTTAAAAGTGTGACTTTTAACGCCAGTTCTTTTTAGAACCGGCGTTAAAACTTGATTTTTGATGCCGGTTTTGATATGAAACTGGTGTCTTATTCTTCTATATGACGGCAGTTGAAAACCGCCGTTATATGCTTGGAGATATCATGACTCCAGCATACAAGTCAGTTGTAAAACCATATTTAAGGTCAGTTTTTAACCATCATTAATATGTATTATGTACTAGTGTAGTATGAAAAGTATCATTGTATAATAAAATATCCACCTCAGCACGTACATTTTACGAGAAATGTGGTAGATATGGACAAGAGAGGTCTGCCTCAACTTGCCCGGACAAATTATGGGCCCCATAATAGTACAAATGTATTTTCATCCACAGTCATAACATGATAGGAGTAAAATGCACTTAATACTTTCTTCTCTATCTTACTTGTATTTTTCAATTGAAAGTAGAATAAAATTTCTTCTAGGATTCCCCTAATATAGTGTGAGATATATAGGATTGACGTAGAATAAAAATATTCTCACTCAATGAAGTAGTAACTTGGTCAATTATATAATACAATGATTAATCAATTACGATAATTAAGATTTAAAACTTCTAAATCCACTATCAGGCAATGAGAAAAAGAGGGAGAAAATTAAGATCAATTATAATCCTACTTCTTGATCACATTAATTCATGTATGGATGTTATAACCTAATGATCCATTTTGGTAAATGATTTATTTTCTCTTGGGAGGAAAAAAATTCTTCTTTTGTTGGAAGAAAAAATGTTCTTCGAAAAATCTTTTTGAGTTTTCTTCTACTTTGAGTATTGGAAAAGGAAAACTGAAACCCTTAGAGTAGGAAAATAATTCATCTTTCCACATAAAGCTTTTCTTGTCTTTTTCTAATGATTATTTTATTCAATTTTTCTAGAGATAGTTCCAAGATGATGTTTTTTTTTTTTTCCAATTTTCTTTATCCATCAAGACTTTTAACTTCACGAAATATACTTTTATAAAAACTCTAATTTTCTTGTTATATTTCTATACATGCAACCAAATAATGTTGGCCCAAAAGCCCATCACCTTAGTATTGATGATGACTAACTTATGAAGTTAAGTTGCTAATGATCTTATATTTATATATTTTTAGTTATTGATCAAGATCTTAGTAGGTGTTTAGGAGGCAACACATATTGATTCAAGAGCTCGCGCTTCAAGATCACATCAAGAACTCAAGATGGAGTCAAGCTCTTTGGATCGTGTTTGGATCGAATCATCTTAAACATGAAGATTAACAAGAAACTTTGGTTTAGATTTATTTAGTTTTATTTAGATCTTGTGTAAGAATATATTAGTCTTGATATGCTCAAGTTTACAAGTTCAAAAGTTTATTGGTTACGGCTTAACTGTTTTTGATTTTCAGAATATACCTTTCATTTTCATGAATAGATATTATCAAAAGTAGTTTACATGGTTTTTATGAATATTCGATTTCATCCATATACATTTCATCCATATACATCTATGTTTCATATTGTTTTGATGATTCTAGTTCATGGTTTTAAGTTTTGTTTTTATCAAAACTTATTTTAGATTTAATGTCAAAAACATAGATATATCATTTACTATGTGTATTGGATTCTATCCATACACTCTATGCTTCAAATGTATTTCTATATCTTATTTTTTGTATTTATACAAGTTTTGAAGAAAACGTACATTCATTTAAAAAATCTAAGTTTGAAAAATACGGTTTTTGGTTTAAAGATATTTTTTCATACATTAAAAATAGCTCAAATGTTTGTAATATGTGTTGATTTTTTATCACATATATTTGTATTTCAAAGTATTGATAAGAACTTATTTTTATGAAATTTTATGTGTTTTATTTGATTTTTTAGGGTGTTTACAAGTCCATTATTTAAACCCTAAAATCTATTTTTTAAGCCTTCTGGCGGTTGACCGATGTACACAAACGTGCACAAGGCTCTAGCCTTTGTGGCTGGTAGACCGGGCGGATGACCGACTGGCATAATCTAAGTCTTCGGTAGGCCCAGTTAACCTATCGGTCGACCGACAGGCAGTTTGTGCCTTGGGGCGGTCGACCAACCGGTTGACTGACGGCTCAGACGGTCAAAAATTTGACCGTTGGCCGGTCGATCGGGCCCGACAGCCCATTCTAGGCAGTTTTTAACCCTAACGGCTAGTTTCTCTTAGGCCCTATATAAAAGGATTTTGGGGGCTGTTTTGATTAAGATTTTTCAAGAGAAATTTTATCAGTTTTCTTGTGCCTTCTTGTCCATTTTCTAAAGTATTTTAAAACAAATTTTTTAGCTTCAAATCTATATCTTTATTTGTTTTCAAAGTTTTGAAAAAATCAAAGAAAATTAAATCTTTGGGAATTCTAGTTTTGTTCTTCATTTCTCTATCAATTCAAAAGTTTTGTTCAAGTATTTTCTTTGTATTTTCTTTTCCAAAAGCTTTGTGCACTCACATACTTGAGCTTTTCATTTCAAATCTATCGTCTAGGATCTTGTATTGTGGGAGGCTTTGTGTGTGATCTCTTTAGATCACCAAGAGATTGTTTGTCATCTCTGTGATCACCAAGTTTTATTTTCCTTTGCTTTGTGATTGGCTCAGTGCCCACCTCTTATGTAGAGGTTTGTATTTGAGAGAGTGGAGTTGTGTACTCTCAGTTGTAATTGTTATTTCTTATGGAGGCCCTTTTGAGAAAGGTCATGTGTGGACATATTGGAAATCCTTCTGTGTGAAAGTGGGGACATAAAGTAGTGGCTCGAATCTCAAAACTTATCTTTGTGTTTGCATTTGAATCTTTCTCTCTCTTTCTCTCTTTCTTATATCTTGCATTGCTTTACATTGTTCATATTCACATGCTAGATATAGCTTTTGTGGCCACATTTGTGTTCAACCAAGAGAGTTTTTAAAGCACCTCAACTCTTAGTTTAGAAGAATCTATAAGAGTAGTTCCAGAGCCTTTCACAGGAAATTCAGGCTCACTCTTGGTTACACATAGTGTGTTAGTAATTAAGTTTTAAATTCTGTATCATTTGGCATTAGATTAGCACTACACCTATTCACCCCCCTCTAGGTGTACTTTCAATTAGTATCAGAGCCTATGCTCCTGATATTCGGTTTAATCACCTAGGAATGTGATCCTTGAATTACTAATCAAGATTTGCTTTGCACATATATTTATATACACTCATGAATTTTCTTACTCCTCTAATGTATGATGTTTCTAACATCGATATGTGAAAGTTTAAGATGAGTACTTACCTTAAAACCCTAGAATTGCATGTTTATCTTGCCACTATCAAGAAATCCAATTTTGGTAGTGACAAGTACATTAAGGCTAATGCACAAGCCATGGAGGAACTAAAGCACATATTAAGTGAAGAACATCTTTCTTTGATTTCTTATTGTAATTCCGCTTTTATAGTGTGGAACACATTCACCTCTCCTAAGGAACAAGTGCAACATAATTTGAAGAGAGAATCAAGAGGGGATGAATCCGAGTGATGAGTGGATTCAAATGGAAAGTGGACCAATCATTTTCCAAGTTATATAATAGTAAGTAGAATATCATTCCCACGAGGATTGTTGTTTAAGTACCAACTTAATCTTTCCTAATTCTATTTGAATAATCAATTTAATTGGAAGATGTTGTAACTAAACTATTACTAAAAAGATTCATTTTAATTATGAAAATAAACAGGGTAATGATTTCGGTAATTATAATCAGATAAAATATTATACTTGTGTTAATTCATCCTATTCATGCCGACAATTGGAATTCCTTATCCTAAATAGTACTTTCTCTCGAACAATACCAATTTTATATTTTAAATTTAGAATTCACAATTTCTCGATCTAGTAGATTGCTAGTCAAAAGATGCATTAAGTGTGATGTATATTCCTACTTGACTGCACAGCTCTTACGTCTCAACGTTTCGAGTTATGATTGTTAATCCTAAAAAAATTTCCTAAGTTATCTCTTCTTGGACTCTAACCTAACCTTCTAACTAATTGTGGACACCAATTATAACATAAAGCATAAGATTTAATAACTTAGCATATAAAAAATTAAACTTTATAAAACACATAGGAGAATTTGCACAAAACATAATCTTATATCATCATTACAATCCCTACATCATGCCCCTAGTTATGAAAAATTAGTTCATAACTAAAAAAATAAAACAAATTATAAAATTGAAAGAGATCATGGAATAGAATAAATTAAAAGAAAAGTAAAAGAAAGGTAAGAGAGCACCAATAAAGATGAAGCCTTGACGAAATTCCTACTGAATGTACTCTGAGATTTAATGGCTAACAACAGAAGTTTATTGATTTTCGCTCAAAATAAAAGAGAGAATAAAAATTGTCTATTGTACAAGAGGTTTGGCAGCAATTATATAGAAGAGAAAGTAGTAGAACTCTAGTCGAATACAAAAACCTAAATTTCTTAATTTACACTAATTTTTGGGAAAATTTTATACATAAGCACCGCCAGAGTTCGGCCACTTGGCCGAAAATTTGGCTGGCTGGCCGAACTTCTTGCTGTATTGGCGCTCTGCTTTTTGACTCTGTTGACCTCTGAGTTGGCATTCCTGTTAACTGGTTCACGGCTGCTTGGCCGAAATATACGGCTGGGTGGCTGAACTCTTAGTCTATTTCAGTCCCAGATTTTTGCAAAATTTTGGATTTTACGTGAAGGCTCTGTTGAGATGTGCCATCTCTGCTTTAGATTTCTGGTTCTACATTTCTTTTGTTCATTTGTCAGTTTTCACTCTTTTACTTCAAATTTGCTCTTGACCTAATATCTACATAATAACAATAACAAAATACCCATACAACATTAAATTTGACAAATAATAGGCATAAAAGTGATATAAGACATGTATATAAATCACACTCATCACACCCCCATACCTAATTTTTGCTAGTCCTCGAGCAAAATCTTATTCTAAAAAGAAAAACAAAAAAAATCCTAAAAGTAAAATCCTAATCCACTTTCATAGGACTCATGATTGCACTAAGCACATGTAATCAACCGTTAAACGCTTAGGTTACCCTCATGGACGAGTGTTGCTTCGTGAGGGTTTTTAGTGAATTACACCCACAAAATTTTGTGAAAAAATTTAAAAGATAATAAGAGTTTAAGATAAAAAGGATAACCAGAAATAAGGATAACCAAAAATAAAAAATAAAATAAAAAATAAAAATAAAGAAAGACAAATATTTTTGGAGTGGTAAGCATTACTAATGTATAAATTCTTTAATTACCATAAACTCTCATTATCAAGTTCGATCTCTTATTAAGAATTCAATCATCTAATTTGTAGAGATTTTTAAATCTTAGCCTATATCACCATCCTTCCTAAGTTTTCTGATCCGATGCATTTTGTGAATGTGTATAGTTCTTAACTTGGGATTTTGATTCAAACTTACATACTTAAATTTTTTTTTTTTTATAGAAGTTTTGAAGTATTACCATTTCGTTGCCCTTTAAGCACTTCCTTTTTTTTAATATATATAACTAATCTAATTCTCTTTCGTGTACGTATCAAGGCTTCTTGAGGCCAACATACCTAACTAATTAATCATTACACTTGTTAATATATATATATATATATATATATATATATATATATATATATATTTTATTTATTTATTTTTGTATATATATTCAGCTTGCCTAATTATCTTTCATATAAATACAAAGGCTTCTTGAGGCCAAAGTATCTAGCTATCAATAATTAAGTTTTTCTTCTTTTTTTTTTCAAGTATTACGTAATCCTCATTATCCCAAGTTTAAACCAATTTGTAAGTGTAGATAAGATGCATAGTCACATGGACAAATTCTAGATGGCAATAATATTTTAAAATTTTTCATCTCTATTCAAAGACTTTAAAATTCTATCAAATTGATATTCCTTATCTAATTCAAGTTTTATGGTTACTAAATCTCTTACAACTTGGTCAACTTACCACAAAAACTTTTTTTTTGACGATAAAGAAAGAAATAAAAAGAAAAATTCTACTATACAACTCCCCTTAAGCACGCCTCCCTCTCTTTCCCATGCTACTACTACCTCCTACAGAACGTTTCCTCCTAAACCGTGTCTCTTCAATTTTCTTCTTCGTTTCCCCTTTTACCAACTTGTATGTTCTTTTTATCCCCTCCCAAATTAAATGCATAAAAGGACGATTATCTTCGGGTGGTTGTTGAATAAAGAATTCATCATCCTTTTCTTTTGATTCATTAGATGATGATGATGATGCAACGGGGACATGTTCTGTAGCATGAAAGGTACCCAATTAATTTGCACTGAAGCATTATAAGATGAAGAAATAGTTTCAGCTTGAATACTAATTTTATCTTTTATAGCATAATTAAATTCATGTTCAAGCATTCATTCCTTGCAAATTTGTGTGACAAGAATAGGTAGTGGCATAAAGGTCTTTCATTTATTTTTAGCGCTAGCAATGGGGTCCAATAGTGTGTAGCACATGCAAAAATCTTTTTTTCTAGTCATCAAAATGTAGACAATATGTAAAACTTGGTTGTAAAAGGATGAAACATGTGATAAACCCAAGACATTATGATTTAACCATCTACATAATGCATGCACATTCCTATATATTGTTTTAGCGCTAATGCCACCCCCTTGAGGCACCTTGCAATGTTCTTCCATTAAATACATGTAATTTTCTAGGTTCCCCGATTCTTGAGTCCCTCTTTCCACAATATGTATACCCGTTAGTTCAGAAATAGTCTGTAAATGTAAGATTTTCATCCCCCCTCTCCAATTTACTTTAATTATTCCTTGATTTTTATCAATGTTATTTTATGAAAATCCATCATAAAACTCTTGTACTAGGGCAGGAACATAAAATTCATAAGTATTAGAATGCAACAGATAATCCCAATTCCTAACCCTTATTTGATTCAAAAAATACATCCCAAATGCTTCGAATACAAGGAAAAAGTTATGCTCAGTGTTCAAAAAGGAGAAAGATGAGTAAACTGTGCAGGTCCATATATCAATGTTCAAGCTCTGAGTATGTATGTAGAGTTAATGTGCTCCTTCGAACTTGTAGCAAAAGCTATAACGGGTCGTATCCGCGAGGAGGGTTTGCAATGGAAGCTTTCTTAGCTCTTGTTTTTAGAAAGAAAATGAAAGTTCTTCTTTATTTAAGAATTGAAAAAGAACATAAAGTAAAAAGAAGATGATGAATCCTTTTGTGTTAAGAAAAGAAACATGAAAATGAGGAAGATAGAATGAAAATAGTAAATGAAATGGTGTTTTGGAAAGTAGAAAAGAAAAATGGACTCTGATCGGTCGTAATACTACACATTCATTATCATATTCTCATATTTAGTATAGAATAAATTCTTCCTATTTCTAATTATTATTTAATTTATTTGCAGGCCCATTACTAAAGGAGAGGGGAAGAGAAACGAGCCCAAAAGCCCATCAAATTCTGATTTAAATTAGAATTAATTTGAAGTCAGTAAATCAGGGCAGATCAGGTCGGTTCAGATCAGTTGAAAATCAGTTAAAAACATATTTCTTCAAATCAATTAGTTAAAGCCAATGATAAAAGGCTGTTTCATCAAATTCAGGAGCTGAAACGAGAAATCTAGAACCGGATAAAATAATCTCTCGAAACCAGGTACCCCCACCATTTGGGTGTGGCCACTGGCCAAACCCAGGCCACAGAAACGCGGCCATAGTTACGTTTTCGCGGCTTTGTTAGAGAGTTAGAGGGAGCGTTTGCTCCCCCTGTCTTCTTACGTCTCTCCCTGTTGGGTTTTGCCTATAAATACAGGGTTTTCCAGAGACCAGAGGGAACGACCGTACAGAGATAGACTTTAGGCTAGTTTTTTCTTTTTTAGTGTAGGTTTTTATTTTTCTTTTTTATGTAATTTTCAGCTTTAATTATGTAATTCAAAGGAGATCAGAGTTTCATAGGAGAGTGAGAGTGAAGCTTGTACTCAGAGTGACACTGGTGTAAGTTGTTCTTCTCTTCTCTTATTGTTACAAGATTGAATCTATAGTTGCATTTGTAAGTTCTTCTTTGTTTTTTTGTGTTCTTCTTCTTCCTCCTTTCTACTTTTCTTCTTTTGGTACCAATTACTATCCAAGTGAGTCTTATACCATCGAAAAAGCTTTGCCCTTGGGAGTGCCACCGATAGCTCATGATGATGGATTTTTAGTCTCATTCTGTATCACTTTATACTTGCATCATCTTAATGATATAATGTGGAAGAGATGGTAATCAACTCTTATAGGTTATGCATTGATCGCCTCACTTCAAGATTGTAGGATCTATAAACAAGCAATAAAAACACTAGAGGGGGGTGAATAGTATTTATAAACTTTTAAAATAAACTATTTGCTGAAAGTAAAATTCACAGAATAAAACTCAGAAAATGCAAACGTAAAAATAAGAGATTTTATCCTGGTTCGGTCCTTGTGACTTACGTCCAGTCCCCAAGCAATCTGCTTGAGATTTTTCTTTTCCTGATTTGGATACACTCAAAACCAACACCTGTACACCACTTGACAAAACACCCTTTGCCAAATGTGTACAACTCCTCTTACACCAAGAAGACAAAACCTTATACAACTTCTCTTCTATACTAAGAAGACGCTCTTGTACAATACTTCTCTTTGAGTGATTATGATCAATCCTATAAGCCTTGAATCTGTATGTGATTGTGGACAAGGTCTCTTATAGGTGGACTTTCAGAATTCTTCACAAAAGAGTAGGAGTTGGTGAAGAAACAGAAAGTAGAAGCAAGTTTTCAGAAAAATAGAATTTTGAACAGAATTTTTGGGCAGAAAACTAATGTTTTGAATTGGTGAATTGATCCTCGAACAACATCCCTATTTATAGGTAAAATCTACAGTTAGTTAGGGAAGTTATTAATTCAAATTTGAAAACGTTAGATAAGACACCAGAAATCATAAACTATTTAACAGTCAGAAACCACTATTAGTCGACTAGGGTCGATGGGTTAGTCCACTAGAAGAACAATTTTTGTCATGGTTAGCCAACTAATATAGGAGGTAAGTCGACTATAATAAGACTGATACGGATAACAAGTTTCTGAAAACTGTAATTAGTCGACCAGTAGAACATGGTTAGTCGACTATAGCATGGGTTAGTCGACTAGGTCAAGAGGTAAGTCGACTAATACTACTAAACAGAGAACAAACAAAGAGCAGGATATTGTTTGTGGAAGCCCTTAGTCGACTGTATAATGGCTCAAGTCGACTAGGTGATAGGTTAATCGACTATAGTTGGGGGCAAGTCGACTATATGACTATTGTGTGTGTATTCAAAGCTTTTAACAAAAAATTCTAAAAATATACAAAAGTAGTCAAATACTTCATATGAGTTTGAGCAACCAGAACTCTGTATAGATGCTTGAGATAGAGCTCCAAATACATTTGTATCACTTTGTTATCCATCATCAAAATCATTCAATCTGTAGGCTTCAACATTCTCTCCCTTTTTGATTATGACAACCTGTGCATGAAAACTCCCCCTGCAGTGAACAGGTTATAACAAATAGATATATAACAAGTATTCTTGTTCTCTCCTGCATGAGTCATAACATATTTGTGCAACATTTGCCATATATATCATATATCCATATTTTCCATATATCCATATATCTTGAAGCATATCACATATGTCATATGTCCATATTTGCCATATATCCATATATTTTGAAGCGTATCACAACACATATTTAGCACAGATATAACACAAACTAACACAAACGTTCTCCCCCTTTGTCATTAACAAAAAGAGAAATAGCATAGATCATAAAGAGACACATGAACAACCAGCGTTTTCATAACAAAACAGAAAATGTCAAGTAGTACAATAGAAAACTAAAAGAGTCATAACAGAAAGAAAATACAAAAAGATGCAAGAAATTCAAAACCACGTAGCAAAACCAACTCCATATGCATCAAATGTCGGATCTGGGAGGAGACGGTGATGGAAAACGGGTCTTGAGGAGATCTAGAATTTCCTTTTAAGTTGTTTCAAAAGACTCCATCTTCAGTTGCATATTCATAAAATGTTCCATTAGTAAAGATTGATTTGAGAGCAGTGCATCCTGAGAGTCCATCATAGATTGTTGTCGGTTTTAGAGAGTCTCTGTTTCAATAGAAATAGAGTTGTAGAAAGTATCAGGATATGACAGAGGTAGTTGAGAGGAAGGGGGTTCAGTGAAAGGAAGTTGAGTGGAGGAGGAAATAGCTTGAGTGAAACTTTGTGGAGGAGGAGAGGGTGGATGTTGAGATTGTGGTGGAGGGTGAGGAAAATCATGAAGTTTCATACGATGAAGTACGGCACGATCAAAAGGCTCAAAAATTTTAACAATACTCATTTCGAAAGCAAGATCTATGTGAAATTTTCGAAACACATAAGATAAAAAGGCTCTATATGGTATGAAGGAAGTATGGTCCTTGACAAGATTATCAAAAATTATCTTCACCCAGTTTACTTCTAGTCGAGCCATGATGGCATAGACACACGTAGCTAAATCACGGGAATAATAGTTATAACTCCCGATTTTTGGGTATATGTTATAGGCAAGAATACGACCAATTAGACGAGGAATATGTTTCAATTTATTCTTAGACATTGGTAGTCCTTGACCTGAAAGAGACATATTTGATAAGACCTCAACATCATCCATATTAATGTCATTAATAGATAGGTCGTGATAAGGAATTGAAAAATACGACCTAAGGATTTTAGGGTTAACTTGATATTCACTCCTTTAACCATAGAATAGATATGAACATTATCTTCATTGTCTTCATAGGTTAAGTTCATATAAAACAGGTGGATCAAGAAGGGATAATACCCTTGTCTAGAATCAGTAGAAAACAAGTATAAAGACCACAATTTTGAAGATAAGAGACAATATAATAGTCATTAAAGTCTTCATACTTAACAAATCTATCAGGTAAGATTTCTAATGAAGAAATTCTTAAGAAATCATCTTCTAGGGTAGAATTTTTAAGAAAAGCCCTAAAATCAGTTTGAAATGAGGAAGAAGATGGTGTAAATTTAGATTTCTTAGACCTAGACATGATTAGATCTAAAATTAAAGGTAGAGAGAGCAGGAATTGAGAGTATAAGACAGAGATTGGAACGAAATTACCAAGACATTGACAAAAAAGAGAAGTGGGTTCTCTACTACTGGTGGATGCTGTAGTCGACTGTTTCTAGCGGCTGGAGAGAGGAATCGGGTGAAAAAAACTAGGGTTTTTATGGGGGGGAAGTGTAGAAAAGAAAAGTAAATAATAGATCAATGGTTAGGATCAAATAGAGAGAGATCGGATCCAAATTTAATGATATTGGTCGGGTTCAAACGTAAAATATCCAAAACAGAACACAGATGTTGACTGGGTTAGTCGACTTGTGTTTTTGACTAGTCGATTAATCCACCTTTTAGTCGACTAGGTGGTCGTTATAGTCGACTAATGCTTAAAAGCTCAAAAAAAACCCATGTTTCTATTTGATGCAATTAGTCGACTGGTACACTGTTAAGTCGACTAGTAACTTATCAAGTCGACTAATAGACTTTGATAAGTCGACTAACAAGTGAAAAATGCCTTAAAATAATTCTAAAAAATATATTTAAAGATCAAAAATATTACAAATACCCAAATCTCTTCAAAATCTCATAAAAATATCTTCTTTAAGAGTTTTGTAAAAATATCTACAATTTGATTATCAGTTGATATAAAATTTAGTGAAATATCACCTTTTAAAACATGATCACGTAAAAAATGATGTCTATTATCAATATGTTTATTACATGAATGATGAATTGGATTTTTTGATAAGTTAATAGCACTGGTATTATCATACATAATAGGTGAATTTGTGATAGACATGCCATAATCAAATAGGGTTTGTTTCATCCATAAAATCTGAGCACATGTAACACTAGCAACGATAAATTCTGCTTCGGTTGTTGATAATGATACAGAATTTTTCTTTTAACTAACCCATGATACTAGTGATGTCCCAAAAAGTGACAAGTACCACTAGTACTCTTCCGATAGGATTTATATCCAGAAAAATCAGTATCACTATATGATAGTAAATCAAATGCGCTTGATTTCGGATAAAATAAGCATAATTGATTGTGTTATTAATATATCGAATAATCTTTTTCACTGCTTTAAGATGTGATTTCATAGGATTTGATTGATATCTAGCACATAAGCAAACACTAAACATAATATCAGGTCTACTTGAAGTAATATATAGTAAAGAACCAATCATACCTCGATATAATTTCTGATCAACATTCGTACCATTTTCATCTTTATCTAGGAATATAGTAGTACTCATGAGAGTATTTTTACGACCAGAATTTTCCATACCAAATCTTTTCAGAAGATCCTTTGCATACTTGCACTGGGAAATGAATATTTCATCATTCATTTGCTTTATTTGCAGACCGAGAAAGTAAGTAAGTTCACCCATGTGGCTCATCTCGAATTCAGTCTGCATAGTCTTAGAAAATTCTTGACGAAGATTATCGTTAGTAGATTCAAATAAAATATCATCAGCATATATTTCAATAATTAAGATATCTTTATTAACATGTTTAATAAAGAGAGTTGCATCTGCTCTTTCCATCTTAAAACTAGAATTTAATAGAAAAAATTTTAATCTATCATACCAAGCACGGGTGCTTGTTTTAAACTATATAAAACTTTCTTAAGTTTAAAACATGGCTTGAAAATTTTTCATGTTCAAACCTGGAGGTTGTTCAACATAAACAGTTTCTTTAATAAACCATTTAAAAAGGCACTTTTAACATCCATTTGATAAAGTTTGAAATTCATGAAGCAAGCAAAAGCAAGTAAAATATGAATTGATTCAAGTCTAACTACTGGTGCATAAGTTTCATCAGAATCAATACCTTCTTCTTGATTGTATCCTTGTACTACTAATCTTGCTTTGTTCTGAATAACTTGACCTGATTCATCAAGTTTGTTCTTAAGACCTATCTGGTATCGATGACTGGATGATCAGTAGGACGTTGTACAAGATCCCAAACATCATTTCTGACAAATTGATTCAACTCTTCTTACATTGCAATAGTCCAAAAATCATCTGCACATGGTTCTTTGATATTCTTCGGTTCAATGAGTGATATGAAAGCAATTTGTGTCATGTAGTTTAACTTGGATTTTATCTGAACACCTTGATTTATATCTCTAATAACCAAATCATGTGGATGATTCCTTACTTCAACATATGCTTTAGGTAACTCAGTAGAAGTCTCATCAACATTAAAAATATTAATATCATCAGAAGATGAAATAGTATTATCAATAGGAGTATTTATGATATCATCATCATCATGTGAAGAAGTATTAGAAATAGACTTAGTCAAAGACTCATCAAATTTAACATGTAATGATTCTTTAATAGTAAATTTTTTCTTATTAAATATTCTATATGCTTTACTTTGAGTAGAATATCCAACAAAAATATCTTCATTAGATCTAGCATCAATTTATCTAAAGCATCTTTTGTATTTAAGATAAAACATTTTCATCCAAAAATCTTGAAATAAGAAACTTTTGAAATTCTGTTATAAAATAATTCATAAGATGTTTTGTTTAAAATAGGTCGAATAAGCATACGATTTAAAACATAACATGTAGTAGCAACAGCTTCGGCCAAAAAAATTTGGTAAATGACTGTCCATAAGTATAGTTCTAGCACATTCTTGCAATGTCCTTTTCTTTCTCTCTACAATACCATTTTGTGGAGATGCTCTAGGAAATGCAAAGTTATGTGTAATACCATACTTATCACAAAAATTTACAAAAGGTTCATTTTTAAATTCTCCTCCATGATCACTTCGAATAGTGACTATGTTTAGAGACTTTTGATTTTCAATTCTTTTACAAAAACTTGAAAACTCATTAAAAGCATCATTTTTATTTTTTAGAAAAATTACCCATAAAAAACGGGAATAATCATCAACAATAACAAAAACATACCTACTTTTGTTTAAAGAAGCAATACGAGTAGGACCAAATAAATCCAAATGCAATAGTTTTAAAGGTCTATTAGTAGAAACTAAATCTTCAGATTTAAAAGATGATTAAACTTGTTTTCCTAATTGACAAGAATTACAAAAATAATCCTTTTTAAAAGCTATTTTTGGAAGACCTTTAACTAAATAAAATTTAGAAATCTTAGAAATTGTTTTCATATTCAAATGACCAAATCTTTTGTGCCATAAAAAATAATCATTATTTGAAGCAAGTAAAAAATAAGTTATCATTTGATGATATACAAGTTATTAATAACTCATAAATATTATTGTTATGAAAATCTTTAAACAGAATATCTTTCATGTTAGTATCATATATAAGACATGCATCTTTTTCAAAAACTATTTTATAACCATTATCACATAATTGACTAATACTTAATAGATTGTGTTTTAAACCTCTAACCAAAAGAATATTTTCAATAAGGGGTTTCGAAATGTTACCAACCATGCCGATTCCAATAACTTTTCTTTTGTTATTGTCTCCAAATATTATTGTACCTCCCTTTTTGATTTGAACGGAAGACAGTAGTTGAATGTGTCCGGTCATGCGTTTGGAACAAGCACTATCAAGTATCCACTTTTCTTTATAAGATGCCTATAAGATAAAACATTTTGTATAGTACTCATCATCATAGGGTCCGAAAAAGATTAGCCTTTAGGAACCCAAATCCAATTGGAATTTGGTTTCCATTTGTTGGTATAAACATAATCAATTGAATTACACACATCATGTATATAAGATGCAATATAAGCATTTTTATCAACGTTATTTAGATTTTTAGGAATCCATATATATTTGTTCCTAATTCTTTTTGAAATAGTATTAGTATTTCTTTTCACAAAAGAATTATATAGATTATAATTATAAAAATGTGTAGATTTTATAAAATTAGTTTTTGAAAATCCAAGACCAACATGTGTAGGTTTGTAAATCTTAGCTCTTGAAAATCCAAGACCAAAATGATTATTTGACATCTTTTCGTAAGACAATAGATCATTTAAATTTTCTTTTCCTTTATTAAATTTTGTCGCATTTTTCAAAATTTCTTCATACTTAATTTTGAAACTAGTCATTTCTTTATCTAAAATAGTAATTCTAGAATTTAAAGAAATAGTTTCTTTTTTAAGCATAGAATTTTCTTTTAGGAAATTCTCATTATCTTTTTTAAAAAAAAATAACTTTTTCAAAATCATCTTTTTGAGAATTTAAAGAAGATGTTTGAGAAACATAAATTGAATTTTCATTGTTGAGTCTTTCATTTTTCTTTGTTAAAACTTTATTTTTAATCTTTTCATTTTTGAAATCATTATAAAGTTCATTAAATGCTTCTAATAATTCATCATAATCTTGTACTTCATCTTCTTGAGCCATGAAGCAGATATTGGCGGTTTCAGTGGCTTCTTCTTCGTCAGAGGAAGATGAATCGCTATCATCCCATGTTGCTTGGAAGGCTTCTGTAAGTTCACCTAGAGGGGGGGTGAATAGGTGATGGCTAAACTAAAGGTCACTTAATGCCAAATAATGCGGAATTAAATATAAATATGACCTAATTAAATCTTATACACTAAACACCACGTATAACCAAAGAGTGTTGCCGAATTCCCCGTAAAGGGCTCTGGATAAACTCCTCTAGATTCCCCTTGAATGGGTTGAGGCGCCGCGTTGGCTCTCTTGGTTGAATACAAGTGTTAGCAAACAATCCCAAGCAATATATCAAAATGAGCACAAGGAATATATCATCATATAAAAGTAAAGACAAGATAAGTAATGCAAGATATAAATAAGGGGGGGAGAGAGAAAAGGCAATCGCAAACACAAAGGGTATGTTTCGAGGTTCGAGCACACTTGCTCTACATCCCCGCCTTCGACACACGAAGGTTTTCCACTATGCAAGATCCCAATGGATCTCTACTCGGTGCCGCAACACCTACAAGACCTCGGACTCTCTAGTCCCGTACACACGCAAGCTCACTAGCTCGCCGAGGCCGCACCTCAAACCACCGAGTTCACACAAGAACTCTAAACCACCGCGAACACACTTGTCCGCCTCCTCAAAGAACAAAAAGGAAATCTCTTTGTGATCTAAAACACTTTGATCACCAATTACAAACTCTCACAACACAATCCTATGGGTAGATAAGGCAATGGATAGCTCAAGTGATGTGTGAGAAAACAAGGAAAGAGATGGTGGAGGAAAACTCAAAGAAATCACTTTTACACTCTTGATAAATCTCTCCTTTTAATTGGAAGTATTTGCTCTAAATTTTGTGGAGAAAAACATCTGAAATGAATAGGAAAAATTGGCTCTAAAAGTCTCCAAAATCTTAGCTTAAAACAATGACCAAACCCCCAAATTTATAGGCCAGAAAAATATAGCCGTTGGGGTCTGTCAGGCCTGCCGGTCGACCCGGCCGGTCGACCCACAACGGTCAAAAATCCGACTATTGGAGCCTCCGGTCGACCCGCCCGGTCGACCCAAAAGAACAGAGAGCACTGCTCTCAGTTCCGGTCGACCCGCCCGGTCGACCCGCCCACTGAACTGCCAGACGTGCACGGTTCTGTGCATGTCGGTCGACCCTTGCGGTCGACCTGCCCTTGGTTCCGGTCGACCCTCCCGGTCGACCCGTAAGCCAGTTCTGGGTCAGTACTTGGGAGAAAAATGTTGGTCTTTTGGCTTTCATAAAAATCTCATAAAATACATAAAAATCTACAAAAATAGTTTAACCATTATACTTTGATATACAAACATGCTTGCACAAAATCAAGGCATGTTATAAAAGATTGGACTATTTTTGTAACTTGGAAATATTTGGCTCATGATAAAAAACTGTTTTTCCAAAACAATATTTTTCCAAAACATATTTTTCCAAATCTTCATCAAATACAAAAACAAGATATACTTTTAAAGTATAGTGTGTATGGATATGATCCACTACACAATCAAGATGAAATATCTATGTTTTTGACAATAAGCATAAACTTGGTTTTAGTTGAAAGATATGTATATATGCAAATACCAAAAACCAAACATGATATTTTTCCAAAATGAAAGTCTTTTCTAAACTGAAAATTCTTTTATGAAAAGACAACAAATTCAAGAGTGTGTGTGTGATATCTATTTGAGCAATCCACCAACTACTCTATCCTTTACATTTTATCTAAAACAAAATCTTATACCTAGACACAAGTCTTGATCTTGAAGTCTTCCCTTGAAGTCTTCTCACCCTCTTGACTTGGTCCAAGTGCAATCCAATGAGCTCAACAAATTGATGTGGTCTTGATGCATAGGCTCGTGAATCAACCGGTGCTAGCTCCAAAACTTGTCTTAAAATCCTTTGTTGAAGCTCCACACCTACTAAGATCTTGATCGTAAATCTGTCACTAATTAAACACAAGATCATTAGTACAATAACTACATGAGTTGATCATCATCAAAACTAGAGTGATGGGCCTTTGGGCCAACAGCTTCTTCTTCTTATTGAACTTATTGAAATTCTTGAAATTTCCTTTTGATTTCATCAATGGGCAATCCTTCTTTATGTGACCTGGTTTGTTACACTTACAACAAATAGGATTATCATTAGTATCTTTATTCTTTTTAAACTTACCTTGTTTTAAGAATCTTTTGAATTTTCTTGAAAGCATCGTCATCTCCTCTTCATCGTCATCTGAATTGTCCATATCTGAGGATGATAGAAGGCAAGTACTTTCTTTTTTGATTGAAGTTGTTCATCCTTTTTTCTGTCTTTGAGTTGCACTTCATATGCCATTAGATTACCAATAAGGTTTTCTAATGACATTGTTGAGAGATCATTCGCTTCTTCTATTGCAGTGATTTTCTTCTCCCAATCTGATGTGAGTGCACGAAGGATCATTCTGACTTTTTCAACTTGCGTATATTCCTTTCCAAGGGCTACTAAGGAATTTGTAATGTCGGTGAACCTTGTAACCATTTCTGCAATGGTTTCGTTCTCCTTTATTTTGAAGAGTTTGAACCTGTGAACAAGAATAGAAATTTTAGACTCTTTAACCTTATTTGTACCTTCATGTGTTACTTGTAAGATCTGCCATATTTGATTTGCAGATTTGACTGTTGAAACGTGATTGAATTCTTCTTTGTTCAAGGCACAGTAGAGCGCGTTCATTGCTTTGGCATCAAGGTTAACAGATTTCTTTTGTTCTTCACTCTAAGCGTCATAATTGGTTGTAGGTTTAGTGTATTGTGCTTTTTCTATATTCCATAGGTCATAGTTGAGTGACTGCAAGTAGATCTTCATTCTACACTTTCAGTAGTTATAGTTCAATCCATCAAATAATGGTGGACGTGTGTAGAATATCCATTTTTAAATTGCGATGAAGGGAATTCTGTTGCCATCCTTGCTCTGATACCAAGTATAGGATCTATAAACAAGCAACACAAACACTAGAGGGTGAATAGTGTTTATAAACTTTTTAAATAAACTACTTGCAGGAAAGTAAAATTCACAGAATAAAACTTAGAAAATGCAAACACAAAGACAAAAGATTTTATCCTGGTTCGGTCCTTGTGACCTACGTCCAGTCCACAAACAATCCACTTGAGATTTTCCTTTTCCTGATTTAGATACACCCAAAACCAACACCTGTACACCACTTAACAAAACACCCTTTGCCAAATGTGTACAACTCCTCTTACACTAAGAAAACAACACCTTGTACAACTTCTCTTCTACACGAAGACACTCTTGTACAATACTTCTCTTTGAGTGATTATGATCAATCCTATAAGCCTTGAATCTGTATGTGATTGTGAACAAGGTCTCTTATAGGTGAACTTTCAGAATTCTTCACAAAAGAGTAGGAATTGATAAAGAAACAGAAAGTAGAAGTAAGTTTTCAGAAAAACAGAATTTTTAGGCAGAAAACTTTTGTTTTGAATTGGTGAATTGATCCTAGGACAACATCCCTATTTATACGTGAAATCTATAGTCAGTTAGGAAAGTTAGCAATTTAAATTTGAAATTTAAAATGTTGGATAAAACACCAGAAATCAGAAACTATTTAACAGTCATAAACTACTATTAGTCGACTAGGGTCTATGGGTTAGTCAACTAGAAGAACAATTTTTGTCATGGTTAGTCGACTAGTATAGGAGGTAAGTCGACTATAGCAAAACTGATACGGATAACAAGTTTTTGAAAACTATAATTAGTCGACCAGTAGAACATGGTTAGTCGACTATAGCATGGGTTAGTCACTAGGGTCAAGAGGTAAGACGACTAATACTGCTAAACAGAGAACAAACAGAGAGCAGGATAATTTTTATGGAAGCCCTTAGTCGACTGTATAATGGCTCAAGTCGACTAGGTGATAGGTTAGTCGACTATAGTTGGGGACAAGTTGACTATATGACTATTGTGTATGTGTTCAAGGCTTTTAACAAAAAATTCTAAAAATATACAAAAATAGTCAAATACTTCATATGAGTTTGAGCAACTAAAACTCTATATAGATGCTTGAGATAGAGTAACAAATGCATCTGTATCACTTTGTTATCCATCATCAAAATCTTTCAATCTGTCGGCTTCAACAAAGGTAACATCATTACCACAGATTCAAGGTAAGTATTTGGCCAAAGGAGGTAAGTAACTTTTAGTTTCTTTTCTTTTAATTCTTTAGTTTAGAACACAACAATCTACCATTTCTTTTATTACTCTTTTTCAATTTCTTTGTACATATTCACTTTCATTTTCTCTACCTTCTCTATCTACCACTTTCTTTCTCACTTAACTGTAACTCCATTTTTTTCTTTTCTTTTAAAGAACTAAAAGAACTTTAATCATTCTTTATAACCTCTAAGAGAACTTATTAAAAAAGCTTCCATCGCTAGTCCCTCCTTATGGATCACGACCCGCATAGCCACTTGCTATTGCGGTAGTATTGAGTACTTGCACTCTTTATTCTAAGTTCTGAAATTCTGTATTTTTGTGTGCAGGTAAAACCTTAATCAAATTTTGGCGCCATTGTCGGGGAGGGACGGTAAGTAATTCTCTTTTTAGTTTACAATTTTAGCTAAATTCTTCTTTGATCTTGGTGTACAGATTTAACAATCAAGGAATGCTGCAGTGGACATATAAGTGGCCCTAGGCTCTGCTCAAGAAAGCAGAGCTCAGAGCCCTCAGATTTGCTAAATTCTTGCGGCAATCTGAGTGAACTACTAACCTGTATTTTCTGAAGGTTGGTTGAATTGCATAGTTTAATATCTGTAGCATTTATCTCCTTGCTTGACTCACTGTATATACATTTCCAACACAAGAGTAAAAGTTGATTGTAAATGCTAAAAATGATTTAGATTTTGCATTAGGCACGTGTCTTTTTCATCATTTTCTATTTACTGTTGAAGAGTGCTGAGCCAAGATATGCGTGCATAGCATTGTATAAGGTTCATTCTTGTATGAAATATTGCTTGAGTGTTATTTTTTTCTATATACTTGTATACTGCACTAAATTGATTTAAGGGCTTGTCCTTTAAACAAGATAAGGTGAGGAAGTCATTACCCTCCTTTAACCCACAAACAATCTCCTCACTCACTAACCCAAGCCTAATTAAAACTGAGTAGACGTTGGCCCTAGAGACATCTCGGACTTAAATAGGAGACTGACCTAAGGGGAAAGTTGATTTGAATTTTACTCTTACCAAATCGGTGATTAAGATTAGGGATTGAGGGGCGAAACCCCGAAGGCTGGTGGTTTGGCTTAATTAGGCCCGTCGCTTTTGCACGGATACCTCTCACCAATCTTGCCCCTACCTAGCCGATTAACTTGTGGTCAGATTCAATAATATACCCCCGTGGACAGTCTAACCAGTTAGGAGTCATCTAGGTCTAAGGTTTACCCTAACTTAGGTTAGATTTTTTCTTTTTATTTGTTAGCTTTTTTGTTTGTTTTTCTTTGTTTGTGTTTGACGTTTCTTGTATGATATGTCTTATAACAATAATTTTTCTAATTTTAATGGTAATCCATATTACACCCCGATCTCTTTTTCAGATATTAACAACCCGGCATATCATAATTTTAACCAACCTAGTGTGCCGGATTGGTCTTATCCGAATCAATATAACCCATACCCCCAATCTTATGACCATAATTTTCAAAATAATCTTAACTCTTCATAGAATGGGGATTCACGTCCCCCGAGTCCAATTTTCAACCAACTTGTCCTCCTTATCCACAATATTTTCAAGATTCATACTCAGTTCCACCAGTTCAAAATAGAAAACCATCAATCTTGAAAATGAGTATGCGTGAGTCCAAACAACAATCACAAAATCTGACAAACTCACAATTTCACCACAAATTCCAAAACAACACTTCATCTTTTCAAGTCTACTCGCAACAAAATGATGAACCAATCGACTATGAAAAGATGCTTGAAACTATGACTCAGGCTCAAATCGCTCGTAATCATGATATAGATCTAATGGTCCAAACTCTCCATTCTCATCGTTTGACCATTCTGATGTCGCTAACCATTCTGTTAGAGCCGAAGAATCATGTTGTTTTGAAAAATAAGATTCCATTTCAGCACACCCATTTGAACTTGCCCAAACTCCAAATTTTGAAAATGACATTGACAGTTTGGCAAGTTATCCCTTTCCTGAAATTGAACTTGAGAATGAATATGATACTGAACCTAAACTTGGTAATTCAATTCTACTTCCTGATTCAATAATGACTCCGGTGCCATCACCTGATTTCAATCTTTTTTCTGAATCAACATTAGATTCTGTGCCAATTCATCATGAAATTGAATCACCAATCTTTTATGATCATCACGTTGAACATGACCAATTTCATACTTTTGAATGTCCCATTGATAAATTGGCAAGTCCTCATTTTTATAAAATTGAACTCAATGAGAAATGTGACCTAGATTCTCAAATTTGTGATCCAGTTCAAATTCCTGAATCACTATTGACTCCTGTTTTGTTACCCAACTTGAGTAATATTTTAGAGTCAGTTTTGATTCTCATACTTGCCATTCTTGAACTTGAATCACCAATATTAAGTCACTTCTATTGTGGGAAAATGAATGTGGACTTGAGTTTCAACTTCTTAATTTGGACCCACTTCCTGAACCAATTTCGACTCCTGAACTTTTACTTGACTTAAATGACTTTCCTAAGACGATATTAGCTCCCGTACTTCTTAAGTCCAAGTCAATCATTCCATCTTTTTACACTCCTTTTTGGGACAAGGGTGTTGATAAAATTGACTCCGAAATTAATTATAAAATTTGAAAATTAGATGGGGTAAATTTTTTAATCAAAATCATTCATGTATACTTCATTTTAGAAAGTTATATTACAGAGATTTTTGGTGGGTTCCTCCGAACTCCACGCAAATTCGATTGGGTCGCATTTCATGGACTAATCAGACCACCACCGAAATCACCAACTTAAGGTAATATTTTCCTTCCCTTTCTTCTTTTTCATGCATCTATGCATTAATTCATACATTGAGAACAATGAATGAGATAGGTGTAGGGGAGGGTTCTAGCATAACTTAGGTTTTTCTTTTAAAAAAATAAGAAAAAGAAAAAATTAACATTTTCTTTACTTTTAAAAGCTTTTTAAAAATAGAAACAATATTTTGACATATTTTTTGTAAGAAATTAAGTCAATTTTAAGGAATAGGGGAATCAAAATTAGGATTTCTTATACTTGGTCAAAATAAGATTATTTGTTTGATTTTTAGGGTTAGGAAGATAATTTGTCAAAGAAATTTAGTCTTGATCTTTCCTTGATGAAATATGCACACTTTATATACTTACATACTTAGGGTTCAAAAACAAAGATTCTTAGGCCTTATTAATATATATATATCTGTTAAAAATAAACAAATCTAATTATTTATTAGCTAGGTGCTTTGGCCTAAGCAAGCCTTGGTATTTATGTAAAAGATGATTAGATAAGTTTAAAAAAAAGAAGAAGAAAAAAAGAAAAAGAAAAATATATATATAAAAATCCTCTGATTAAGCTGGGTATTTGTACCTCATAAAGCATAAGTATTTATGCCTTAAAGCGGTTCATATAATAAAATCCTTAGTTTTATGGCCTTATTTGTGATAGACAAAAAGCAAGCACAAAAATAGGTAAAGGAATGTGGGTCGATGTTACTGCTTTTACGATTCTTCCGTAGTAGCAAAGTGGCTCTATGGGTCGTATCTATAAGGAGGGAGAGCGATGAAAGCTTGATGCGGCTTTTTTGTTCAAGAAAAGAGAAAGTCCTTTGTTTCAAATAAAGAATTGGAAAACGAAAGCAAGTTGGTTTCAAAAATTATTTTAGAATAATTTGGTGATTTGTAAAATTTGGTTTTCTTAATGGTAAAAACGCATGGCTAACTTTCTACTAAGTGCTCCCACTAATCTCTAACTTCTTGATGGATCATAGGCAAGCATAACCCTTATGTATATGAACTATTCACATGAAAATCGAGTGAAAGTTCTTCCTTAAACTTTAGCTTTACACAGAAAAAACTTGGACATTCCCTTATCAAGATCCAATTGAAGGAGAGAATACGGGAAGACACAAGTGCACTAATGGTACCGACAAAGTTAAAAGGAAAATCTCTAACTTAAAAAAAAAGCAAAGTTTAAACTCCATAGATCATCAAAAACCCGTTAAGCATGAAATATAAGAGAGCTAATACTTGTAAGTATATTAGAGTTAGTACCCTCATCTTAAGATGTCATAACTCTCATTTGCACAAGGCTTGTTTGGCACTATTGACTCTTTTGGATTATCAATCAAGTTGTTAGAGATTAGTTGGTTAGTAGTTAGTTAGCCATGCAATAAGAGAGTTAGTTAGGCATGGTAGTAAAGAAATAAAAGAGAAGAGGTAAAGAGGGGGGAGTTACACTAGAACAAGGAAGTAAAAGCAAATGGAAAAAAAACAAGTAATTGGAAAGAAAAAGAGAACTAGTTACTTGTATTAGATTGCCACTTTCAAATACAACTTTTACACACTCTCTCTCTTTCACTCTAATGGCTAAACTAAAACTAGAAGAAGAAGGAAACTACAATAACTACAACTCCTAGAATAAGATAATAACAACTCCTAAACTCAGGATCTGCTTCTCCGCAGACCCCAGGGGGTTTTTATAGGCACCAGAGGAAGGGGGCTAGGGGGACAACCCCTGGCCCAAACCCCGAGCGCGGCCGCGCCCGTACGGCCGCAGAAACGCGGCCTGGCTCGCATTTCCGCAGCCCTGCCAGGGCGGCGCGCACTGGCTTCGGGCAGTGTGTTGTCCCTTCTATCTCCTATCAGCTGAATCTTCTGGATTCTAGATTTGATGCCCTAGGCTGATAAAATCTCCTCCCTAAGGTCAATGACTACTTGGTAGGCCTTTAATAAATCATTAAATGGTGATTTGGGGTCTTCTTCTTCATTTGCACACCATGAACTTAGGATCAAGCATGCAAAACTTCATTAGCAGAATTTTATATCAAATAAGTATGTGAATGTGATACAAATCATGCAAAATTATATACTAATCACACCCCCACACTTATCTTTTTTACTCGTCCCAAGTAAAACAATGAAAAATAAGAAAATTATTACACTACTTTTGCAGATGATGCGATTGCACTGAGCATGTGCAACAAGCCTTAAAACCTCTAGGTTTCCCCTAGAGGAGGAGTGTCATCTCCTGAGGGTTTTCAGCGGATTGCACCCACAAAATCTAGTAAGTGAAGAAAAATATTTAGTTGTTAGTAAGCCTCTTTAAGAAAAAGAATTTTCAATTATCTAAGTAAAAATCACCGAAGGATGTAAGAATTAGGTTCAACCCTCATAAGTCCTCTTATACTTTAGCCTTTATAAAAGAAGAAATTACGATTTTTCTTTAAATTTAGAAAGGATCTTGTACTTCTAACTCATTCTGTTATTTTGCTTTAGATAGATATGCATAATGTATAAGTGTGATTTGCTTGGGATTTTTCAACTCAACTTTGAATATCATTTAATTTTATTAATATTCATCTATTATTCTTGGTTTCATTAGACTTTCTACTTTACTCATGTAACACATATCAAACCGATGACTCCAAAACCAGATGGTTTCAGGGCACCAGGTGGAAAAACACCCCTCAGGTCAAATATGCAAGTAGAGTAGGCCACGAAATCAATATTTACTTATATAATATATTTATATATTATTTTGTTTTTTTGGCATGAGTAATCATGCTTCTTGAGGCACAATTATCCAGCATTTTTTTTTCAGAGTTATGTCTCTAAATTCCAAGCATGTGTGTGTATTTTATGCATATTCTACTAAGGCTAAATAAAAGGTACAAGTTATTTTCTTTATCCCTCCTAACTCTTAGTCAAATCAATGTTTCATTTTTATTTAGGTTAAAATAAAGATTCCTTAATAAGGTTCCCTTAATTCCTATAACCTTTTGGTATTTTTATAAAGAGTGTGAAAATTCTTCTTTTTTCATTCAGGAGAATTTTTTTTTAAGTAAAACGAAAAAGAAAAGTGAAAGTGTTGGCACCCCCCACACCTATCTAATGCATTGTCCTCAATGAATGTCATGTAAATGCAAATGCAGCAAATAGGGGGAAGAAAGGATATCACCGTCTCTGCCGACTCGGGCCGGCCGAAGTGCTGGGGCCAGCCGAGCGTGAACACCTAAGGGTTTCCTCAATACGTGCCAGCCGAGAATCTTGAGCGTCCAATTGCCTCCTAAGCCTGATCTGACCCCTAAAAATCTTCTTCATGCCCTTTCAGATGGAGAACATGAAAGCAGTAGGCTCGGTAGTGGGTGGTTGTTGCCAAAATTGTGGGTCATCTTCCTCATCCATGTGTTTCTCTGAGGATGATTCAGTGGGAACATCTTCGAGCTGGACAGTCGGTATCCAGATCGAATGCAGGCAGCTATTGTAAGCACTAGTGATATGCTCAGGGGTCACTAGTACTCTATCATATTAAATAAATTCCGTATCCGGCAGAAAGTTTTCTGCATAGACAGGTAACTAGGACAGGTAAAGAGTATTTCGCACGCCTAGTACGTTGGGAGTTAGCAATTAGCTGCTGCAAAAGCATAGTGTTGATACAGACAGTGTGTTGCCTCGTCATACAGACAGTGTGTTGCCTCGTCATGAGGCTGTGAATAATCTGAAGTACAGGTCTGTAGAAGGAAGTGGTGTGATCGATACCCAAATATTGCCTTGGATCCAACGTTCAACGCAGTGAATGTTACGAAACATGATATTTGCTCGAACACCATGATCGAGCTCAGTGCAGCGCACCCCCATCAAAGTCAGGTAGTCAATCAAGGGCAGGGGGCAACAAGCTGAGGGGGGATGGAATTTGGGTGACCTCTTCAATGGTGTCCCGGGTGACTTCAAAGTCCCCGTGACCCAAATGGATACCAAAACGGTCATGGTCAATAGTCGCAATACCAATACCCAAATAAAATTGTTTCATAAGTTTTGGGCAGTAGTAGGTTTCAAAAGTGGTATTATCGTAAACTAAGCCATACCATTGCCTCCCCTAACTCGATCTAAAAATACTGTACCATATCCTTGAACATCATTAATACGGGAAAAATCTTTTTCAAGGAATATGGTAGAAGCCATAATCTAGTTCTGAAAAATAGAGAGAGTGGGTAAAGAATTACAAACCTCCCCCGGAAGCCTTGGGGGAAACCAAAAAATTTTGCCTAGAGTAAATCCAGAAAGAGAAACCCAAATCCGTGTAGAAACTGAGGAGAACTCAGAATCGTGGCCGCAAAGGGAGCTGGCGGCGCGGCCAACTCCTGGAATAGGCCGCGTTTCCACGGCTAGAACAGGCTGGGCGCGCGGCCTGGTTGAGGAGGGAAGTGACGGGCTTTGACGTGAGGTGAGTGGGGACCCTAGCTGCTGGCAACAGGGAAACCGCGAAAACGCGGCCACGAGGGACGGGGCGCGGCCTATTGGTGGAGAGAGAGGAAAGGTTTGGGGAAAGTGGCATCTCTTGACCTCCTCTCCTTAGATCTGGAAACAAAGGATGGGTTTAGATTAGTGGAGAGGGGAAGAGAAGTATAAGTAGGAGTAGAAAAAAGTGAATTTCCAATTCTAACCTTAGGGTGAATGGGTATTTACAAGTATGTAAGGGGTGGTTATATCATATAAAGGAACCCCCCAATCTGTATGTTATTTACACTTCTATTTTTATGTATTTATTATTATTATTATTATTTTGTTATTATTTTTATTTTTTTAATTATTTTTGTTGTGGTGTGGATGGCTGTGGTCAGGTGTATGATGGAGCGAAAAGAGTCTGCACAATGTCAGCCTGCGATGCAGGCTCAGTAGTTAAAAATAGCTTCAGTCTTTGCCCGTTTACTTTGAATTCCGCATTGTTCTTAGATCAACAATAATCACAGCACCGTGTGGGAAAATGGTGCGCACAATGAACGGTCCAGACTAACGAGTCTTCAGCTTTCCCGCGAAAATATGAAGCCTAGAGTTGTGCCGCAGAACGTTATCTCCCGGGAAAAGTTTTTCTGATTTATGATCTGATCATGAAAAAGTTTAGTCCTGCTTTTGGTGATCAGAGCATTCTCATAGGCTTCATTCAGTATCTCCTCTAATTCTAAGATCTGCAGTCTCCTTAGCTTACCGGCCTTACTCAGATCAAAATGAGTTGCTTAATGGCCTACAGGGCACAGTTTTCTAGCTCCACTGGCAGATGACAGGATTTTTCGAATATAATTCTGTAAGGAGACATCCCCACAACTGTCTTGAAAGAAGTGTGGTAAGCCCACAATGCATCGTTGAGTTTGACCAACCAATCCTTTCGGTTTATCCGACAGTCTTTTCCAAAATGAACTTGATCTATCGATCGGTGACATCAACATGCCCATTTGTTTGGGGATGATACGGAGTACATAACGTGTGATTGATGGAATATTTTCACATTAGAGCTTCAAAAACTCTATTGCAGAAATGTAATCCATTATCAATAATTATCGCTCTTGGGGTGCCAAATCGGGAGAAGATGTTTTCTTTGAGAAATTTGACAATCACTTTGTTGTTATTGGTCTTTGTTGGCACAACTTCTACCAATTTAGAGACGTAATCGACAACAACCAAAATGAACTGGTTGCTGAAAGAATTAGGGAATGGTCCTATGAAGTCGATACCCCAAACATCAAAAATTTCAACTTCCAGGATCAGGTTCAGGGGCATCATGTCTCTTCTTGAAAATTTTCCAATCTTATTACAATTTGCACATGTCTTGTAAAAGTGGAATGAGTCTTTGAACAAAGTGGGCCAGTAAAATCCACTCTGTAAAACTTTCTCTGCAGTCTTGCGGGGACCGAAGTGTCCTCCGCATACAAGTTCATGGCAAAAGCTTAGCACACTCCTCTGTTCTTCCTCTGGTATGCATCATCGAATAATCTGGTCGGAACAATACTTAAAAAGATGCGGCTCTTCCCAGAAAAAGTACCGTACTTGGGCAAAGAAATGACACTGGTCTTGCTTTGTCCAGTCAGTGGGTATTTGTCCAGTGGCTAGGTAATTGACTATGTCCGCATACCAGGGTTCCTTGAAAATGGCCAAGATGCGCTCGTCTGGAAAATCCTTATTGATCGGAGCTTAGATAATAGGTGCATTCGGAATTCGTGATAGATGATCAGTGACCGCATTTTCTATACCTCGTTTATCCTAAATTTCTAGGTCAAATTCTTGAAGCAAAAGGATCCACCGAATCAGTCGGGATTTTGCTTCCTTCTTAGTCATGAGGTATTTTAGTGCTGTGTGATCCGTGAAAATCACCGTCTTTAAGCCTAACAAGTATGGCCGGAACTTTTCTAACGCAAAGACAACGGCCAAGAATTTCTTCTCGGTCAGTGTATAATTCTATTGGGTGTCATTCAAGGTTCCGAAGGGGCAGGTGAACGTGATATTTTCCTGATCTTCTGCAGCAATGGGGATTTGATTGTATCCCGAGTACCCATCTAGGAAGCAATAGTACTCATGTCCAGCTAAGCGTTCAAGCATTTAGTCGATGAACGATAGCGAGAAGTGGTCTTTACGGGTGGCTGCATTCAACTTTCTATAGTCGATACAAATACGAACCTTGGTAGCAGTCTTATTTATACCAACTCTTTTTTCTCATTTTCAACCACCATAAAGCTAGCTTTCTTCGGGACCGCATGAACAGGGCTAACCCATTAGCTATCAGAAATGGGATAAATGATCCCATTATCTAATAGTTTCAAAATTTTCGCTCTTACTGCATCTTGCATAGGTGGGTTAAGCCTGCGTTGGGGTCCTCCTGGGAGTCGCTTCATTGCTTAAATGGATTCTATGTTGAACTATGGCTGGACTTATCCCTTTGATATCCTTCATCGTCCATCCAATGGCTTTCCTATGTTTCTCCAGAATAGATATTAAGCTGTCCTCTTATTGCTCAGTCAGGTGAGATGCTATGATGATTGGCAGGTTTTCTCTTCCGCCCAAGTAGGCGTACTTGAGGTGTTCAGGTAAGGCTTTTAGCTCTAGGAAAGGTGTTACTTCATTGGAGGTAATATCTGGACTTTCAATCCTTTGATAAGGTACATTTAGGCCTGACGCCCAGTCTACTGCTGAATCGACGATCTGGTCTAGATTAAAATCCTCAGATTCCAGATCAAACTTTGCGTCTGTCTCCATCTCCTGGCTTTTCTCATGCTCATTGGTCAGATTTTCAATAGAATTGACCTCAAAAGTCTGATCATTGATATCCCTGGGTTATCTTCCAAGTTTGAAGACATTTACTTTCTTCGTCATATCTCCAAAGGTCAATCGCATGGACCCGTTCTTACAGTTAATTATGGCATTGGCTATAGCAAGGATGGGCGTCGTAAGATGACCAGAGTTTGAGATCACAGATTTGACACAGGTTGGGTCTCAAGCACAATGAAGTCAACGGGTAGATGAAATCTCCGACCCAGATAAGGACATTTGTGATTTTCCCCTTAAGGATTTTCACAGATTGGTCAGCTAACTGAATGGTGACTCGAGTTGGCTCAGCTCGCCCAGCCCAAGTTGCTGGTATAGTGAGAGAGGTAGCAAGTTGAAACTTGCTCTCAGGTCAAGAAGTGCTCTGCTAATTTCTGTTTGTCCTATGGTGCAGGAAATTGTGGAACATCTGGGATCCTTGTATTATAATGGAATGGGACTAGACAGAATTTCGCTTATATTAGTTGCCAAGAACACTTTATTGAGCACATTTGTCTTTCTCTTCTTCGTACACATATCCTTAAGAAATTTGGCATAAGCTGGGACTTGTTGGATAGTGTCTAGAAGAGGCACATTCAGTTTGACCTGGTTAAACATCTCAAGCATCTTCTCCATATGCATATTCTTATTGTTGTTCCTAAGCCTATTGGGAAAGGGTGCTACAAGCTTATGAACTTGTTCAGCAGTTTTGTCCTCGTCAGATGTTTGTGGAGCAGATTAGGAGGAACTAATAGAGGTGGAGGCTAGGGTAGGATCAATATGGACTGAATTTTTCTTTTGGTAGACCTGGTTGCCCACCTTCTTTTCAGATCGAAGTGTGTGAACAACATTGAACTGGTTGATCGAAGGATGCTGAATTTCATGCGCTTGATTGGAGTTTTTAGGATTAACTAGCGGCTGACTAGGTAAAGTACCCTTTGGTCTTTCACTTAGAGAGCTAGCTAACTGGCTCATCTGCGTTTCCAATCTCGATATGGCCTGTGAATGGTTGTTCAGCATTTGTCCCTAATTTTGCATGAAAGCGGCTTGGGATTTCATAAAGCTTCCATGCTCTCCTCCAATTTACTGAGTTTCTTTTCCATTGGTGAACTTTGGGAGGAGGAAGATGGAGCTTGACTAGGAAAATTTGGTGGAGAACTGGGATGGTGAAAATTGTTAGAGAAATTAGGCCTGGGAGGATTATTCTGGGCCCAAGAGAAATTTGGTTGATTCCTCCAACCAGGGTTGTACGTTTGCGAGTAGGGATTATGCGACAGCCGTGAGTAGGCCACATTTAGGTGTTCCAGGAGCACTTGCTGGGTATGAAAAATAGGTCACTCTTCAAAGACATGGTTCGGTGCCTGACAGTATGAACAACCTGAATTGTGATTGGTGGTGGGTTGATCTGGTTGACATTGGCTGGCTCTTTTGTTTCTAGAGCCTCTATTCTCCTCATTGGGGTTGCAATCTTAGCTTCTGCAGCTATGGATGATTCTAGAGATAGGAGCCCTCCTCTTGAAGCTATAGATTATGAATTCCTTAGTTTTTCCTAGGCTGGCTCCCATTGCAGGGTTTTCTCAGCTAAATCCTCAAATAAATCCCAACCCTGATTCTCATTCTTTTGCAAGAACCCTCCCTGACACATGGTTTCTAACATGGTTTTCGTCTAATAATCTAAACTATCATAGAAAATCTGGCACTGACGCCATTGTTGACACTTAAAAAAAGACAAGATTCTTGTTGGTCCGAACAATGTCTAAACTTATTGACATTTACAAAAGACAAGTGACAGACGAGCTGAAGACCAGTTTTCACCCATCTCCAAGGGACAAGGAAGCAACTTGGACTCCACTGATCCAGCAAGCAGACAGTGAACCCGGATTGTTTCTAAACAGACCTCAGCAGGTCCTAAAGATGCTAGCACTTAGCATCGCATGAGCCCAAGGGATAGCCTCGTTTGAGAGGCTAATATCACTCGACTTCGCCTTGAAGCCATCTAAAACCTCGCCAGGAAGCTAACTCGCAAACTTCGCCACAGAGGACTTCCAGCTCCGCCAAAGGGTTTCTTTCGGACTTCGCCAGAAGCTGCCTCTAGCTCCGCTACGAGCTCAAAGCGGGCATCGCCGCCATTGGTCTGCTATGGTCAACCTTTGACCAATCAAATCTCCGGATGAGATCGGATCTAATCAGATCAAATCCATCAAGATCAAATCAGAGATCAAATTTGGCAGTTGATTGCCGCAATCTCTTGACTCTTCTAAAACGAGTAAGAAGATCAGGGGAAATCCTCCAACGATATGGAAAGGATCAAAACAGATCAAGAGGATCAACCGACCTGCCAATTCTAGCTCCGCAGAAGCTATCCTAGCCTCGCAGCAAGGCTAATTTCCAGATTTAAACAGATTTGATTCAATCTGTTTCCATATCTTCAAGGGACGATTATACCCTTGCTCTCCTATAAATAGCCCGCCAGGGGTACAAGGAGAGAGGATCGATCGATCAAGACACAGAGGCTTCTTCAAAAAGCACCGTGCGCTCTCGAATTCAGAGACCTTTTAGAGAATTGCTTTCTCTATCCAGGGTGTTGATACCCTAACATCGTCCTTCTTCTCAAGGAATCTCCGGAACCAGGCGAGAAGGAATTCCTTATTGAAGGCGATTTTGAGAAGCAGCAAGAGGGTTCTACCAACCTTCTATTCTCTGATTCCCCGAACCAGGCGAGAAGGGAATCTCATCGCTCGCATCGTCAAAGGGACAAAGTGGTCGCGCGCTGACCAGACTCCTATCGGCACACTTCTTCAGAATCTCTGAGGAGATCTACTTGTATTCTTTTTAAGAATACTTGTAATTTAACTCCTCAACCCTTTTTTGTAAGTTTTCCCACTTTGTAAACATAATGGAAAACAAGATGGCGACTCCACTGGGGAAGAAATTCTCCACTGCCGAGAATCAAGTGTCGCAATGCGACGAACAGACCTTCGGGTCTAACTCTGAATTCAGAAAAGCCGGTGCAGCCAGAGCTTCTCTGGCTATATCTTCAAGGAAAGTCTCTATGGAGACTGAAAAGGTTCTCTACGGACCTACTGCGGTTATTTGGCGCAACAAGGGAGCACGTCCGCAGTCTGATTCCTTTACTTGTGAGAACTTGGTGGTTCAGTTCGATCAAGGAAGATTTGAAGAAGTCCTCTCTGGGGGTGGCCCAACGCTTCGAGCACGGAAGCATAGGAGGGTTTCCACGACCAAGGTTTCAAATCAGAAACCGGAAGCAGAATTCTGCCAACCACCTCAGCCTCGTGTGTGGCTAATCAGGTTCCTTGCGAACCTAAGTCTCCTCTGCCAAGGCGGGTATGGAGGCCTAAACAGAAGTCTTCGACCGAAGCTTCAGGCGTAGCTACGCCTAAACCGCGCCTCTCTCGTGAAGAAAAAGGCAAGATGCCTGTCTGCTCTCCAATCATAAAGTTACAACGGCAATCATACCGTTGTCCAATTCAAGAGCAGCAATGCCTCGCGCTGGCCTCGTCCTCATGAGCAGAGCCACTACACCACAGCGTACGCGCAGGGTTCATGACCGCAAAGCCGAAGCCAAAGTACCATATAAGGCTAATTGCCTTCGCAGCAGCATAGCGGGTAAAGCACCGCAGCGTGCTCCGCTTTCTAGTGCGTCAAGCACTAAGTTCGCGTCTAATGGCGAAGCTAGAATCAAAGCACTATTCAGTGCTAATCCCGTCTGCAAGGATAAAAAAGCAGGACGTCGCCCTATGTGTGATCCAAAAGAGCCTTTGCGCTCGATTGCAGGGACCCAACCGGGTTCGATTTGAGGAAATTGTTGACGGATAGATAAACCTCTTCCCCCTATTGCCAACACAGGGGATGTCAACTGCTGACACTCCACTCGGTCCACTGCCGGCTGGACCAATCTCCGCCACGCCTCCAGGACGACGGTCAGTTTTTGATCGACTATCGGTACAAGCCCCGGTGAAATATCGCAAAAGGAGAATCTCGCGAGATCTACCCTCTGCATCCGCCAACATGACCGGAAGAGGACGAGAGTCCCCAGATCCAGACTACAGCCCAGGCTTAGGCGAAGTCTTGGTGCATAAAGAAGGTGTCTTCCGAAACACCAGATCCAGGGTGGCGATACCCTACACTTATGAACAGCCTTCCTCCTCGACGGCCCTAGCCCCGCCAGAGCCCAGGAGATCACTCCAATCATCAGACGAAGAAGATGAAGATAGTGGGTACGCCTCTTCGGCGACAGTCAGTTCGGTGCGAACAGACAAAGCATCAGTCAATATGGCTGATAACGTCAACGACGATCTTCGTCGACGCCTGGAAGCTCAGGAGCAAACTTCCAGAACTCAGCAAGAGGCCCTGGACAATATTCAACAGATGCTCGCTCAACTCCTCAGTAACCGGAATAACAATGATGCCGGAGAAATCACGATGAGGAGGAACACTTCAGCAATGAGCAACCAAAGCCGGAGAAATCCAAGGAGGGTTCTTCCTTAGACGCCGAAGTCCTTAAGGGCCTCCAAGCTCAAATCGCATCCCTAGCTTAGAGGGATGAATTAAAAAGGTAGGGGCAGTCCGTCCTTATCCGCTGCAGTGGGATTCGGTGCCATATCCACCGAAGTTCAAACCGCCAACGCTGCATACCTATGATGGAAAGAGATCGCCAAATCAGCACATCTACTATTTCCGATCTCAGACTGGTAATGTTATAAGCAATGACGCCATCATGGCTAGGCTATTCATTGGCACCTTAAAGGGGGTGGCATTTGACTGGTTCCGAAGTCTTCCCCCGGGTTCTATCAACTCCTGGATCGACCTGGAAACTCGATTCCTCTCTCGTTTCTATGAGGACGATACCGAAGTGGACCATGGACAAACTCCTCTCCACTGTGCAGAGGAAGGGCGAATCTGTCCGTGACTACATTGAACGGTTCAGAAACTTATCCTTGATGTGCCCAGCAGGGATGCCATTACCCATGCTTTTGCAGACATGCAGACGCAACTTCCTAGATCAAGTGGAAGTTCGCATGGGGGCTGTTAAAGCCCACACTTGGAAAGAATTGGTCGAACAAGCTGAGATAGCCGAGAAATCGGCTAAAAAGTTCGAACCATCCGCCCCTAGAGGCAAGTGGGGGATGAAAACACAAGGGCGTGGCGACCTACCGCAACCTTCTCAAGCTAAAGGCAAAGAGACTATGTCTGTGGAGTTATCCGGAGATGTGCAGTCGAAGGCCAAGAAGAGCGGCTTCAACAATCAGGAGCCTAAGTTCCCTCCAAAGCAGTACTCGTTCAAAGACGATCAGGTGGTCACCATATTCCATCTGCTCCACAAAGGGAATAAAATGAAGCTGCCGGATGCGCGGCGTCCCAATGAGATAGGGCGCACAAACGACCCTAAATACTGCCTCTACCACAGGATGGTCCACCATCCTACTGACAAGTGCTATGTTCTCAAGGATAGAATTCAAGCCTTGGTCGACGCTGGAGTTCTGACGTTGAAGACGGAGCAAAAGAAAGTCACTACCAATATGGTGACTCTTGAGTTCGGCAAAGCTCCAAAGGTCACAGTTCCTGACGGGACTTATTCCGTCCCTGCGCCACGGTTGGAAGTCAAGCATCTTCCAGCTACAGCTCAAAACAATAAGGGTCTTGTTCCCTTAACATTGGAGACAGGAGAAGTCATGTGGATACATCCGGACCTCGTCCAAGACGTACAGCGGGATCCAAAGCAGCCCAACTCAAAGGGCAAGTCTTGCAATGTCATCTCCATCCTGCCAGACGACTGCAATCTTACATCGGCTTCCCTTAGTGATTCCGAAGGAGAAAAGCATGCTTGCACAGCGAAAGCCGATGCGCCTCAACAGACGGGCACCCGATCCGGAAAATCATACTTGAGGCAGTATGAAAAGTCTACTGACGAGACACAACAGCAAACGACGTCAGTACAAATACCAGCATCCACTCCAATCCCAACCAAGGGAAAAGAGAAGCCTAAGGAGGTACGATTCGACCACGTGTTGAAGAAACCGCCAGGCCAAGGGTTTGATACGCCCTTTCACTTTGACATATTGGCCCAGCTGGCCAATATCCCAGCTCGTATCACTATACACGAGCTCCTTCGCCTCTCGAAAGAAACAAGAGAAGCACTCAGGGATGCGCTAGCCAATTCAGAATCCTTTCTAACATGCATGCCTGAGATCCCTAATGATGACGCCCAGTCTCCCTGCCCAGAATGTCATCATGCACAATCAAAGGTGCCCGCTATTACCTTCACGGCGGAAGATATGCTTCTCAAAAACAACAAGCATGATCGACCTCTGTACTACACCGGATATATCGGTTCAACATGCATTGAGCGGGTACAAGTCGATCCAGGGTCTGCACTCAGCATCATCCCCAAAAGGCTTCTCTACTTCCTCAGCATACCATTGTACAGGTTGTCCGCAACCACTACTACAATATACGGTTTCAACGCCGGGAGCAGTCATCCACTGGGGAAAATCCGACTCCGTTGCAGAATCGGGAGCCTGAAGTCAGAAGTGACGTGCTATGTCATTGATGCTGACACTTCATATAACCTGCTGCTGGGACGGCCATGGATCCATGCCAACTGGATCGTCCCTTCCACCCTCCATCAATGCTTCAAATATGTTGAAGATGACGCGACAGTACGAACTGTCTTCGCTGAAAAGCAACCCTTCAAAGGAGTGGAAAACTACTTCACAGACGCTCTCCTGTATCAAGAGGCCGGTGGGGCACTTAAAGAATCGTTGCCGGACGATTATGAAAGTGGCAACGAGGGGGCCACACTGGGGATCCCTCCGTCCAAACAAGGTCAGCCGCCGATAATCTTCGGTAGAACCCGGCCACGGGGATCCACAATCACAGATTCAAGCTCAGATTCAGACACTCCACAATTCTTTCATTACGCGCGGACAGCGCGCCGTATTATGAAGAAAATGGGGTACGACTTGAAGCATGGAGCAGGCCTGAACTTCGAAAAAGGAAGGCGCGGTTTGATGCGGAACTTTGTGCCTAAAGGGAAGCCTGCAAATTACTATGATAGTACACGCAGGGGGTTGGGGTAGTTACACCCACATCGTCAGCAACCATTCAAGTCAAGGACGATGGACCAATTCCATCACATTCGGCTTCTTCCTCCGAGTGGACTCCGATATCAGCATAGGAGGAATGTTCAAGGACCTCACTGCTAATATGACCTCAAGCAGTCAATTGGAGCCCGCAGAAGCCACTGATGAGGAACCATGGGCCCAACAATTAGACCTTCAATGGAAAAAACGATTTGAACTGCGCGAGCCACCTACTGAAGATAAGGTGATGCAGGTCAACTTGGGTAGCCAAGACCACCCTAAGCCCATCTTTATAAGTGAAAGCCTATCACTTACAGAAAAGGAAGAATTGATAATACTCGTAAGAGAGTATATAGACGTCTTCGCATGGAGCTACGAAGACATGCCCGGACTTGATCCACAGGTCGCTATGCACCGTCTAAAACATCAAGCCTGACGTCAAGCCAGTCAAGCAGCAACAACGTCGGTTTTCGCCCGAACATCATGGAAGCTATTGAAGCGAAATTCACAAGCTCATTGCGTGTGGCTTCATCCGGGAGGAACAACATCCAGATTGGGTGGCTAATATAGTCCCCGTCCTCAAGAAGAACGGAAAAATACAGATCTGCATCAACTACCGTGACCTCAATACGGCCTGTCCCAAGGATGAATTTCCGCTGCCCATCACGATGTCATGATTGACAACACATGCGGGTTCGAAAGGATGTCTTTCATGGACGGCTTTTCAGGATACAACCAGATTAAGATGTATCCCGACGACGAGAAGCATACTTCGTTCCGAACACCATTCGGGATATACTGCTACACTGTAATGCCCTTCGGACTGAAGAACGCCGGAGCAACCTATCAGCGGGCAATTGAGTATGATCTTTCGCGATCATCTCCGAAAAATGGTGGACTGCTATGTTGACGACATCGCCGTCAAAAGCCGCAACAAGAATGAACATCTTCGCGACCTGGAGAACGATGTTCGACATAATGCGGGCTCATCAACTGAAAATGAACCCACAAAAATCCTTCTGGGAGTGTCAAGCGGCAAATTCCTTGGGTTTATTGTCACATCAAAAGGAATTCATCTTGACCCAGACAAGGTCAAAGCTATTCAGAGCATGCCTCCGCCAAGGAATCTCAAAGAGCTCAGAGGCTTGCAAGGCAGGCTGGCTATATCAGAAGATTCATCGCAAATCTCTCAGGCCGCTATCAGCCGTTCACCCAGCTCATGAAAAGGGTACTTCCTTCGTATGGGATCAAGCTTGTCAGGAAGCTTATGAAGACATCAAGAGGTACTTCACAAAGCCTCCAGTCTTAGTGGCCCCTACATCAGGGAAGCCATTCCTACTTATGTAAAGGCTATGGACTACTCCCTCGGTGCCCTCCTCGCTCAAAAGGACGACAATGGCACGAGCAGACCATTTATTATCTGAGCAGATCTCTCATAGGAGCGGAATCTCGCTACAACCCTATCGAGAAAGAGTGTTAGCTCTCGTCTTCGCTGTCCAGAAGACACGACATTATTTGGTCGGCCAGACCATACATGTCATCTCCAGAGTAAACCCATTGCGTCTTCTTATGACGAAGCCAGGATCATTGAATTCAAGATTGGCTAAGTGGGCACTTTTATTGTCTCAATACGACATGATCTTCACACCTCAGAAGGCGGTTAAAGGCCAGGCCCTTGCAGAGTTCTTGGCTGCTCATCCAGTTCCGAAGCATTCAAAACTTCACGAAGACATCCCTGATGAGGTCTTCGAGTCTAATGCAACCTCAGAAGAGGAAGTATGGCAGATGTTCTTTGATAGAGCATCGCGAATGGGCCCTAAAGGCAAGATTATTGCCGGAGTGGGGGTTGTGTTTATCTCCCCACAGAATCATGTCCTGCCCAGAGCATTTTCTCTGACAGAATCGTGCTCCAACAATGTAGCAGAATATAATGCTCTGCTCATTGGTCTTCAGCTCGCCCATGGAATGGGGGTACGCTACCTCGAAGCTTATGGCGATTCAAAACTGATCATCAATCAGGTTAAAGGCGAATACGAAGTCCGCCATGAGGACTTAGTGCCTTATTACCATACAGCCATCGAATTGGCTAACCTATTTGAAGGTTTCTACATCGGGCATGGTCCCGATCTCAAAATACTAAGGCGGACGCCCTTGCTGCGTTAGCAACAACGCTAGCCTTGGCCAGCCGACACGAGTATCACCTCACAGTCGCAACTCGACACCTTGTATGCTTCAAGAACATGCTAAGAAACTCGAGAAGCCTATAATGTCTCCACAGATCTTGAACCAAGAGACTGGCGCTTTTCTCTCATCGACTATGCTTTGCACGGTCTGCTTCCAGACGATCCAAGGAAGCGGCGTCCATCAGGCGAAGGTCTCTCCAGTTCTATTACGATCCAATTCTGAAGACACTTTACCGTCGCTCATATGACGGTGTTCTCCTCCGTTGCCTTTCTCGTTCAGAGGCACAGGAAGCGCTTCAAGAGGCGCACAATGGCACTTGCGGAGCTCATCAGCCAGGTCCAAAGCTTAAAGACAGGTTGCATAGGCTGGGATCTATTGGCCAACTATGATAGCCGATGCCATCCAATATGCACGAAGGTGTAAAGCATGTCAGATTCATGCGGACTTCATACACCAGCCTTCGGAGTTGCTCCACCCGACTGCTGCTTCATGGCCATTTGAAGCATGGGGAATAGACGTCGTAGGGCCAATCAGCCCTTCTTCGACAAAAGGTCACCGGTTATCCTAGCAATAACCGATACTTTTCAAAAGGGCGGAGGCTATACCACTGTTGAAGTCAAAACCTCCAATGTGGTTCACTTTATCAAGCACCACGTCATCCATCGATTTGTGTCCCTAGGCGGATCATCCACGACAACGGTCCCCAATTCATAAGCCAAGTATTCTATCGGTTCTGCGATAAATACCGAATTCAGAATGGGCTTCAATGCCTAAAATCCTGCTGCCAATGGCTTGGCGGAAGCATTCAACAAACAATCATCAAGTTGCTCAAGAAATTCGTCTCCTCGAATAAGCGAGATTGGGACGAAAAGCTCGGTGAATGTCTTTGGGCCTACCGAATCACGGTTCGGGACACCGACAGGCAATACGCCTTTTCTCTGGTATATGGGTGCGAAGCAGTCATCCCGTTGGAAATCCAGATGTCGTCATTACGAGTGGCCCTGACCACCAAGTGCACATTAGAAGTCAATGATCGATTGCGCCTTCAAGAGCTCGAAGCCCTGGACGAGAAGCGGCTCCAAGCTCAGCAGCATATTGAGCTATATCAAGCTCGAATCTCAAAAGCCTTCAATAAGAAGGTCAAATAGAGAGTCTTCCAGAAAGAGGGACCTGGTCTTAGCCGTCAGACGACCGATGATTATGACGCACAAGACCAAAGGTAAATTCAGCCTAAATGGGAAGGACCATTTGTAATAGAAACAGTCTATTCAAATGGAGCATACCGCCTCACGACTGCAGAGGGTGACCTACTCATGATGCCGATCAATGGCAAGTTCTTAAAGAAGTATTATCCTTAATCAAGGATCCTTCTCATGATCAAGTTAACATTACACCTCTGATCAAGACCCTCGTGTGCGAAGTACACATAAAGAGAGCCTTTCTCTTCCTCCGAGTGAGATCATACAGCCATAAACCAACAGGAACCTAGCCGTGCACCAGTTATCCTAAAGGAGAGTTAGGGTTATGCAGACATTAACCCGATAATCCAATATCCTTAACGATTAAGGATAGAGGAAAATGTTGGCCTTTAAGCCCAACATAAGTCCTCAATAACTCATCATGCTGAGGGGAATAGCATGGCTAGCCCGACTCAAACGGTAGTCGGTAAAGGCATATCAAACCCGTTGACAGCTGGGGATTTGCTAAAAATCCTAAGGGACCAGTTCCCATTTGTCCCTCTCCAAATCACTTACCAATTCTCATCCATAGGATGGTAAGGCCACATATGCTTCGCTGTTATGTTAACATTAACCTATGACAAGCAATCCCCTCGTTTCTCCCTGTGAGAATGAGACCTCCAAAATCACTTACCAATTCTCATCCATAGAATGGTAAGACCACAAATACATTTTGCTGTTACGTTAACACTAAACTATGACAGTGATCCCCTCGTTTCTCCCGTGAAAACGAGACTTTTCCCAAACTCCATTGCAACCTTGAGCTTGGTGGCGTCTCATCCGGTTATGTCATTGCGACCTCTGAACCAACAGACAGCCAAGTCTCAATTTTGAGCTTGTTGACATTTACAAAAGACAAGTCTCAACCTTGAGCTCTGTTGACATCTACAAAAGACAGGTCTCGATACTTGTTGACATCTACAAAAGACAAGTATCACCAATTTTTGAAGCTTGGTGGCGTCTCATCCGGTTATGTCATTGTGACCTCTGAACCAGCAGATAGCCAAGTCTCAATTTTGAGCTTGTTGACATTTACAAAAGACAAGTCTCAACCTTGAGCCCTGTTGACATCTACAAAAGACAGGTCTCGATACTTGTTGACATCTACAAAAGAAAAGTATCACCAATTTTTGAAGCTTGGTGGCGTCTCATCCGGTTATGTCATTGCGACCTCTGAACCAGCAGACAGCCAAGTCTCAATTTTGAGCTTGTTGACATTTACAAAAGACAAGTCTCAACCTTGAGCCCTGTTGACATTTACAAAGACAGGTCTCGATACTTGTTGACATCTACAAAAGACAAGTATCACCAAATTTTTGAAGCTTGGTGGCGTCTCATCCGGTTATGTCATTGCGACCTCTGAACCAGCAGACAGCCAAGTCTCAACCTTGAGCCCTGTTGACATCTACAAAAGACAGGTCTCGATACTCGTGACATTTACAAAAGACGAGTATCACCAATTTTTGAAGCTTGGTGGTTTCTCAACCAGTTATATCATCGTGACTTCTGAACTGGCAGATAGCCAAGTTTCATCTACTTAGTAGCGTCTCAACCGGTTATGTCATTGCGACCTCTGAACCGACGGATAGCCACGTCTCAAAGACTACGTCCTCAAGCAAGAACAAGATTGGAGATTCGACAGAAGCCAAAACAAAAGAAAGAATTTCCATTAATGCCAAAAGATGGGGATACATAGAGGCACGTATACAATGACCTACAAGCGTACACTGTACGACCTGAGCCGCTCTCCGAGGGCGTTTAGCCTCGTCTTCCTGTCATCAGCAGCCTGGGCAAGCGCCTGTGACCTCAGCTCAGCCTCATCAAAGTCCACCGCCTGGGCCAGACGAGCTTCGACTTCCGCCAAAGTCGCCCTCTGTGACAACTCCTGCCGCGCAAACTCCTCACTCTGAGCTCTTCGAGCCGCGCAGTTTCCTCAAGACGCACCGGTATGGCCTTGGATAAGAGGAGATTTGCTTTCTTGATCATCTCCTCAGCCTTCGCAATCTTATCCTCAGCACCAAGAAGAGCACTAGTGGAGGCGTCAATTGCACTTCCAACCTCGCTTGCCTTGTTTCAAGGATTTCAAATCAGAAGAGACGGCCTTAGCAGCCTCTTCAGCAGCAAGCCGAGCCTCGTGCTTTCGGGCAACAAGACAAGCGAACTGCTCGTCAGCTAAGGACGCGGGTTGAGCAATAGAAATGGCGCCACTCCTCTACAGCCTTCTCAAGGTCATCCACCAGGAGTTCTAAAGCAGTAGCCTGATGGTACCCCTCGAAGTCCCAAATACTCTCAATATCACGGGAGAGGACCACCTTCAGCTTTGAGAATGGTACAGGCGAGCCCTTCAAAACTAGGACGATGGTTCGCTCCAAGCTTTTATAAAAGCTATCGACCAGGTCACCTATGTAATCATTCTCGGCCTCAGCCATTTCGGGCAGGGAGGCAACCCGAAAAAGTCCACCAGCCTGGTCGACGCCGTCGCAGAAGAAGCAGCGGGAACACTGATAGCAGCAGGACTAGCCGAAGGCGATCTGGCGGAGTCCTCATCGAAACCAGCACGCCAGCCACCGCGGAGGTAGGACTGGTAACCACCTCCTGGGCAGCAGGCTCAACCACCAGGGTTGGAGAAGTAGGGCTTGCAATCACCCTCAGTGCCGCACTCAGCAAAACAGTCCGCACCTCACTTGTTGATGTGATTGGGAGTGAGGATACCTCCGGAACTGTCATCCCTTCAACCTCTGGTCTTTCAGCTGATTTAGGCTGATAAGAAGGAAGGTCGCCATACAGCGCCTCCAACACAGCAGCATCCGCTGTGGTCGAAGTGCTCATGTCACCTCTCGATCCCTCAGGAAGATCTACCGGCTCCCTTGAAGCCGATGCGTCTTGAGGCCGAACACCTGTAACAAGACTGCGGTTAGTCGGGACACTACATACAGAAAAAGCCAAGGGGTATGACAATACCAAAGGATGATGTTGCCTCGAACATCTCGTCGGCTCCACCAGTCTCCAGAGGCTCCATCGGAAAATTTTTGCCTGAATCAGCACGAACAACCGGCTCGCTTTCGCTTGCCGAATATCCTGTAGACCACCCGATAAAGCTCGACGCCTCAGGACTTCTTTTAGAAGTCCCAACGCCTGAAGGACCAACATCAGCCGCGCCACTCCCAGACTCTTCCGAGTGAGCAGGGGAACCGTTTGCAGCCCCATAAGTGAATAGGGGATCATAATGTTCCCCTTGTTCTCCAGCTGCTCAGCTCCTACAATCAAAAAAGGATTGATGATAAGTCAATGGGAACGCACAAAAAGGCGTATTATATGAACAAGGTTAACCTTACCCAGACCTGGAGCGAATTCACCACTAGTCGGTTCAGCGACCGACGGTTCAGCTGCTAGTGCAACAGCAGGAGGAATCGCTGTAGAGGGATAACCCTCTACGACAATCGTAGGAGCTTGGCGACGGGGCTTCTTCGCCAATGACTTCCTACAAGATCCGCTACCTGCCCGCCCTTTCTCTTGAAGTGGACGTCAGAATCCTCTTCTTCCACTCCTCCCGCACGTCGTGGGGAAGACGTCCCCACCACACCAGAGCCAGCCGCAGGAGTATCAGCTCCAGCCCCCATCTCGAAGCGAGGGCTCCCCGCATCAGAAGCCTCGCTGTCATCCACAGCGATGAACTCCTCCAAGCCGGGGACACGAACCCGTTTGCCTTCTCTCTTATTAGAGGCTTTCCGCCTCAGTCGCTGAGAGATTAACTTCACACCCGTACTATTAGCATTAAATCCAGGAGGTGTGGAGTTGGAAGCCGCGTACCACTGGCAAAAGCATAGGGTCGTCGAGAGGCCGGGATCCTGCAGCGGCGTGCGTAGCCACGCCCCAGTGCCATCCGCAGTAAAGAACCGCCAGGCACGGGCCCCATCAATAAGACTCCCCATGAAAGCCAGGTCCGAATTGGGGTTGCCCACATACAGCTGGTCGTACCCGAATTGGCGGGCAAATCGACTCGGGACGTAGGGTTCCAGGTAGCAGATATCCCCACTCCTGTACAGCAAGTGCGAGGGCGGATGCTGACCAGCCACTCGAAAACGCCCCGACTCATGGGAGACCGCCCTGACTCCGCATCTCAGAATTTCTCGTTGTATCCTGCACCCCAAATGCGAGGAAAACAGCGGAACAGGCTATAAGCGTCATGACGACGCACTAACTTACGGGCCTCGGCCACGTAGGTTTTCATCCAAGAACAGCCTTCAAACCGGCGGAGAAGCGCCGTTCGAACACCCTGCGGAGGGTCTTCCCAGCTCCAATCAAAGTAGGGCAGTGTAAGGCGAACCACGCCATCAAGTAGGTGTACGGCAGACCCACCTGGGATTGGGTCCATCGCAAGGAAGGATAGCACTCTTCCCACGTCTTGTCGCCGGCGGCCTGCAGAAAGCCTCTGTTAATGCGCGAAGGCCTCTTTGAATACAGCACACCATGGCCGGGAGAAGACCCAGACGGTGGCCATGGGCCAAGCGAACGACGGGTAGCAGAACATTCGGGTGGACGATGTCACCCGAGGAAGAAGGCACAACACACTTCGTTAACCAGACGGTTAAGAAACCGGCCAGCAGCGCCTTCTGAGACATAGGTCGACGGGCCTGATGGTGAAAGCTCCGAAGAGTATCACCCTTCTCATAGGGACCAGCGTCTTCTGTTACGACGATATCCCTTTGGAGACACATCTCCATCCTTTCAACAATATCGCCATCAGCAACTCCGCGATGAGCTGCTTCAGGAGCATTCTTCATGTCTAGGAACAGGTAACTCCCCAGCTCTTTAAGCACTTCGAGCTACCCTTGCCACCACCGTGGATGCTGGAGCAAATATGCAAGTGGCACATCAACTCCCGATAAGTCTCGAGCAGCACAGGCTCCTGTTTCTCCAGAATAGCCAACTCCGCCTCACAGGGAAAGTACTCTTCGTATGGAAGAGACCCGAAGGCAAAGCAGAGATTTCCCACATCTCATGCAAAGCCATGCCCAACTCGCCAACCGGGTTGAAGAAGGTCCCCGAAGCCGGGCAGTACAACTCAAGGATGGCGTAGAAGCACGCCACCTTCATCTCAATGCCGTAGCAGGTCGCCCTGACGGCCTCATAGAGATTCAGCTCCTCTAAGTCCTCCTCGAAGTGAGCGAGGATATAATTGGTCAAGTCCGCCCACCATGTCTTAGGAGGATGAACCCAACCGGGAGCCCTTAAGTCAGTTGCAGGGTAGTTCCCGTCAACTGCGCAGATTTGAGTGCCAAAGGTCTGCGCCACAGCCGAGTTCTCTCCCACTGGAAGTTCCCGCGATACCTTCCCAGGGTATAGCCCCATTATGCTGAGGGGAGGACCCGCCCTTGAATAGCCGGACTGAAAGGTCAATCTCCAACATGAACGGATTCGACGCTTCGGCTTATGCCCCACACCATCTTCCGAGCCTGAGTCACATTCACAAAGGAAGATAGAGAAAAGTTCCGCTTAGTCGACGGAAGGTAAAACTTCTCACCATCCAGTTGAAAGACCATTGTCCTTCGCCTGCCTGCAACTGGAGATCGGGATCGGATGCGGCATCCCCGAACATAAAGTCGGGCTTCCTGTAAGTCTGACGGTCAATATCCTCAAGAGGAGCCGTGGTCAAGATACTCCGCGTGGTCTGCGGATGACCGCCTTGGATGAGTGTATCCCAGACAAGGGAGCTCCGCTCACTGAACAAAGAAGCCTGTCCATGGAATTGCAGGCTGAGGTTACCATCTGCTCCACTGGTCAGCCTAAACAGACTACTCAGGAGATCGGGAGCGTAATGCACTGCAAAGACAGAAACGAACTATGATTAGTTCGACATTCAAGTGAATACGAAGACATAGAAATTCACTAAGGCATAGCCTCGCTCAGCAAGCAAGGCCAGCAAGGCGACAGCTTCGTGAATATAATTGCATTTTTGCAGAAGGCGTCCAAAGTACCAACTTCGCTTAAGCAGGAAGTGGTATAGCCCTAAGGGCTAACGTCACCAAGAGGGCATCATGGTCAAAAGTCACCCTTCGTGGCCATGACTGAAGGAACAGACCTATATCCTGTTCCTCAACAGGATGGAGACGGCCCGAGTAATGGCTTCGTACGGAAGCCTAAGGAAGAACTGTTCGGTTCTTAATTCCCCTGTGCAAGGAAAATAGGGAGGTTCAAGGAAACAAGTTCCCTAATGAGGACGGATCATATTCAATCGTCCTAATCGCCAAATGTCGGCTCCAAAGGAGAGAGACCACAGTCTCTAATCAGATAGGAAAATCCCTTACCAGTGACTGGTCGCTCGATGACCGGAGGAGAAGACCCTCCGCTGCAGAGGTTGCGATCTCTTTTCCCGCTCGTCTCTTGGGCGCCATTGCAGAGCTGCAAGAGTTCTCAAGGTTCTCTGAATGAAGAAAGAAGAGGAAGAGGGAAAGTCAAGAAATCTCTCTGAAAAAGGAGATCTTTTCCTGCTCAGCCCGATCGGGCTTTTATAGGCCAATCAGCGCCTGAAACGAGGCCTCGAAAAGGGCGTATGCCGCCGTTTCGAATTATTTGAAACGCCGCCAAAAGCGCCTTCCCGAGAAGCGCTGCTTCGATTCCGCTAAGAGTTAATTTCGCCACAAGTTAAAGTGCGGGCTTCGCACAATCCTTCAAGGACTTCGCCGAAAGGCTTACCTTAGCCTTCTAAAAAGGCGCTGACATGCCAGCCTCGCGAAGATTACCCAAAGAAAGTGAAAAACACCTAGAGGGGGGGTGAATAGGTGTGATTGCTAATCTTAAAAATTTTAACTCTCTAAATGCGGAACCTAAAACAAGTGAGGCTCAACTTAGTACAATTCAACAAGTGTAGCCGAATTCCTCTTGCGAGGCTCTGGACTAAACTCCTCTTGATTCCCCTTGATATGGGTTGAGGCGCTATGTGAAGCTCTTGTTGGATGAGTACGGGATTGGCACACACAAGTATGAAATGGATGATATGAAGAATGATGCAAACACAATGATATATGGCAAGAATTACAAGCAAGCAAATAGTATCACAAGAGATTCAAACAATATCACAAGTATGCAATAGAAAGCAATAAGGAGCTATTGAAAAGTAAAGCAAGAATTAGACGCAAAGGCAATCGCAAACAAAGTGATTTGTTTCGAGGTTCGAGCCACCGCTCTACTCCCCGCCTTCACCTCCGTGAAGGGTTTCCACTATCCACCGAGGACGCCTTTACAATTTGGTCTACCGAAGACCGAGCACCGAGCTCCACCGAGTACAAAGGACTTCTACCGAAGAGGTTGCTCCACAAGGAAAGGATTACAAGAACAAAGTGATCACAACAAGATCACTACACTATTTCTCAAACTCTTTTACAAACACTCTCACTTCAATTACAACTTCACTATAGAATGAGTATAGGATTTTTGGCTCTATGAAGTGTGGTGAGAAAAACTTCAGTTGTAGAGTGATATTAGTAATCAAACACAACTGAAAAACAAGCTCAAAAAGAATTGGAATGAAAGCTTTAAACTCTTTTCTTTTCTCTTTTGAAAACAACACAAACTTGAGGATTTTCTTAGTGATATGCAAGAGAGACTTCTCCTCTATTTATAGGGTTAGAAAATAGGTTAAAAACAATTTCTTTACACCTAATTTGACCTGCAAAAGCTCCCCAACAACTCTCCAAAAATCTGTTAAAGCTGAAAACAAAAACAGTTTTTCAGAATAGCCCAAAGAGGAAAGAGCCGTTAGGCTATAGCAGGCTTGGCGGTCGACCGGTCCAGTCGACCGCAAGGCCAGCTGCAAAGAGCCGTTGGCTCTCGGTCGACCGGTCCGGTCGACCGACCCAAAAGAGGAAACACAGTTTCCTTCTTCCGGTCGACCGGTCCGGTCGACCGAAAAACCTGTGAGCAATTTGCACTCCGTCGGTCGACCGGTCCGGTCGACCGACAGACATGCACAAACAGTGCATGTCCAGACACATCGCCGGTCGACCAGGCCGGTCGGCCGGAGTTGCCTGAAACTGAAAACTGGGCTGGTTTTGAGTTAGAAAAATTTTGAGAAATATTTTAAATACATATAGCTAAGTATTATGCAGAAAATAGTTTATACACATGTTTTATACAAGATTTTCAAGATATAAAGCTTTTGGTACATGTATATATAAACTAAGGCATAAAACTTAGAAATAACCATTTTCAAAACATAGGAAATATATGAAACAAGTGTGTATGCAAATCCTAGAGCCAAATTTCATATACTCAAACTTTAACATTCTATTTCTTACAATGTTTCTAAAGACTTCAAGATCTTCAATAGGCTTCTTCATATAATCTTCAACACTTGTTCCTTGAGCCCAATTGGAGTTGACTTGAGTCCAAATCCTTGTATTTGTGAGAGAAGACTTCTAGAATGAATAGAAATCTGAAACACACTTAAACAACAAATGTTATTAGTACAATAACTAATATGTTTTGTAATCATCAAAATACACTAATCATGGGTGATTGTAACCTTGGGCCAACAGAAAGGACTATGTCCTTAACTCCGCATACAATTTAGCCCCGCTATGGCCAAACCCTCAAAGAAAGCAAGCAAAGATCAGATAATCAAGAGATGAACTTTCATTGATTTAAAAGGAGGAGTACATTGATATTACATCAAAGTTGTGTTTCATACAACACACCCAGTTGCTCGACAGGGTCATTTGCGCCAAAAAGCATACAAGTGGTTTTACCCGCTTCTAAGTCAAATCGACTGGACAAAGGAGGCCTTCCTCCTGCACAAGGCCGTAATCAGTGGCGCCGCAAGGACACGGTCATTATTCTCCATAAAAATGGCAGATCTTGCCAGGCCATTTTTGTTGAAGCCTGGCAATAAAACTTATCGCCGCCAACACGATAGATCACGTATAATGAGAATTGGCACTGATATCAGTGGTCTGACAGGTGGGATGCCCTCCTTCCCGAAGTGGATCGCTCTTAAAGGCCACCAAAGTTGAAAGTTGGCAATGATGCCAGTGATCTCACAGGTGACGCCCACTGCCCCGAAACGGATCATCTCCGACAAAGCGGCTACCAGCCTCACCTCAGAACAAATCATCTCGTATAAGAGGCTGCCAATAGCCTCTGGGGCACGCACCCGCTGCCCGAATTGTTCCTCCTGCTCAAAAGTAAAGCTTCAACCGGAGAAGCATAAGGCAATTTTATGGTTCCTTCCATCAAGTCACAAGATTGGCAAGCATAGCCCACTGCAATGCAAAATCAGAACAGATTAGCAGTTAAGCACAGGAAAAACTGCAAATCAGAATCTTTTGGGTCAAAGCAATCCAATTTCAGTAAAAGCAGATGACAAGCCTCGCCTGCACAGCACTGATGGGCTGGCTCGACAAACGCCAAGTCCAAGCCTCACCTATATGGCTAGCCAGACTGACCCCGTGGGATGCAGTCTTAGCTCCGCCTATATGGCAAGACTGGCTCAACTATTGAAGAGACCCAGTCCTAAGTTTTGCCTGGGCAACGGACTTAACATGCAGTGATCTTTCTGGGAAGCTATGCCAAAATCCTTCTCTACAGATCAGTCAATTGCAAGATGAAGAAAGGGAAGCTAATCCCTAAAGCAGCTGCTAAAGCTGAATTGAGGGAGATGAATTCCCTAAAATCGGTGAAGTCGTTGAACGATCAAGACTTACCGGTTCTTGGCCGGATAATGACCAGAGTGGGCATTCCCACTAGTTCAGAGATCTGAGTATCTCTTTCAAACCAAGAGAGAGAGAAGAGAGGCAAAGCACTTCTCTTCAGAGGACCTCAAGTGTCCTATTTATAGGCCCCATGGCCTGAGCGCTGCCGCCTCAAGCGTGGAAGCACGAGCGCATTTAAGGCATTTACTGCGCCTTGAGAACAGGGACGGTTTCCCTTGGAACCGTGTGAAGGGAGAAACGTCTCCCTCATAAAAGGCACTTATTGTGCCTTGAAGAAAGGGAATATCCTCCCTCAGAAACGTGCAAATCGGAGAATATCTCCCTCGATCAGCACGAAGAAAGGAGTAATCCTCCTCGTAACCGACCCACGGCAGTTGATCTCGGGAAAGCGACATGCCCTCCCAAACGAACATATCTTCAGAAGCCCAAATGCGGGGCTACTAGCTGCGAAGCTACCCAGACGCGAGTCTACATGATTCCTCGACGAATCTACATCCCAAAGCAGGATTCAAAGCGAAGCTGAACTCAACCATCATGGCGACGTTCATACTCCACACACCACCGATCAAAGCAGTTCAAAGTATTTCAAAGTCTGAGCCATTGCAGACTTTCGAAAACTTTGAAGGGGGTCTTGTTGACACTTAAAAAAGACAAGATTCTTGTTGGTCCGAACAATGTCTAAACTTGTTGACATTTACAAAAGACAAGTGACAGACGAGCTGAAGACCAGTTTTCACCCATCTCCGAGGGACAAGGAAGCAACTTGGACTCCACTGATCCAGCAAGAAGACAGTGAAACCGGATTGTTTCTAAACAGACCTCAGCAGGTCTAAAGATGCTAGCACTTAGCATCGCATGAGCCCAAAGGGATAGCCTCGTTTGGGAGGCTAATATCACTCGACTTCGCCAAGAAGCCAACTGACAGCTTCGCCGAAAAGCCTCTTTTTCGACTTCGCCAAGAATTGCCTCTAGCTCCGCCACGAGCTCAATGCGGGCAGCGCCATTATTGATCTGCCACAGTCAACCTTTGACCAATCAAATCTCCGAATGAGATCGGATCCAATCAGATCAAATCCAATTGAGATCAAATCAGAGATCAAATTTGGCAGTTGATTGCCACAATCTCTTGACTCTTCTAAAACGAGTAAGAAGATCAGGGGGAAATCCTCCAACGATATGGAAAGAATCAAAACAGATCAAGAGGATCAACCGACCTGCCAATTCTAGCTCCGCAGAAGCTATCCTAGCCTCGCAGCAAGGCTAATTTCCAGATTTAAACAGATTTGATTCAATCTGTTTCCATATCTTCAAGGGACGATTATACCCTTGCTCTCCCTATAAATAGCCCACCAGGGGTACAAGGAGAAAAGGGATCGATCAATCGAGAGAGATCAATAGAGATCAATAGAGGCAGACAGACGCGCAGAAGAGCTCCACAAGCAGAGGCTTCTTCACAAAGCACCGTGCGTTCTCGAATTCAGAGACCTTTTAGAGAATTGCTTTCTCTACCCAGGGTGTTGATACCCTAATATCGTCCTTCTTCTAAAGGAATCTCCAGAACCAGGCGAGAAGGAATTCCTTATTGAAGGCGATTTTGAGAAGCAGCAAGAGGGTTCTACCAACCTTCTATTCTCTGATTCCCTGAACCAGGCGAGAAGGGAATCTCATCGCTCGCATCGTCAAAGGGACAAAGTGGTCGCGCGCTGACCAGACTCCTATCGGCACACTTCTCCAGAATCTCTGAGGAGATCTACTTGTAATCTTTTTAAGAATACTTGTAATTTAGCTCCTCAACCTTTTTTGTAAGTTTTCCCCCTTTGCAAACATAATGGAAAACAATCTCTAGAGCAAGAGAGAAATGAGTTAGAAGGAGGAATCAAGAGAGATAAGGTTAGAGTTCTCTTAGGGCTTTGATTTCTCTTACCAAGAGAGGGAGAGAAAGTATGGTAGTGGAGCGACAAGGGGATATTTTCACCCTTCCTGTGTCGCCTCCCGGCCACCCGCCACCTGCCTAAGTGCTGCCAGAGCGCGGCCCTGCACGCTGGAGTGGGCTGCCGCCACTTAGATCCTGAGGGGGAGAGAGAGGGAGGGATAGGGAGAGAGGAATTGAGAGAGAAGTTTATAGGGTTTTCAGAGATTGGGGAGGATGATAGAGAGGGGCATGGTTTAACCTGAGAAAGGAAAGAGAGATGGGAAAATATCTATTCCTATTTTACACAAACCCCCCTATCTAAATTTTATTACTCTTTATCACTCCCCCTCCCTTTCTCTCATCAAGCCACAAGTACCCACCAATTCCAAACAAAATCCTAACCATCCATCCACCCTCTCATACATTCCTACCCTCTTCCACTAACTACTAAGAATATAATATTAGGGCATTTCATATGTATTTGGATTGTATTATCTTGTATTCACAATATACTGATACACCTATTTAACATATATACATATATGTGTATATACATACACACACAAGTACACCATATCCATGTATACATGCACAAATACCTATATACGGTATTTGTAATTATCTAAATTTATTTCACTTAAAATTTCTCCTAAAAAAATTCAAATAAATTTATTTTAGACTAAAAAGTCTGACCATCACTTCAGATAATTCTGTCCGATCTCACTAATTACGTATTAGAATATTAAATCAGAATCTTAATAATCGGGGTGTTACAATTCGGTAATGACTGACTCGATTTTCAGTATTTGTTGCACTCTAGCTTTTTTTTCCCTTCCCTTGTCATCTTTTTCTATTTTCAGACCTAACCTTGTTGTACATCCTCCTTATATTGTTCACTAAGAGAAACAAATCTTCACCATATTCTTGATCTTCTTCCTTTTCGTCGAAAGATGGTAGGTATAGATTTGGAGGCAAGAATTTTCTTCTTTTGAGAGCCTTCCCTTCTCTAGCTTCTCTTTCCATCTCATGGGTATTAAGATTGCTAATAAGACCAATGAGTTACATCTCTTCTTTGTTATTAAGCTCCTTCAATATTGTTGCCTTAACTTCCCACGAAGTTGGAAGAGCCCGAATGACCTTCCTCATCATTTGGTCATTGTCGATTTTATCACCTATGGAAGCAAGACCATTTGTGATTTTAATAAATTTGATAATCATCTAATCATTAGATTCATTTTCATTCATTGAAAAATTCTCATATTGAGAATGCAAGAGATCTGTATTAGTTCGCTTGACTTGTGATGTCCCTTCATGAGTAACAACCAACTATGATCAAATCTCATGGGCGGATTTGCAATGAATAACCCTAGAAATATCATCACCATTCGATGCTTGAAGCAAGACATATTGTGCCTTAGCGTTAGCATCAAACTTCTTGGTAGTAATATCGGATCAAGTGTCCTCATCACATCAGGTACATTAAATGGTTTGGTCACCGCCTTTGTAACTCGTCTTCCTAGAGATTACAAAAATACGATAATCCTAACTTTCCATATAAGAAAGTTACGGCCTTCAAACTTTGGAGAGGACTTGATGCTATCGGCACTTTCGTCGACAACCAAGGTTGCGAACAAGGTGCTTTCAAGAAACGATCATTCCCACACCCTAAGCAGAGTCCACTCTGATCTTATCGGGTGGATGACAGATTCATCCTGCTGAAGTTATTGATCTAGGATGTCTTTGAAGCCATGAAGGACTAACACTTGGTGAAGCATCTTGCAGCAAAACAACACGACTCTGCTTATCCAGGAGCGAAGGACTACTGCTCCTTCTATGATAACAAGGCCACTGGACTTCTCAATGTCGGTCCTTCTGTATGTACCTTAAACATTTCGTCCAACAGAGCTATCTCTTAGAGTACATCCTTACACCCAAAGCCTCATCCGGTACTGAAAGAAAGCAAGAAACCCTATCTCTAAATCAACCACGACATATGGTCACCCAGTACAGAGCGGTTGACTAACACCAACTCAACAATAAGAGCAGGAAAGTTTCTCTAAGGGACAAAATCTCGATATTTCTCATTCACTTTTTATGTATTTTATTAAAATTATTTAATAAAAATATATTTTGGTTCTTAATTGCTTCCTTACATCCTCCTCATGATCTGTGGAGCCTACTTATCGGCCCCACTCAGCCAGCCTATGAGTTTTCTTCTTCGGATTCATGATCATATATCCGAGGAAGGATTCCCCACTTAAGATCCAATAACTCCAACATCTTGCTTCCGACTCTCTACATCCTCCACAGGATCTGCTAATTCACTCATCAGTCACTATGTGTCCAATTCACGAGTGCATCTTCTTGGAGCTTCTATTCATGTGTTCTGAGGAGGGAAGCTCTCTACTTAAGAATGACAACACAGGTATTCATCTGCGCAATCACTCTGGTTTATCCCTAATCAGGCTATTGCAGTCTCAGCTCCATGACTGAGGCTCCCTTCACCCAGAGACCTCCATCTATGAATTCCAAGAAGGGAAGCTCCTACTCGAGAACTACTATATAGGCATCTGCCTCCAGGCGATTTCTTAGGCTCATCCCTCTGATTGGGGAACTGTCCCACACAAGGCTCATCCCCAATCAGGTAACCGCCATCGTTATAACTCATTCTCGGTAGGCAACTACCGTCCAGAAGGTTCATTTTCACTAAGCAACTGCCTTGGTTCATCTTCAATTGGGCAATTACTACCTGAAGGTTCACCCTGATTGTGCTACTACTATTTTGTCTGTGCTCCAAGGAGAGAAGGCCTCACTCGAGAATTATAGTAGAAATACCTATCTCTGGGTTCTAAAGGCTCATCCTCAATTGAGCAACTGCTCCCGGAAGGTTCATCCCCAATTGAGCAACTACCTGCCTAGCTCCATAGCTGAGGGATCCCCTCACATAGAATCCTATACTCGTGTGTTTCAAGGAGAAAAGCCCCACTCGAGAATGAAAAGCATGATCATCAGCCTTCGGGCTCACTTCAACTCGCCCCTCCTAGTAAGGCAGCCACCAAATAGTTTATCTCCGCAACTGAAGTCCTCACTTCACAAGAAGGTCAGCGCCTAACGACCCAATTTATCTTCGTGACTAAAGTCCTCACTTCACTCAGAGATCAGCGCCTAACAGTCTAGTCTATCTCAGTGACTGAAGTCCTCACTTTACTCGGAGGTCAAGTGTCAGTACGCTCAGAGACGGAGACACCATCCGAAGATAGTAACAAAGATTCATCACATTCTTGTCATCCAAAAGTTAGGCCTCCAATGGGGTATGATTGTTCCATAATACAAATCAGGCAAGACCTAGACAACTTATTCATTTTCATTATGAAATAACATACACTCACATTTCATTAAGTTTCATTATGTCATTATATTTGACAAGTGGAATACATGAAATGTTTACATTCTCGTGTTTATCTTCTGAAAATAAATATAAAAGATCCAAAATCTGTTCTGTCACCATTTACAGACCCGATATAGGAACAACAAAGACTTAGGGCCTGTTTGTTTCGTTGCAAAATGTCGCAAGTCGTAAGTCGTAAAATGAGAATGGAAAAAGTGAACTGTAGCAGAGAAAATATATTGTGTTTTACGGTGTTTGGTTGATAAAGTGAAGTGTAAATGGAAAAGTATATTGTGTTTTACGGTGTTTGGTTGATAAAGTGAAAGTGTAAATGGTAAAGTATATTGTGTTTTACGGTGTTTGGTTGGTAATGTAAAAGTGTAAGTGGAAAAGTTGACCACAAAATTAACTGTAGCAGTGATTTAAATATTTATATACTATTAAATTAAATCTACTATTGCAAATTAAATTATATTAATAAATTGGAGATAAAAAATTAATAATCTTAATATTTTATTTATAACAATAATATTAATAAAATATTAGTATAAATAGTAAATATTACTAAAATATTAAATAATAAATAATATAAAATTTTAAAAAATCTAAAGAACATTAATAAAATTTTAAGAATACTAATAAAATATAAATATTAAAAAATCTTACAAAAATAATAAAATATAGTTATAATATTATAATATTAAAAATACTTGAAAATTATTATAATATAAATTTTATTATAATATTAAAAAATCTTACAAAAATAATAAACTATATTTATAATATTATAATATTAAAAATACTTGAAAATTATTATAATATAAATTTTATTATAATTTTATTGTAATATTATAGAAATATAAAATTAACAAAGTAAAATATAATTATAATTTAATAATAAATTATCATTATAGCATTATTATACTGAATTATTATTACAATATTAACATAATAAAATATTAATATAAAAAAAATATATTATGATATTAATAAAGTAATTTTTTATATTAAAAAATAATAATTAAATATATAATAATTTTATATTAAAGTATAATACTGTTATATTAATAAAATATTAACTCTAAATAAATAATAAAAAATGGAATAAGTATTAATAATATAATAAAGTATTAAATAAAATATTAAATAAATATATTAAATTAAAATAGTAAAATATTAAATATTAAAACAATATTAAAACAATAAAAAATTAAAGATTAAAAATATAAAATAATTAAATAATTAAATAAGAAATTGAACACTATTTAAAATATTAAATATTTAATAATATTAAATTATATATTGATTATCAAGTAACTGTTTTGAATTATAAGTGTACTACAAGTGAGAGTTACATGACCACAAAATTAACTGTAGCAACTGCAAGTGAGAAAATATGAGTGTAAAAGTGATATTTACATGACCACAAATTTAACTGTAGCAACTGTAAATGGGAAAAGAAGAGTTACATTTTGCAACTTATTTTTCAGCGAAACAAACAACGGAAAATGGAAAAGAAGTTTTACGACTTGCGTTTTGCGACGTTTTGCGGCGAAACAAACACGCCCATTCATCAAAAGAGATTTTTGAGTGCGATCTTCTTTAGTCATCAACGTAGTAGTTCCTGAGGAGGTGAGCATAATCCTTGACAGCAACTCACACGCCTTCAAGTTAGCCAGTCTAACGCCGCTCTCCACAGCGATCCCCAAGAAGCCCTCCTGGAAAAATGTAGCAACATTCGACCAGACGGATTCTGACAAACACATAAAAAAAGAAGACAGCTTTTGTCCACTTTGTTGTTCTGAGGAAGAGGATCAAGCTCTAGGGTGAGAAGCAATTCATAAGAATACCCGACTCAAGAGCTTCCTCTCATTCTTCCTCATATGTCCTATTTGGAAGGAGGGTCAGATTCTTTATGATAATCCTGTCCCCCTAAAGAAAGGGTGAATCAGAGCCAAGTCATCGGCTCTAATCGAAGCGACCACCAAGCAAATAGTCCCTGGCGGCGAAGCCTTGTCACGAAGACTAATGCTTTGTGACAGGCTCATCATGAAGACTGATGTTTTGCGCTAAATAGACTTCCAAGCAGTGGGAACTCGACCACCATACTCTCTATCTTTTCTTTCTCCATCTGATGAAGAGGTGAAAAGGATACATGAAGGCTCAACAGGACTTCTCAGAGGAGATAGCAAAGGCTCCTTCTGTATGAAGGATTCTGCCTATTTATAGAGGGAGGAGGAGTCAAACTGTCTCCAATTTAAATTCTCAATGCTCTAAAAGCCAGATCACATCCCAAAAATTTGGTAAACCAAAGAGATATGATATCAATCGTTGCTTTCCCCCAATCTCAATCATCATGGTGCCAGAATCTGAAAGGACGCAAGTTTCCACTTTCAAGAAGCCAGTTGATCGGCATGCCAGCTGTCAGCCAGTAGTGCAATCTCCACATCAATGCAGCAGATCTACATAAATGACCCGGATCTTCCTCTGAGTATTAAGTCAAGTCTAAGGCACCAAGGAATCCTTCACCAGTTCTTCTCTCCCGCTTCTCTCTCACAGACTCTGACAAGTAGAAGTGTCTGGGCATCTGTAAAGGTAAAAAAATCTGACCCTCACAGGATGATGATATGTGGCCAAACAACTAAAAGCCTTCATCACTCTGGAGCCATTCCAGAAGTTGCTTCTTTCCCTGAGGATACTTCCACCCAGGCAGCTCTGATGCTCCCAGTAGCTCTGGAGTCCACCCCTTTCCGTAGACTTTACCTCTGTACAAGATAACCACAACAACATATCTTTTTTGATCTCCGCCTTCAAATAATCTCGGCAACAGATCATCCATAATCTTCACATTCAGTTACGTATCTCGATCTTTTCTTATGTTCATAATGTGAAATGCCCTCTAGCTTGGGCAGTTTTAGATAGAAGCGAGATTCTCTGCATGCAATCCCATCAATCAAGTGCCAATAATCATGGTTGTTGCTACAAATCAACAAGTGCAGATTATGCGAGTATGAAGATCACGCCCGTATCATCCACCTTCATGCATACAGATCAATATAACTGTAATGGACCTTCTCCTCCAATGAGAGAAGAGGACCTTCTTTCCAATTCAAAAAAAATCAGCACTGAGACTCTGGCGTTCAATCCCTATAATTCATGTAACCTGCATACTGGATTTTGCTCCTCTCCATGTTTTTCCCGCGATTTGGGTTTTCACATAAAAAAATCATGTGTCTTTTTTGTACTGTGCTTTAAATTTTTCGCACTCTTAACCTCACTCAACTCTCCCCTCGCTTGTGGTGAAGATCGACCATCCGATCGCTCGTGACATAAAATCCCCACCACAATTTCAAATGACAGGTTAACAGTAATGATGAGCTAATAAGAGGATTTCTTGGTTACAGAGATTTGATTTTGATTGGGTTCAAAGAAAATCAAAATGATAGAGGAAGATGGAAGCAATAAATGTTGGTGGAAGGAATAAAACAAAGAGAGTCATGCCCTTTTAAGTGAAAGAGAGTGCTTGTCACATTGAGTGAAGGTACAAATCAAATGGGCTTATCTCTTTGTGAAAGAGACCAGGGGATTTCAAAAGTACATCCCCACATGGGTGCTAGAGTACAAAAATAATGTATATTTCTATTTTGTAAACCAAAGCAATTCATTTAAAAAAAAAAAAAAAATTATACTAAACCAACTCAATTTGTTCAGTAGCAGACAGAGAGCAGAGTTTGGTCTAATGCTGAAAAACATGAAAGAAGTTAGTGGAAGAAGCTTTCTTCCACAAAAATTAGTTCTGAGAAAATTCTTTAAAAAGTTTCAGAAAAATATGAATGTTTATAGAAAAATTGTTGAATCAATCTCAAGGTTGTTTGAAGATTTTTTTAAACTAAGAAAAAATTATGTGCCAAATAATTAAATTTCATCAAAACATATCTACAAATATATCTAGAGAATATGAAATTTTACTCTTATTTGCTCCTTTGATCTTCCTCTTGTTGTAACTTGATTTGAACGTTGTTGTTTGATCTTAGAGATTATTCCAACTTCCTTCATATTTGATTTTGCAATTTTGCACTTCTTTCATCTATCCTCCAAAGAAAGCGCCTTTACCTATCTAGAAAGACACAAACACTAAACAAAGTAATTAGTAATAGATTGATTAGTTTAATCACCATCGAAATATTGAGTTTCACAATCTGCCCCATCCAAAATTAATGTGTGGTAAATCTGAGCTTAAAAAAAACTACTTTTTGAGAAAAAAAATAAAGTATGATAGTCCTACCATTTGGAAAATTAATTAGTGGCTAGCCAGGCTTTCAGAAAAAGCAAATGATAATAACAGAATTTCAAAAAATCTTCCTTAAAATGCTCCCGTAATCCTAGAAATCATAATATATTGCAGATTGATTTTTTTCCCCCTAAAAAGTGCCCTTTGAATCAGGTCCTCTGTTACTATTTGCATATCTTAAGAATTAAACGAATTCGTATGAGTACACGTCTTTTTCCAATGATTCTACTCGTATTATACTTATTATCATTTATACATCCAAATAATACTCAAACGAATAATACTTTTTCGTATAATACTCATGGTTAAAAGCAATAAAGAGATCAATTCTCTTGAAAGTTTAACAAGATTTATTTTCAAATAAACTCTAAGTTGTTTTCAGTTATAAAGTAAAGGTTCAAAAAACTCACTATTTTCATTATGACTTTTTTGGGCTATAATCTAAAATTTTAGTTATAATATTATTAAATCTTACTTAAATTTTTTGATATTATCTACCGAATTTTTAGTTCCTTACGTTAAATTGATTTACAAATAATATCTGAACGCATACAATTTTACCTTCACATTTTTTATTGTTGATTTTTTATTCATTTTATAAAATGTTTGAACTATATTATACACATACATTTTCTGTACTGTAGTTTTGCCATGCCGAATGACTAACTGAGGTCGGTCTAATAAAGAGAAAAAATAGGAGAAGTGGGGATGAATACTACTAATTTTCTTAATCTTTGAAATTTAAACTTATCTTCTTTTGATCTATTCAGAAAATACAACTATCGAAAAGTTAACCAACTAGAAATTTTAAATTTCAAATTAAAGTTTTCCTCATGCCTTTCTTTGTTGTCTCCTACACTTTCTACACCTTCTACTAAGGAAAAAAGGGACAAAACAAAATAACAGAAACAAGAATAAGCAACTATAAAGAGGGGAAAAAATCTCTATACAATATAGGCTATGTTGAATTTTTTCTCCTCATTTGAGCGACACTTATAAATAAGGTATTCTTTATTAAATTTTCATTTTTAAAATTTGTTTTTCTCTTCTTATATAAACTTTATCTTCCTGTTAACAATTGTTTCCAAAAATAAGATGTGGTAACATTTTGTATACTACTTACAATTTTTTTTCTTTTCAATTTTACACTCTCCGCTCTCCATCGAAACATTTCTCGCTCCATCCTTAGTGTTGATGTACTCATGTATGTATATGTATATGTATATAATTGTGGATATTAGTTTGTAACAAAAAGATGCTAGTTTTAAAAGCAAGTTAGAAAATTAATCAAATTTGACATTTTCATGAAAATAAATTTTTCTAACAGAATTTAATGCCTTTTATAACAAAACTTCAGTTCATTTTTTTTTTTTTAACTTTCATTCAATTAAACAACTATCACTTTATACATATATTGTGATAGATATAATATATTTTCACTACAGAATTAGCAGGTAATATATGATTTTTATTTTTTGAGCACAGCTACACAAGTCCCGCCAATGTTCAGTTGATTGTGCAAGGACCCCATTCCACGCTGGCAGTTTTCCTCACTGCTTCATATATGATTTTTATTGTAATGGTATGAGGAGGACTAACATGGGATCTCAATCTCAGTCAGCCTCTCTGCAATCTGATTATTTTTTTTTTCCTTCATGATGCAATGCAAACTCTTTGAAGGGGGGCAATATGTCATGTTCTCCTGCTCCTTCTAAAATCAGTCACAGTTGTCCATGCATCAACACATCATCATCATTTACCATCTCAACCATCTTCAGATCTAATTATCGATCCACTAGTAGAATTTTCTGTGTTCATTTCAAATTAGTATAGACTAAAAGAGTTTAGCTGGGAATATATTGTAATCCTAAGGGAATCTATAGTTGGCAATGTTCTGTTGGTAATATAATTTTCCTAACAAAACTTAATGTATTCTTGGCAAACCAAAAATATTTCTTGATAAACCAGATTAATGGTCGAGATTGTATTAGGTTATGAAAAAATAGAATAATTTATCAAAACCAAACGAAGCGAGGTTTTCTCCCGTGACTTCTTTACCGTCCGTCTGTTCGTCTTCGTCCGCACGAGAGAGAGAGAGAGAGAGAGAGAGAGAGAGAGCTCCTTCTTCTTCTCCCAGCCTCCTCCTCCTATCTCCCTCCAGCTGCCCCTCTCCCCTCAGCCGTCTCCTACTCTTCCTCTCTTATCGCAGTCGTCGTCTCTCTTACCGCTGTGCTCAGTTTCTTACCGCCAAGGTATAATAGTACTAAAAAATTTGGAAGGCGGCTGAAAATATTCTCTCCCTCTCCCTCTCCTCACCGTCCATCTCCCTCCCTCGTTACGTCCATCTTCATCGTGCATACTTGGCAGAACTAGGGTTAGGGTTTCGGCTTTTTGTTGATAAGATCTTCGAGTTGATAAGAAATCCAACTTGGGTTTTCAATACAACGAAGCATTGTTCTCGTTTCAATTTTGGATGACTGGATTGAAGCAATCGAAGAGGTTTCTTGGCCAACCGATGGCAACTTATGTAAGGTAAAAGTTCACGCTATCAGTGTGTTGTTTGCTCTTGATTTTTTTTTTTCCTTTAAAAATGACTATATATTTGTTCTTGTAATCTTTTTGCATGAAAAATCTGATACCTGAGTAATTTATCGATCTTTCCGATTTTCGTGCTGCATCTTTTCAGCATTTTTTTTTTTTCCGATTTGATTCGAGCATATTCAATCTAGGGTTTTGTTATCCATCAGTCTCACTCTCCTCTCCATCGATTTTAGGATTTTGGCCAGAATTGATTGGGATTGATTTGAGGTCTGAATCATTTTTTCCCTCTCTATTCAGATCCATAGAGGTCCATCTCATCTATAAAACTAACAACTCCATTAAGGTGGAAATCCTCATAAGTAATCAGTCTTATTGGTGTAAATTTGATATCAAAAGAATTTTATTTCAGATTTGGATGGAAATTTCTTCATCTAAGGCGAATGCCTACAGTCCTCAATTTCCTCAATTTGTTTTTTCCCCCAGACAAGCTTGTTAAACCTATGTGTAATCGGATCTGCTGCATGGGTGACTAACTGATTGATGGTAAAAAATGTGGCTTTATATTACAAGAATGCAGCTAATTACTCATGAAGGATATACTTTCAATTGACCCATGCTGCATGTGCTTCTAATGTAAGAAACAAGATCAATAAAAAGTTGTTGCTTCAAAAATTGTATAAATTTGGGAATCACAAGTATGAAATTGACCTCAATCAGAACAGGAAGAAATAGATGCAGAATATATCCACCTAGTGCAATCTTGGAGGGTCAAGAGCTGTACTGCTGCATATGTTTACTGTAATATATCAGCTGAATCGTATGAATTTAACTTCAAATTTTCATACCCTGGTGATGGTGAATAACAGGAACAAAATGAGCACAGAATATATGAACTGATAGGAATCTGTGGAATTCAAGAGTTGTTTATAAAAACCTCTCGCATACTTGGCAGAACGTCAATCTCGCATTGGTATAAATATTTTTCTTTTCACTCGTCTGTTCAATATTCCTAAATATTATACAATCCAAGTAAGTTGAATAATCCATTATCATGGTTATATATTAAGATTTGCTAGAAAAGCCTTCAAAGAAAGGTAGAGGGAGTGCACAATCCACCACAAAGAGGCCTAGTAACAGTCACATAGTAAGATTACGACGGAGCACAAAAGACTGTCCAGTTGGTTCACGTGGTAATCATTTCAACAATTATATTGGCATACCAGCAAGACAGTATGATATTTGGAACATATATTATGATTGAAAAAGTCCGCCATGGAGCTCATTCAATGCTACATGGAGGGATCTTCAAGTATATGTCTTAAATTCTTTAAATAAATATTAATTAAAAATTAGAACCTAATCATGCCATGATACATCACATTTTAATGTTTTCTTGATACTATTTTTTACTTTGTATTGTTATTTATTCGGTTCCTTTATTTTATGGACATGTACTATGCTGTTTTTCTTTCTTATGAATGATTGGTTCAATGCTTGAAAATATGTCTTCACAAAAATATGTTAGGCATTAGGTCAATAGAGGCATGAATTAAGATCACAACATTTGAAGCCTTATGACAATGATTTCGACTGGTTCTATTATCTTCCCACTAGCGTGGACCCGATTCATTTTGCAGCTTTGATGATATACTGGAACACTGACCATTTAAATATAATTTATCATATGAAAAATAAATTTAATATGTTATAAATACTATTTAAACAATATCTTGAATGGCACGTATGTCGTACATATTAATGGGCACAGGAGCCTGCAAACCAATCAATATGACCATTTTCGCAGAAGCACAACCTATAGAGGGCGCAGAAGAAGTGTTGATCATGTTGCAAACCCAACTAAGCCAAATGAGAGACTTCATTTTTCCACTCTTTCTCCTTAGATGCGGGAGAAATTTGAACCTAAGAAGGTTAGAGAATTCTTTCACTTAATTATTGATAAATTAAAATTTATTAGAAAAATTTTTATATGCAATCTACAAAGTTCATTCATCTCATGTTGGAATTTAGAGTTTAATAATTAAATAAAAAGTTTTATTTTCAAATTTTATTTAGTTATTTACTATGTCAACTTTTACTAAGTCTCACAAAGTCACAATCAGGTAAGAAAAATCTCTCCACTACTCGATCGTATGGTCTTGAAAATCTATTACAATTACAGCTACTGGTGGTTTGAAGACTATAAATACACCCCTCCCTCCAATATCAAGAGACATAACTCATTTCTCTTTTCATCTTGAAAGAAAACCTGAAGCGTATCCTTCGCGAAAATGATTTCAGTGTTAAAAGAATTTTTTATCTTTATTTTTCTGGCCAAGTTCTTCATTTGAGTAGAGGCTCTGCCCACCGTCATAGGGTTGAGTGCTGGTGAATCCGAGGGATCCTTTACCGCTAGAGGATAAGACCGATTCAATGTCTGGATAAGGAGACAGGCTTTGATCCTCAGGGCATCAACATTGCAACTGCATTCCCTATGCCAAATTTTTTTTTTTACTTTAAACTATAATTGTTGTTGCATGCTAGAATAATTGTTGTTGTCTGAATTTAATCTTATAAGAAAAATTGCGTGTTTTTGAAAAATAGTATAAAATTTACTACAAACCAAAGGATCAAAATGGAAATGTATACTTTCTGCTTTTCTTTTAATCTATTTTTTATCTATGCAAATTAATTAACTTCTTACAAAAATTTGTTTATTCTTCCAAAATCTTGTTTGATTAAAAATATTTTAAATATTCTTACAAAATTATTATATAAAGTCTGAAACTTCTTTTCTTTTATATCATTGAAAATATGTCCATACTCAAATAAATACCTTTCTCTCAGGCTAGAAAGTACTAATTGCATTATATAATATGTCGTTGGGCTTTGAAATTTTTATATAACAAATATCAACTAATAATAAATATTTTAATATAAAAAAGCTCCAAAATTTTGGTGTTTGTGATTTGAAACTTAGTGGTATAACGGAAAATTATTTCACACTTAATTTGAATACAGATGTATTTTTCATATTTTCTTCTATTATGTAAACAATTTAATAGACATGCAATAGATTGTTTTATCATGCATATGCATGGACTTAATAAATGAACATGAACGACTCATGCCTAATTATAAAGTCTTTAACTTGAAACGCCTAATAATCCAACAAGCATAGTACACCTAGATATGTGTATCCCATGGTTAAAGCTAATAAAACATTAATTTATTGTGCATGTCACTATAGTGTAACTTATCAAAATAGTAAATTTTCATTAAGTTATTGTGCAGTAGCTGTTACATCAATCTTCTGACATAAAACTATCACATTCTCTAAATATACAGTGTGTAATGCATCAATATCCGTCTCCCTCAAAGCATCATGTGGTAAATCTACTCATTGGTAATATAATCAGCTCACATATATGTGCGTTTATATAATCATGTAATATGTCAGTTTAACATTCATTAAAACCAAATTTATTTAAGAACTGAAGATCTATGATCAAAGATTCAGAACTGAGGGATAAGAGTTTAGTTTTGATAGTGCATAAACTTCAACTAATTTTGGAAAATACATATGGCCAACTAATTTGTAATATAAACTCAGTTGTCTTCAAATTCACAAACTCCAAAACATGAAATTGCTATTTACTAACTTGTAATTGAGATGTTTGATTCTATTGAATTTCAAATTTTGTTATTTGATTAGATATATTTGGAGCAACAGTTCATGATGTTCTAATGAAATACAAATTGTATTAAAAAGTCCAACTCTAAAATAAAAGAGAGGGAGATATACCATCTAGGGTGTCAGAGCCTTTCCTCAATCAAACTTTACAAATGACAACTAGCTCAATAGCATATATTATCATATTGATTTTCTAAGATATTGTACCAGATAACATCTTGAAATTTAGCATTTTGGTAATGAGGTGGCTATATAAGATGAATATTAGCCAAAACCTTAGAAATCACGAATAGATTATAGCAATTTCACATGTAATTCAATTGAATAAACTGATTAATAGCAGAATCAAACCCAGGTATTCAGTTGTACTGTATGAAACCAGCATGGATTCTACTAATGAAGCTTTACTTCAAGGCTTATTGCTCAATGGCGTTTAAATATAATACTTCATTATTTGTTATCACCCAGTAGATATAGATTCTTGTTTGAGCCTCACTTGGCTTATATGATTGTTGTATTGACTGATCATTTATTCTGTAGACAAATTTAGAATCTTTTTCATTTATTATCTCATTCGATTTGTTAATCATGGTTATGTTTTCATTGACACTAAACTTTGCTATTGATTATTCTTATTAAACAATAACTCTACACCATTTTATTTTACATACCCTAATTTAAAAGGTACTAATATAAACTTGTATTCAAATATTTTCATATATTTTGATACAGAAAACATGGTAGAAATTTTCTGTGCCATTTTGGTAAACCCAGATTACAAGAATATTATCTGTACACTCCTCATGTGGCTAGAATAAGCATAGGCTCTCAAATATCTTTGGTTTAGTAGAAAAAGAATATTAAAGGATAAATTATTTTCATGTAATTTCATGCAATTGGTGTTTAACTAAGGAACTCAACGTGGTTCTGTAATTAAGATGAATAATATTCCTATAATCTGGTATTATAATTGAGATGAAGCGATTACCTCATAATCTCATTATTATTTTGAATATTGCCCTTAACTTATAATTATCAAGTTTAGATTTGGCTTTATTTAGTATTTTAGAAATCAGATTTCAAATTTGACTTTACGAACAATAATTCTCCTCTAACTAAGTTTAGAGATAAATTAAATATCTATTTTGATATTTTCAAGTATTATCGAGAATTTGGTCGAGATTCTTGGTTAAAAATTTAAATCAAATTTCTGTTACATTTCTTAAAATTTGAAAAGTTATCTATTTTAATATCTCGAGTAATGAAATAATTTTTTTGAAATTATCTTATAACTAGAAAATATTTAATCTTTATCATTTCATTACTAGCTTTTATTCAATAAGATATTTATTATTAAAATATATTAAGTTAAAAATATCATCTGTTGATGTAACTCTTATACTTATTAAAAATATATTTATAACTGAAAATTTTATACACCTCCTATTTAATTGTTTTCTTAATTTAACTATGAGGATATTCTTATCTAAGTTGCGGAAACATTAAACTTTAAATTTTTATTCATGAAATTGTGTGTATATATATATATTGAAATTATAAGTGCAACATTTTACAGTTAAATATCTTGAATGATTTTTATGTTTTACATAATCATGCACTTTAAAAATTATTTTAAAAGAGTTTACTTTTTTAGAAAGAATATTATAATTTTCGCTGTTAATTAAATTGTGAATAATTTTCAAAATCATTTAAGATTATTTTTAAGATTTTAAATGCGACATTTTTCAAAATTATAAGATTTATAATGCATGTGTTTGGACACATTTATTGCATAAGTATTATTACATTTCTACATATACTCTGTAATAACTTATTTTAACTTCTTATTCATGCAAGATATGATAGAGAGAAGATGAGCATGAATTCTATCCAAATAAATCTAAAAATTCAAATCATATGGGGATCTAATCAAATTTAGAGGATCTAGAGGCTACCTTATCTGAAGATTGAATTTACAAGAAAAGATATTATTATAAAAATTCAAAGGAAGAAAGGAATTTGTGAAGACCCGACGGGTTTCGCTGAGGATAAAAGAATATATCATCAAATAAGGAGCAAAGATTCAAAATCCAGAAAGATAGAAGGATGGAGAACAAATAGCGGAGCTACGCCCCCCAATCCTAGCCTAATGGCTAGGATTCTGCCGTGAAAATGTGGTAAAAGCTATATTTCCGCGACCATGTTAAGAGATCAGGGAAGCACCAACTCCCCCTATCTTTATACGCTCCTCCCCTTCTGTTTTTTCCTATAAATACTGGTCTTTCTGTAGAGAAATGTACACCATAAGGTTGTAAATGCTGAATTAAGAGAAAAGTTGTACGTTGTAATGCGAGTTTGGAATCAAGAGCTTTGTAACAACAATTCTTCAATAAAAATCTGCCTTCTTCAATACCGATCTTGCAGCATTTCAGTCTAAACTTTCTTTACTTTTTTCTTTTATTTTTGTGAAGTGATCTTCTTCTTTTACTTGCATATTTTACTTTATGAATTCATCAATAACCTATTGCATGTTTTCACTTCTTTTCTTGTGTTCAACAGCATTTGGAGGAGGAAGATGACAAGGCGACGACAAGTCTTGTGCCAATCCAGGTTTCATCTTTTTTCTCCCTTCTCTCTTATTTTTCATCGTTTATTTCATTTCACCTTTACATTGGCTAGTATTCTTTAATTTTTTTTTTATTCTCTTACTTTTTAATGCATTAAAGACTCAAGTTCTCAAACAATCATCACACCTTTTTTAAAGGACTTCTGAACTAGATTAAGGATTTAAATTAGATTTTTAATAACTAGGATTGAATAAGTCTCTGTGGATTCGACCCTTAACTTGCCACTACACAATTTTTCTAAGAAGATTTCTAGCAAGTTTAGTTTTTTCATAATTTGTACGTGGTTTAGCAACGATGAATTTCTTCATGAATTTCGAACCGCGTACAGTTTTTGGCACCGTTGTCGGGGACTTGTGAAAATTTTTAGTTTTTAAAAATCAACATTTAATCTTTTTCTAGTTTTAAAAAATTAAAAAAATAAATTAATAACTAAAATATTTAGAAATTTAAGAATTTTCAAAATTCTTTTCTGAAAATCACCTAGAGGGGGGGTGAATAGGTGATGATGCTAATCAAAGAGCAATTTAAAAATTATGATGCAAATGTAATGCAACAATCTCCCAAAACAAGACTAAGAGCCGAATTCCCTATTAAGGGCTCTGAACTCCTTCCTCCGGCTTCCTCGTAAAATGAGTTAGAGGTGCGCAATGCAACCTTGTTGTATGGGATAATGATTGACAATATGAATGAAAAAGAATATGGCAATGACAATCTCAAGCAATAAGTAATGACAAGGAAAAGTAAACCAATCGCAAACACAAAGATATGTTATCGAGGTTCGAGCACCCAGCTCTACTCCCCGCCTTCCCCAGAAGGATTCTAGCTACTTCCACTATCACAAAGATCACAAATACAATGGAGTACCCAACTCCACAATCTCAAGTACAAGGAATTTCTGAGTAGTCAAAAGACCACAAACTCTCTCTTTCAATTGTCTCTTCCCTTACAAAAGGTCCTTAGAGAACAATGAGTAGGAATGAAGCTCTTGTGTATAAAGAGAAAAGAAAATGAAATCAGAGAATTCTTTAAAACACTTCAGAAAATGAGAGAGAATTTCAGCACAAAAACCAAGAAACCAAGCTCTTTTGAATGCCTTAAACTTTTGAATTTTTCTTGTAATAATTAGGTAAACCAATCTCTCCCCAAACACCCCTATTTATAGGAGAGGGCTAGGGTTAGAAGATAAAACATTTTTAAGGCTAATCAGAATGTATTAAACCCAAAGCAAGTCATTTAAACTCACTTAAGTGAGAAAAAGACAAAAATAAACAGCTCAAAAAAAATGCCCGTTACTGTTCAAACGGCTCTGTCGGTCGACCGGTCGGTCGACCGTAAGTTCAAAAATATGACCGTTGCAGGCCAGCGGTCGACCGCCCGGTCGACCCATTTTAACCGAGAGCAGAGTGACTTGCAGTCGGTCGACTGCACGGTCGACCGGCAGACATGCACACGGATACGTGCACCTGCCAGTTCCTCGGTCGACTGCACGGTCGACCGGTCAAACCTGACATAGAATCAGTCGACCGGTCGGTCAACCGGAACAGGTTAAAAAAAACAGGTTTTTGAAAGAATATAAAGGAGATTTTGTTTTTGACAAAATACTTTTGAACATAGATTAGTATAAAACATAAAAATATAAATGTAGACAAAATCTTGTATACAAAATGTTTTTGCATAAAATATTAGAAAACGTTTTGGAATAAACTTGTGCGCAAAAACGTGTGTGATAGAGCTTCAAACCTATCCACTATTCTTTAACAAACTATAAAACTAAAAATACAATGATTAAATACTTTTTGAGCAATCTTCAAGTCTTTGAGCCATCCAATGCCTTGCTAGTGCCTTCTCTTCTATGATCCTTCCTTGATTGTGCAATTTGCCTTCCTTGCTATGTGAAACTTAGAAGTTCTTGCAAAAGCTAAGCCAATGGTCTCCAAACATGGTACAAAACCTGAAACTTATCTTGAACAAATTCATTAGTACCAAATAGCTCTTATTTGGTTTGTCATCATCAAAACACAAAACAAGAGAGTGTAACCTCTTGGGCCAACAATCTCCCCCTTTTTGATGATGACAAAACAAATAGGCTATAGATAAAAATATGGGGGAGGAGAAGACTCCCCCTCAAATTATGCTATATTTATGCTATATGAAAAACACAAGAATTTATTAAAAACACAAAAACATACTCTTGATGCCAATTGAAACCAAATTGAAACAATACCAATAAAACACAAAATACAAGAGTTCTCAAATTCATATGGAACCAATAAAACACAAAACACAAGACTCATAACAAAAACTCATAAAACCAAAACATATAAATTCATATGGAACCAAGACCAAATGAACTTATTTTTGTCCCATGTAAACTTATTCTCCCCCTTTTTGTCATACATCAAAAAGGGTTATGAAAAACATGTCTATTCAATAACACAAACATTAAGTTCTCCACAAATAAACGAGAATCTAGCAAAATCAAGTGGTTTAGTGAAAATATCGGCTAGTTGTAAATCCGTGGAAACATAATCAATATCTATATCTTCTTTCTCAAAATGATCTCTAAGAAAGTGATATCTAATCTCAATGTGCTTGGTCTTATTATGTTGATTTGCATTCTTAGTCATGTGTATAGTACTAGTATTATCACAAAATATTTTTATATGATCAAAATGCAAATCAAAATCAAGGAGAGTATGTTTCATCCAAAGGACTTGTGCACAACAAGCCCCCGCGGCAACATACTCCGCCTCGGCAGTTGATAGTGCTACGGAATTTTGTTTCCTAGAGGACCATGAAACAAGACAATTACCAAGAAATTGACATGTCCCACTAGTACTCTTTCTATCTACGCTACAACCCGCATAGTCGACATCCGAATAACTCGTCATTGAGAAATCTCCGATTTTCGGATACCATAGACCCATCCCAATAGTGCCCTTAATATAACGAATAATGCGTTTTACCGCAATAAGATGGGACTCTTTAGGACACGATTGAAATCTAGCACAAAGACACACACTAAACATGATATCCGGCCTACTTGCCGTTAAATATAAAAGACTTCCTATCATGCTTCTATATAATTTAAATCAACATTTTTATCTTGGTCATCTTTATCAAGCTTGGTTGTAGTTGCCATGGGAGTGTTGCAAGTCTTTGAGCCTTCAAGTCCAAACTTCTTTACAAGTTCCTTTGCGTACTTGGCTTGACTTATGAACGTCCCGTTTTGCAATTGCTTGATTTGGAGTCCAAGGAAGAATTGAGCTCACCCATTGAAGACATTTCAAACTCAAGTTGCATTACCTTTTCAAAATCCTTGCACAAAAGCTCATTAGTAGAACCAAAAATTATATCATCAACATAAATTTGCACAATTAATATATCATTATCAACATGCTTAGTGAATAGAGTAGTGTCTACTTTGCCTTTAATAAAATCATTTGAAATAAGAAAACTAGAAAGCCTTTCATACCAAGCTCTAGGAGCTTGTTTCAATCCTTATAAAGCTTTATCAAGTTTAAAAATAAAATCGGGATGAACATGATCAACAAAACCGGGAGGTTGAGAAACATAAACTTCTTCATTAATAAAACCATTCAAAAATGCACTTTTCACATCCATTTGAAAAAGTTTAAAATTTTTGAAAGATGCAAAAGCTAGTGTCATCCGTATGGCTTCAAGCCGTGCTACGGGTGCAAAGGTCTCCTCAAAGTCAATTCCTTCAACTTAAGTGTAACCTTGGGCCACTAACCTAGCTTTATTCCTAATGACATTTCCGGACTCATCCATCTTGTTTCTAAAGATCCACTTAGTACCAATTATTGGTCTATCGTGGGGTTTAGGAACAAGGTGCCAAACTTGGTTGCGCTCAAATTGATTGAGTTCCTCTTGCATGGCAAGCAACCAATATGGGTCCGTCTCGGCTTCGAGAATGCCTTTGGGTTCAAAATGAGAAATGAAAGCAAAGTTACCACATAGGTCATGGAGTTTGGAGCGCGTTGTGACTCCTTTAGATGCATCACCCAAGATGAGCTCCTTAGGATGATTTGTAGCGTATCTCCAAGCTTTAGGAAGCGGTTGAGAGCTTTCCTCTTTATCCTCTTGAACATCACCAATAGATTCTTGCTTTTCTTCTTGAGCGGGTGAGTCCTTCAAGGATAGTCTCTCCATGTCTTCACCTAATGGTTCAATCTCTACAACATTCTCAACAACCACATTAGATTCTTCAAATTTAACATGCATGGATTCTTCAATGGTACGAGAAGATCTAATGAATACTCTATAAGCTTTACTAGTTGTAGAATATCCAACAAAAATTGCTTCATAAGCCTTAGCATCAAATTTACCCAAATTCTCTTTAGTATTTAAAACAAAACACTTGCATCCAAAAACTTTGAAATAAGTAACATTAGGTTTTCTAGAGTGATACATTTCAAAAGATGTTTTGGAAGAATTTTTACACAAATAAATACGGTTAGATATATAGCATGCGGTGTTTACGGCCTCGGCCCATAAATATTGAGGGAGGTCGTATTCACTTATCATTGTCCTAGCCATTTCTTGAAGTGTTCTATTTTTCCTTTCTACAACTCCATTTTGTTGTGGAGTTCTAGGACAAGACATTTCATGCTTAATTCCCATTTCATCACAATAAGTCATGAAGAGTTGGTTTACAAACTCACCACCTCTATCACTCCTTATTTTCAAAATCGGAAAACCTTTTTCTTTTTCAACCCTTTTTCGAAAAATCTTAAAATGAGAAAAGGTTTGATCTTTGTGTTCCAAAAGAAAACCCAAGTGAAACGGGAAAAATCATCAACCAAAACATATGCATATCTACTACCATTTAAACTCTTAGTTTTAGTAGGTCCAAAAAGATCCATATGAATTAATTCTAAAGGCCTAGTTGACATGATATCCTTGATTGGTTTGAAGGAAGACTTGGTTTGTTTCCCAAGTTGACACGCACCACAAATGCGGTCTTTCTCAAACTTCAAGCAAGGAATACCCTTCACCAATTCCTTTGAATTAATCCTACAAAGATGTTCAAAAGAAGCATGTCCTAATCTTCTATGCCAAAGCCAAGAATTTTCATCAAAAGCAGTCAAGCATTTAGTAGAACACTCAATATTAAGCATGTCAATGATATAAACATTATCATCACGAAAACCGGTGAGAATACAATCATTTGTTTTAATATCAAAAATCTTGCAAGAACAATCATCAAAAACAACTTTAAGTCCACGATCACAAAATTGACTAATGCTAAGCAAATTATGTTTTAAACCTTCAACTAAAATAACATTCTCAATAATAGGAGATGCACCAATTTGAATGTTACCTATACCGATGATAGTCCCTTTGGAGTCATCCCCGAAGGTGACGGAGCCACCTTCCATGTATCTTGATAGGGTTGTAAAGTTGTTGATATCCCACGTCATGTGTCTTGAACAACCACTATCAAGGTACCACCGCTCCCTACGTCTTGGAGCCTTGGTGTGTACCTACATCAAACAATTTAGGACTTGATTTTGGTACCCACATTTTCTTGGGTCCTTGAGGGTTAGAGCCATGAACCCAAACAAGATTATTGGATCTATTTAATTGATCATAACAAAACTTAGCTAAATGTCCATTTTTACCACAATATGTGCATCTATATACTCTACCATATTTAAAAGCATAGTGAGTGTGTGATTTGTGAGCATGGGAGTTGTGAGCATGAAAAGATTTAGCATGAGAAGTGTTATGTGTAGTGTGAGCATGAGGGGTGTGCTTTTTAGAAAATTTTTCTTCAAGTTTCTTAGTGTTAAAAGCACAATCTTTCAAAACTTTTTCAAAATCAACCATTTTAGTTTTTAAAGAGGAAATTTCTTTTTCATCAACAATAGGAGATTTTCCCTTACAAGAAACCTTGTAGGCATTAAACTCATTTTGAATAGAAATGAGATTAGAAGAAATGTCATCCTTTTCTTTAGAAACCATAGCAAGTTGATTTTTGAGAAAAGCAACTTCTTTTTGCAATTTAAAACATTCAATTTTCTTGTTATCATAAGTTTCAGAAAGTTCAACAAAAGCATGTACAAGAACTTCCTTACTTAATTCATCATCTTCATCATCAAGGGGTTGAGGGGTTACCTTAGGTGTGTTTGCCATGAAACACATATTTGCTACATCCGCCTCTTCCTCGGACTCGCTTTCTGAATCCCAAGTTGCCTTATACGCTTTCTTTTCTTCCGATTTCTTTGGCTTGAAGGAGGAGGTCATCTTCTTCTTGAACTCCGGGCAATCCGCCATGATGTGTCCGGGCTTTCGGCAATTGTAGCATATAATTTTTCTCTCCTCTTTGCCTTCAAATTTTCTCCGGAAGTTGAGCTTGTTCCTCCGGTACATCCTTTTGACATTTCGCACAAGGAGGGAGAGCTCCTCATCTTCTTCTTCATCTTCTTCATCGTCTTCAAGAGTGGATGAAGACTTGAAAGCTATGGACTTCTTCTTTGTTGGAGCGGCCTCTTCTCTTGCTTTCTTCTCCATCTCATGGGTCTTTAGGTTCCCAATGAGACTAATGATGTCCATCTCATCTTTGTCGTTCAATTCCTTCAAGGTGGTGGCCTTTATCTCCCAAGATGGAGGAAGAGCCCGAATCACTTTGCGCACCTTTTGATCGTTGGAGATGACGTCACCTAAGGAAGAAAGACCATTGGTGATTTTAGTGAATCTAGTAATCATACAATCAATAGATTCATCATCAAGCATTTTAAATGATTCATATTGGGACCTCAAGAGATCTAGCTTAGCTCTCTTGACTTGTGAAGTCCCTTCGTGCGTGACTAACAAGTGTTGCCAAATCTCATAGGCGGATTGGCAATGAATTACCCGTGTAAGGTCATCCTCATTCAAGGCGGTTAATAGGGAGTTTTGGGCCTTGGAGTTAGCCTCATATTCTCTAAAGTTGAAGTCGGTCCAAGTGCTCTCATCATTATTGGGTGCTACATAGGGTTTGGTCAAGGACTTAGCCACTAAACTACCTAATGATTGCAAAAAGATAGTCATCCTAACCTTCCAAATAGGGAAGTTGAGTCCATCAAATTTAGGTGGGGATTTAATGTTATCGGCCATGTTTACTAGTGATGAATGAATGAAATGAGAAATGTTGATTAGCAAATTTTAAGGATCTCTCTATGGATGTTAAGCCAAAACCTAGAGTCCAAGCTCTGATACCAATTGAAAATCACCTAGAGGGGGGGTGAATAGGTGATGATACTAATCAAAGAGCAATTTAAAAATTATGATGCAAATGTAATGCAACAATCTCCCAAAACAAGACTAAGAGCCGAATTCCCTATTAAGGGCTCTGAACTCCTTCCTCCGGCTTCCTCGTAAAATGAGTTAGAGGTGCGCAATGCAACCTTGTTGTATGGGATAATGATTGACAATATGAATGAAAAAGAATATGGCAATGACAATCTCAAGCAATAAGTAATGACAAGGAAAAGTAAACCAATCGCAAACACAAAGATATGTTATCGAGGTTCGAGCACCCAGCTCTACTCCCCGCCTTCCCCAGAAGGATTCTAGCTACTTCCACTATCACAAAGATCACAAATACAATGGAGTACCCAACTTCACAATCTCAAGTACAAGGAATTTCTGAGTAGTCAAAAGACCACAAACTCTCTCTTTCAATTGTCTCTTCCCTTACAAAAGGTCCTTAGAGAACAATGAGTAGGAATGAAGCTCTTATGTATAAAGAGAAAAGAAAATGAAATCAGAGAATTCTTTAAAACACTTCAGAAAATGAGAGAGAATTTCAGCACAAAAACCAAGAAACCAAGCTCTTTTGAATGCCTTAAACTTTTGAATTTTTCTTGTAATAATTAGGTAAACCAATCTCTCCCCAAACACCCTTATTTATAGGATAGGGCTAGGGTTAGAAGATAAAACATTTTTAAGGCTAATCAGAATGTATTAAACCCAAAGCAAGTCATTTAAACTCACTTAAGTGAGAAAAAGACAAAAATAAACAGCTCAAAAAAATGCCCGTTACTGTTCAAACGGCTCTGTCGGTCGACCGGTCGGTCGACCGTAAGTTCAAAAATATGACCGTTGCAGGCCAGCGGTCGACCGCCCGGTCGACCCATTTTAACCGAGAGCAGAGTGACTTGCAGTCGGTCGACTGCACGGTCGACCGGCAGACATGCACACGGATACGTGCACCTGCCAGTTCCTCGGTCGACTGCACGGTCGACCGGTCAAACCTGACATAGAATCAGTCGACCGGTCGGTCGACCGGAACAGGTTAAAAAAAAAAACAGGTTTTTGAAAGAATATAAAGGAGATTTTGTTTTTGACAAAAATACTTTTGAACATAGATTAGTATAAAACATAAAAATATAAATGTAGACAAAATCTTGTATACAAAATGTTTTTGTATAAAATATTAGAAAACGTTTTGGAATAAACTTGTGCGCAAAAACGTGTGTGATAGAGCTTCAAACCTATCCACTATTCTTTAACAAACTATAAAACTAAAAATACAATGCTTAAATACTTTTTGAGCAATCTTCAAGTCTTTGAGCCATCCAATACCTTGCTAGTGCCTTCTCTTCTATGATCCTTCCTTGATTGTGCAATTTGCCTTCCTTGCTATGTGAAACTTAGAAGTTCTTGCAAAAGCTAAGCCAATGGTCTCCAAACATGGTACAAAACCTGAAACTTATCTTGAACAAATTCATTAGTACCAAATAGCTCTTATTTGGTTTGTCATCATCAAAACACAAAACAAGAGAGTGTGACCTCTTGGGCCAACATTTTCTTTTATTGCTTTCCTTTTCCATCCCTAAGATCTAAACTTCAAACTTTTCTTCTTGCTGGGATAATGTATGAACAAGCAAAGATTTGCGCAACAGGGCGAAGCTTGCTTGCTTATGACATAATTGCTTTGCTAAAATAAAAAAATTGCTTGCTTCAGAGCCATCAGGAAAGTTAGTTTTTTCTAACTTTACCCTCGAATCTCTTGTTAGTGGGGTTTTGGAGGTGCTCATTGATTAAACTTGTGTTGCATTAGTTCATATTGCATAAAAAGACTTAAGAGATCGGAATTTCATCACCTGTTCCTTGGCCCAAAAATCACAATCGCATATAAGTTTTCCCAATCTTGAACTGATTGAGATTTTACCTGCACACAAAATATAGTATTTCAGTTTTAAGAATAGGATGTGCAAGGTGCTTAGTTCTACCGCTATAGCAAGTGGTTATGCGGGTCGTGATCTACAGGGAGGGACTAGCGATGGAAGCTTGTTTAGTAAGTTCTCTTTTTTTTATTTATAATGATATTTACAATGATATTTACAATGAAAAAGAAGAAGTGTGAAAAAGATTGGGAATATTGTGATTTATACTAAAATTAAAAGAAAGACAAAAAACTAAAAACTTACTTACCTCTTTGGCGTCTGCTTACCTTGGAACCGTGTCAATGATGTACCTTTCTTTGAAGGCAAACGAAGCATGGAATATGAGATCTTCCCTATTCCCGATCTATACTACAAATAAAAGGGCGAGCTATACTACCATAGAAATAGATCTTCATCACCATAAACCATCAACGGCACTTGCAAGGAGAAGGCAACTTCGAAGCTCTTGGTTTCATATGGATCCACAAACACAAAAGAGGGAAACAAAAACAAAACAAAAATAGAAAAAAAAGAATAAACTTTGATTTGATTCAATTAACAATGGAAGAAAAGATTACTTACACCGATGTCACATTCAGTACAAGTTTGATCTTCTTCCTCCATGAAAGTATCCTCTCCTCTCAGTTACATAAAAAAAATAAAAATTACACAAAAGAAAATAAAAAAACCTAAGTTACAATCTACAAGTTAGCCTAAGAAAAACCCTAAATTTGTTTCTGTACTCGACTGGATGCCCCCTCTCTGTTGCTCTGCAGGGGTATTTATAGGCGCTGGAAGAAGTAGAGTCCCAATACAACTCTCCCACAAAATCTTATCGCCAGACTCATCCATAGTGCCGCGGAAACGCGGCTATGGCCGCGTTTCTGCGGCCATAGTGTGGTCTCTGGCCACGCGCTTTCGCGCGTGGACTCCTCTGGTCCGTCCATCTGGGTATATCCTTCTGGAAGTTGTACATCTGCTCTTTATTTTGAAAATTTGGGATAACTTGGGAAGCAAGTTACCCTAAATCCAAATCTTTCAAATCTTTTAAAACGAATTTTATCTTTTCCCCCCTTCTTCTTTTATCTTTATCTTTGCCCTGCAAGCAATTAGGGTTAACTAGAAGTCCTCTTCTTTTAGTAATTGTACTTTTTGCACATGGGCTTGCTCGTGGGCTTCTTTTAGGCTTCTGGGCTTCTTTTAGGCTTTTATTTTTTATTTAAATAAGTACTCAAGGCCTGCACACATTAAATAATAAAACATTAGTAATAGTGCATAATTAAAAGAATAAATAGGGAAATATGATAGTAAATGTAGTGATAAATATGCACTTTTTACTACCTATCACACCCCCACACTTATCTTTTCGCTCGTCCTCGAGTAAAAATTAAAAAGAATAATAAATAAAAACTAATCTATCTAACTCACTTTCGTAGGAATCACGGTTGCACTTAGCATGTGCAACAAGCCGTTAAACCTCTAGGTTACCCTAGAGAACGAGTGTTGTCTCGTGAGGGTTTTCAGCGGATTACACCCACAAAATCTATAAAAAGGAAAATATTTGAAATATGTTTGAAGAAACTAAGTAATTTATAAGTTTTTAGGATTATCATTTTTATTCATTCTTAAACTTAGTCTCTATATAGTAAATTGTTATCCTTTTTAGGTAAGGATCAAAACTGAATTTTTGTATAGTCTTTTTCGTTACCAAAAGTCAAATGCATCCTTGTGAATCTTTACTAGGAATTCCTTCACTTGGACTCTCATGCCTCTTTATTATTATTTTCTCTCTTTTTTTTAATATGTATAACTCATCTAATTTTTTTTCGTGTAAGTATCAAGGCTTCTTGAGGCCCTCATACCTAACTAATTGACTATTAGATGTGTTAGTACATATATAAGTAATTTTTCTTAGTTTCCTTAGGCTTTCTAATCCACCCATGTAGCGAACTTAAAGTCAGTGGCTCTCAAACCGGTCGGTTTTAGGGCACCGGGTGAGAAAATACCCTACGGACTTAAGGATTCGAGTGAACTAGGCCACAAAACTAAGGTTTTTATTTATACAATCACCTTTAGGCGTGAATACTGATGCTTCTTGAGACACATGTATCCAGCTTAATCAGTGAATTTCCTTTTTTTTTTAATAAAATTTTCTTTTATAGGGCACAAGAGTCTTTGTCTTAGAATCCTAGATGTGTAAGTGTATTAGGTATGTACATTTCATTAAGGTAAAAATCAAGACTAATTACTTATTCAATTTTTCCTCTTATACCTAAAAATTTAACAATTTATTTATTTTGATCAAGTTTTTAGAAATCCTAATCATGATTTTTCTAATTCTTAAGACTAACTTAGATTTCTTTCAAAAGATAAGTCAAAATATTGTCCCTTTTTTTCTCATTTTTTCATTTTTTCTTTTTTTGGGGTTAGTATCTAACTATGTTAGTATGTTAGTAAATCCTCCCCCTCACCTATCTCATGCATTGTCCTCAATGTATGAATGAATGCACTTATGCATGAAAAAGAAGAAAGGAAAGGAAAATATTACCTTAAGGTGGTGGTTCCGGTGGTGGTCTAATTGGTCCACGAAATGCGGCCCAATCGAATTTTCGTGAAATTCGGAGGAACCCACCAGAAATCTCTCTTGTATAACCCACTAAAATAATATATGTATGAACATGTTTTATTAAAAATTTCACCCCATCTAATTTCCAAATTTCATAACTATTTTCAGAGTCAATTGTGTCAACCGCTTTGTCCCAAAATGGAGTGTGAAAAGATGGAATGATTGCCTTGGACATCAGAAGTACGGGAACGAATACCGACTCAGGAAAGTAACTTAAATCAAGTAAGGGTTCAGGAGTCGATCTTGGTTCAAGAAGTGGGTCCAAATCAAGAAGTTGAAACTCAAGTCCACAATCATTTTCCCACAATGGAATGTGACTTAATATTGGTGATTCAAGTTCAGGAATGATAGGTGTGGGAATCAAAACTGACTCTAAAATATTACCTAAGTCGGGTAACAAAACAGGAGTCAATACTGATTCAGGAATTTGAACTTGATCACAGATTTGAGAATCTAGGTCACATTTCTCATTGAGTTCAATGTCATAAAAATGAGAACTTGCCAATTTATCCATGGGACTTTTAAAATTATAAAATTGGTCAAGTTCAATATGATCATCAAAAATGGGTGATTCAATTTCATGATGAATTAGCACAGGATCCAATGTTGACTCGGAGAAAAGATTGAAATCAGGTGGAGACACCGGAGTCATTATTGAATCAGGAAGTAAAATTGAATCACTAAGTTGAGGTTCATGATCATATTCATTTTCAAGTTCAATTTCAGGAAAGGAATAACTTGCCAAAATGTCAATGTCATTTTCAAAATTTGGAGTTTGGGCAAGTTCAAATGATTGTACTGAAATAGAATCTTGTTTTCCAAAGCAACGTGACTCTTCGGCTCTAAGAGAATGGTTAGCGACATCAGAAATGGCCGAACGGTGAGAACGTAAAGTTTGAACCATCATATCTATTTCATGATCACGAGCATTTCTAGCCTGAGTCATGGCTTCAAGCATCTTTTCATAGTCGATTGGTGCATCATTTTATTGTGATTGGACTTGAAAAGAGGAAGTGTTGTTGGGACAATCGTGATGAAATTGTGAGTTGGTCAGATTCTGTGATTGTTACTTGGACTCACGCATCATCATGTCCAAGATTGATGGTGATTGTTGCTTGGACTCATGCATACTCATCATTTCCAAGATAGATGGTTTTCTATTATGAACTGGTGGAACTGAGTATGAATCTTGGGAATATTGTGGACAAGGTGGATAAGGAGGACAAGTTGGTTGAAAATTGGACTCGGGGGAGGTGAATCCCCATGGACTCTATGAAGAGTTGAAATTGTTGTGGAAATTATGGTCATAAGATGGGGGCATGGGTTATATTCATTCGGATAAGACCACTCCGGCACACTAGGTTGGTCAAAGTTATGATATGCCAGGTTGGTAATATCCGAAAAAGAGGTTGGTGTGTAATATGGATTAAAATTGGAAAAATTGTTGTTATAAGCCATATCACACAATACAAACAAAAAAAACAAACAAATAAGCAAACAAAACAAAAAAAATTCTAAACTAAGTTAGGGTAGACCTATGACCTAGACGACTCCTAACTGGTTAGACTGTCCACGGGAGGTATAATACAGACTTTGACCACAAGTTAATCAGCCAGGTCAGGGCAAAATTGGTGGGAGGTTTTTCGTCAAAGACGTTCCTTAATTAAATAACCACCAATTTTCGGGCTTTCGGCCCTCAATCCCCTTCCTAGACACTGATTTGGCAAGAGTCAAATTCCAACACCGTTCCCCCTTAGGATAATCTCCTAATTGAGTCCGAGATGTCCCTAGGGCCAACGTCTACTCATTTTTAGTTAGGCTTGGGTTAGTGAGTGAGGAGATTGTTTGTGGGCCAAGAAAGGGCGATGAAATCCCCACCTTATCTTATTTATAGGACAAGCCCTTAAGTCAATTTAGTGCACGTGTAAAGCAATAGATAAATATTCACTCAAAAGCAGTAAATCAGCCAAGGGTGCTTCCTAGTCTATATGCAATGCGTACGTACCTTGTCTCCAGCACTCTTCAACAGAAATTAAAAAATTAAATAGACACGTGCCTATATGCAAGAGTCTAATTTTTTTTATTTTTCAACAAATAGGTTATTGTTAATTAATTAGCAGTGTGGAGGGTGATCACAGAGAAAAGTTAACAGAGCAGTAAACAAATCTTTCAATTTGCAGCAACCTTCAGAAAACTTAGTGAGTAGTTCACTACTCAGGCCGCGAAAACGCGGCTATTGCCGCGCAAACGCGACTCTGTAGTAGGCTCTGCTGCTCTGCCTTCGAGGGCAGAGGCACAGAGTTGCTATATATCCTTTGCTGCTGTTAGATTTCCTGTTCTCCGAACCTACAAACAAAAATAATAAATAAATCAATAATTAGTTTTTTTTTTAGAGAATAACTTACCGTCCCTCCCCGGCAACGGCGCCAAAATTTTGATTGAGATTTTACCTGCACACAAAATATAGTATTCAGTTTTAAGAATAGGATGTGCAAGGTACTCAATTCTACCGCTATAGCAAGTGGCTATGCGGGTCGTGATCCACAGGGAGGGACTAGCGATGGAAGCTTGTTTAGTAAGTTCTCTTTTTTTTATTTATAATGATATTTACAATGAAAAAGAAGAAGTGTGAAAAGATTTAGAATATTGTGATTTATACTAAAATTAAAAGAAAGACAAAAAACTAAAAACTTACTTACCTCTTTGGCGTCTGCTTACCTTGGAACCGTGTCAATGATGTACCTTTCTTTGAAGGCAAACGAAGCATGGAATATGAGATCTTCCCTATTCCCGATCTATACTACAAATAAAAGGGCGAGCTATACTACCATGGAAATAGATCTTCATCACCATAAACCATCAACGACACTTGCAAGGAGAAGACAACTTTGAAGCTCTTGGTTTCATATGGATCCACAAACACAAAAGAGGGAAACAAAAACAAAACAAAAATAGAAAAAAAAAGAATAAACTTTGATTTGATTCAATTAACAATGGAAGAAAAGATTACTTACACCGATGTCACCTTCAATACAAGTTTGATTTCCTTCCTCCATGAAAGTATCCTCTCCTCTCAGTTACATAAAAAAAATAAAAAAAACCTAAGTTACAATCTACAATTTAGCCTAAGAAAAACCCTAAATTTGTTTCTGTACTCGACTGGATGCCCCCTCTCTGTTGCTCTGCAGGGGTATTTATAGGCGCTGGAAGAAGTAGAGTCCCAATACAACTCTCCCACAAAATCTTATCGCCAGACTTGTCCATAGTGCCGCGAAAACGCGGCTATGGCCGCGTTTCCGCGGCCATAGTGTGGTCTCTGGCCACGCGCTTTCGCGCGTGAACTCCTCTGGTCCGTCCATCTGGGTATATCCTTCTGAAAGTTGTACATCTGCTCTTTATTTTGAAAATTCGGGATAACTTGGGAAGCAAGTTACCCTAAATCCAAATCTTTTAAAACGAATTTTATCTTTTCCCCCTTCTCCTTTTATCTTTATCTTTGCCCTACAAGCAATTAGGGTTAACTAGAAGTCCTCTTCTTTTAGTAATTGCACTTTTTGCACATGGGCTTGCTCATGGGCTTCTTTTAGGCTTCTGGGCTTCTTTTAGGCTTTTATTTTTTATTTAAATAAGTACTCAAGGCCTGCACACATTAAATAATAAAACATTAGTAATAGTGCATAATTAAAAGAATAAATAGGGAAATATGATAGTAAATGTAGTGATAAATATGCACTTTTTACTACCTATCATGAACTAAATTTAAAATCAATTTAAAACTTGACCACTAGAAATTTGAGCTCATTAAGTGAATTCATTTAGAAATACTCCAGTGATTACTTTCAAGCTCGTGAGAGAGGGCTTTCTTATCTAGAAAGGGTGTCTTAACCACTGCGGCGATGCCTGGCCTAAATGAAGGACCAAGAAACTTCTTTGTCTAAGAAAGGGTGGCTGAAATTAGTAAGCGCTCAGCCTGGGGAAGAACCAAATCGCTTGTTTGATGGCTTTAACCAGTCAGCCCATAATCTGTCCAACCTAGTTAGAAGCTATCTAACTAGGGAGAATTCTATTCTCTTAATATTAGTGGTTGAAAAACTGATTAACTTTAAATTAAATTCAAGATAAAGAAAATACTTGATTTCAATTGATTGGTTGAGTCATCTTATGTGCAATCTTATCTAGGATTTAAAAATTCTTCTTCAGGGCAGTACTCTAGTTCATACGAAAGTGGATTCGTGTTAAGGGTCGATTAGAATTCATTACTGTTTCTGACCCTACTGCAACAATGGGTGAGGCAAACCAAACCCAACAAATGACCTTAAAGGATTACATGTATCCTACAAGGTTCACCCAAACTTTCTATCGCTTTGTCAGCCCTTACGGTTCTCTCCAACCGGTTCAATTTTCACTTGGGTAGGATTAGCCGAAGCCTTCTATAGAAATTCCTATTCTAAGCAGAAAACTGCTACCACACGTCAAGCCCTCAACACCTTCCATCAATTACAACGGGAGACATTTTTCATATATTTTGAAAGATTCAAGGATCTTTTACTTGAGTGTCCCCATCATAGATTTGAAAAGATCCATTTGATTCAAATTCTTTACGAAGGTTTATACTACTCAAATAAGAGCATGATTGAGTCTCTTTGCAATGAAATGTTCACTAGAAAAACGGCTGATGGTGCATGGTAGTTCTTTGAAGAGGTAGCAGAAAATACTCTAAAATGGGAGCCTGTTAGTGTTGATGATAAGCAACCCACCACCACAACTACCACCAACAGGGGATGGTATGCATAAAGTCTACTCCAATTTTGAGAGTGATGCCAAATTAACATCAGTAATACGAAGACTCGAAGTGTTAGAATTGAGCAAGGGAGCACAATCTTCGGCTGCTGAACCATCTAAGCCAGTGGTGTCTCCCGTTTGTGTCCTTTGTGATAGTCAAGACACTTGGTTGAATAATGCCCTGGGTTGCCATTTATCAAAACAAAGTAAGCAAATGTACTCAATATATTTTGAAAGCGCAACCCCAACAACAACCCATTCGGTGAAACGTACAATTCAGGTGGCGGAATCATCCCAGCCTTTCATGAAAATCTCCTTAAGGACAAAGATATAGTGGATCATCATCATTTCAAGGACCATCTTCTAATAATCAATTTCATAAGGGAAGTCAATTCAATGCACCACCATTTGTCTCTCCATATGTCCCTCACAATCAAAGAAAACCATCTTTAGATGACACTCTCCAACAATTCATGCAGAGCTAAGTCATAACTAATCAAACCCAATCCCAAATATCTCACAATCAGGATCAAACGATAGCCAGGCTTGAGGTTCTGATAGAACTGTTATCTGCAACTGTTAGGGAGAGAAAAAAAGGACATTTCCCAAGTTAAACTGTACCCAACCCGAGAGAACAACCTGCTCCTCAAAATACTCCTACGGGCTAGTTTAAAATTGGTTCTGGTTCAAACTGTGAAGTCCAAGCCATCCACACTTTACTGTCGGGTAAGAGAGTGAACAATCAAGTCCAAACTCCACCAAACAATCCTAATCTTGTCAATGAAAAGGAAAAAGAGAACCCAAAGGAGTCAACAAAGAAAGATGACCAAGTTGTGGTTAACAATCAAGAGAAATTCTTTGTACCCAAGGCCCCATTTCCTCAACGTCTTCAACCAGTTAGGAAGAAAAATCACTGTGAGAGAATTTTGAAAGTTTTCAAAAAAGTCCAAATCAACATTCCCTTCTAAGATACCATCATTCAGATTCCTTCATATGCCAAGTTTTTCAAGGACTTAACCATAGTCAAAAGGAAAAGTTTTGTGCCTCCTGAAGCTGCATTGCTATGCAAGCATCATGTCTCATCCAACAACCCATTGCACCCAAGTATGAGGATGCGGAGAGTCCAACTATTTCTGTTAGGATAGAAGATCAGGTTATGGATCGGTGTCTGCTAGATCTTGGGGTAAGTGTAAACATTTTACCCTATTCTGTATACAAACAATTAGGTTTAAAGGAGCTACAACCCACAAACCTTACATTGCTTCTAGCAGATAGGTCTGTTAAACTCCCCAAGAAAATTGTTGAGGATGCTATTTTGAAGATCGATGAATTCTATTTCCCTGCAGACTTTGTTATCCTAGACATCGAACCAGTGAAAAATCCCAATAACTACTCTTCTGTAATTTTGGAAGGACCATTCCTTGCTACCAATGATGCTGTCATTAGATATAGGAATGGAGCCATGACCTTGTCATTTGGGAATACGACAGTTAAGCTGAATGTCTTTCATACTAATTTCTAACTACCAAAAATGGATGATCATGAGAAGGTCAATATGATTGATATTTTGGCCAGTGACACCTTCGAAGAGTCTTGCTATGAAGACCCCTAGAGAAATATTTGGCCCATTTTTGTAAGAACTTTGACATTGAAAGTCTATAGAAAAGGTCAACGCATTGTTAGACCCTGTTCCTGTGTGGCCACCAGTCTATAGAAACCTTAGTTTGGACCCTTGTTTGTGTCAACATCTATATCTGTTCTATCAATCATCGAGCATCACAAGTTGGAGCTTAAGTCTAGAGTTCCCTTAGTGAAAAGATAATTTGATTTGAGTATCTTTACTTTTGATGAGTCATCTAATAACCAATCTTTTGAAAACTGGGTTGAGGTCAATAAAACAGATGAAAAGGACCAAGATCAAGTAGATGATTTCAAAATTGACACACTTTTAGAATCTACTATTAGGCAGCAAAATCAGAAAGAATTGATTTTTCCTTTTGAATTTTTCACGGGATCACAAATTAAGACGACTATTGAGGCATTTGATGTACCCCGTGAATACTTTCCTAAATGTCTAGATCAACCCCTCTATTTGGATGAGAGTAAAACTAGGATGGCTGAAGTGCTAGAAGATATCAAACCTGTCGAAATTGACATTCCACACCTAAATGTGATTAAATAATTGCCTGCCTATGGCACATTACTCAAGAAATTTTGTTCTCAAATTGGAAAATTTTGGACAAATATTTCAATATTCTCGAGTGCATCATTGTCCCGCTTTAAGGACCACGCAAGAAAACTATTTAATTTTCTGGTCCACAATTGGAAGATCATATATAGAGGTTTTGTGACATGTGATTGTATCTAGTTGAAGATATTAAACTTAGGGCTTCTAAGAGGCAACCCAGAGATGTTTTTCTATAGAAAGTTTATTTTTCTTTATTTGCTTTTTAGAGTTTCTATTTTTTTCTATATGGAGATGCTTTTATCTAGATTTGGGGGTGTGCCTTCATATTTTTATTTACTCTTATCCCCTAAATTATATGTTTATTGCAGCTTTCAAGGTATTATCTACCCCTCACTTTGTTCATTTTCAATCCTAGCACAATGTTGTTTCCTACTTACACGTGCCCATATCCTTATTCTTCTATCAATTTAGCATACATTTTAACATTGAGGACAGTGTCAAGTTTAGGTGTGAGGGAGGGTTCTAACATAGGTTTTTCTATTTATTTGTATATATAAAAAATATTTCCTTTTCTTTAAAAAAAAACTTTTTCAAAAGAGAAACAATATTTTGACCTATCTTTGTAAGAAATTAAGTTAATTTTAAGGAACAGGAGAATCATAATTAGGATTTCTTATAGTTGAGTGAAATAAGAATTTGATTCTAGGATTATGATGAGTCATGGCTTCAAGCATCATTTCATAGTCGATTGATTCATCTTTTTGTTGCAATTGGACTTGAAAAAAAGAAGTTTTATTTTAGAATTTGTGGTGAAATTGTGAGTCCGTCAGATTTTGTGATAGTTGCTTGGACTCACGCATACTCATTTCTAAGATTGTTGGTTTTTCATTTTGAACTGGTGGAACTGAGTATGAATCTTGAAAATATTATGGACAAGGTGGATAAGGAGGACAAGTTGATTGAAAATTAGACTCAGGGGAGGTGAATCCCCATTAACTCTATGAAGAGTTGAAATTATTTAAAAATTATTGTCATAAGATTGGGGGCATGGGCTATATTGATTCGGATAAGACCAATCCGGCACACTAGGTTGGTTAAAGTTATGATATGCTAGGTTAGTAATATTCGAAAAAGAGATTGGGGTGTAATATGGATTATCATTAAAATTGAAAAAATTATTGTTGTAGGCCATATCACACAGGAAATGTCAAACACAAATAAGAAAATAAATAAATAAGCAAATAAATAAAAAGAACAAAAAATCTAACCTAAGTTAGGGTAAACCTTAGACCTAGATGACTCCTAACTGGTTAGATTGTCCATGGGGGGTATATTGCTGAATCTAACCACAAGTTAATCGGCCAGGTAGGGGTAAGATTGGTGGGAGGTATCCGTGGTTAAAGCAACGGACCTAATTATGCCAAACCACTAGCCTTTAGGGTTTCGCCCCTCAATCCTTAACCTTAGACGCTGATTTAGCAAGAGTCAAATTCAAATCAACTTCCCCTTTAGGTCAGTCTCCTATTTGAGTCTGAGATGTTCCTAGGGCCAACGTCTACTCAGTTTTAATTAGGCTTGGGTTAGTAAGTGAGGAGATTGTTTGTGGGCTAAGGAAGGGTCATGACTTCCCTACCTTATCTTGTTTATAGGACAAGCCCTTAAATCAATTTAGTGCAATGTGTACAAGTATATAGAAAAAAGTAACACTCAAGCAATATTTCATACAAGAATGAATCTTATACTAAATGCTATGCACACATACCTTGGCTCCAGCACTATTCAACAGTAAATAGAAAATGTAATGAAAAAGACAAGTTCCTCAATGTAAAGTCTAAATCATTTTAGCATTTACAATCAATCTTTTACTGTTGTTGTTAGAAATATATGTACAGTGAGTCAAATAAGAAAATAAATAGCTACAGATATTAAACTTTGCAATTCAGCCAACCTGTAGAAAATACAGGTTAGCAGTTCACTCAGATTGCCACAGGAATGTAGCAAATCTCAGGGCTTCTGTGCTCTACTTTCTTGAGCAGAATCTAGGGCCACTTATATGTCCACTGTAGTAAAAATTTCTTATGGTCAAACCTGTACACCAAGAATAAAGAAGAAAGTTAACCAAAAAGGTAAATCTAAAAAGAGGATAACTTACCGTCCCTCCCCGGTAGCAGTGCCAAAATTTAATTGAGGTTTTACCTGCACACAAAAATACATAATTTTATAACTTAGAATAAAGAGTGCAAGTACTCAATACTACCGCAATAGCAAGTGGCTAAGCGGGTCGTGATCCACAAGAAGGGACTAGCGTTGGAAACTTTTTTTAGTAAATTCTCTTTTAGGTTACAAAGAATGGTTAAAGTTCTTCTTTTAGTTCTTTAAAAGAAAATGAAAAATAGAGTTAAAGTTAAGTTAACAAGAAGGTGATAGATTGAGAAGGTGGAGAAAAATAGAAAATGACTTCGTACAAAGAAAGTAAAAAGAGTGAATAAAGTTTGGAGATTGTGGTGTTGGTGATCTAAACTAAAAGTTTAAAAAAAAGAAAAAAAATCTAAAAGAAATACTTACCTCCTCTGGTTGATGGCTTACCTGGAACCCTTGCATGTTTTACCTTACTTTGGAGGCGATCAACGCATAACCCATAAGATCGAGCTCAGTCACCATTCGCATTACACATTAAGACGAACAAGAATGAAATGATACGACATCTTGAGGAGAACATCATCATGAAAAATCAGTGACACTCACACAAACATGGCTATATTAATGCTTAGAGGTTCACTTGGACATTTATCAAAATCAAAAGAGGAAAAGTAGAAATAGAAGAACATATAAACAAGGGAAAAAACATAAAAATATTACCTTTGATTACTTGTAGAAACGATGAAAGAAAGGAGGAGGGTATATCGGTGTCACTCTCAACATAAGCCTCTCTCTTACTTACATGAATCTCAGTCTAATCTATGCTTACAAAGAAATAAAAATTACATAAAAAGAAAATAAAAACCTATACTAAAAAGAATGAAAAAGTAGCCTAAAATCTATCTCTGCATGGTCGCCCCTCGTGGTCTCTGAAAAACCCAGTATTTATAGGCAAAACCCAACAGAGGAGAGCGTATAAAGATAGAGGGAGAAAACGCTCCCCAAGAACCCTAACTATGCCGCGAAAATGCGACTTTGGCTGCTTTTCTATGGCCCGGGTGTGGCTAGGTGGCCACACCCGGGGGGTACAACTCTTCGTTCAGAGCTCTTCTGTTATCTGGTTCTGGATTTTCCATTTCAGCTCCTGAATTTGACGAAACGACCTTTGATCTTTGGTTTTAATCAATTGACTTGTTGAAATTTGTTCTAACTGGTTTTCAACCGATCCGATTTGTCCTGGCTGCCCTGATTTTCTGATTTTGAATTAACTCTGAATTAAATCAGAATTTTGATGAGCTTTTAGGCTCGTTTCTCTTTCCTTTCTTTTAGCAATGGGTATAAATTAGACAAAAATTAGGATTAAAAGCATAGTTTATTATATAATAAGTATAAGAATATGATAATAATTATGCAATATCAGCGACCGATCACACCCCCATACCTATCTTTTGCTCGTCCTCGAGCAAAACAAAAACTAAACTAAAGACTATTAGACCACTTTCGCAGGTCACGCGATTGCATTGAGCATGTGCAACAAGCGTTTAAACCTCTATGTTTCTCTTAGAGGATAAGTTTTATCTCGTAAGGGTTTTCAGTGCATTACACCCAAAAAATCCATAAAGAAAGAGAAAAATGTTAGTATTTTGAAATCACATTTTGAAAGAAAAAATATTTGAAATATTATTGTAAAAATTAAGTAATCTATAAGTTAAAGGAAATTCGAATTTTTCATTCATAAACTTAGTCTCTATTCAAAAATTTGTTATCAATCAAATTAATAAGTCAAATTGTACTTCTTATTTAGTCTATTACTTTACCCTAAGTCATATACACCTTCGTGACCGTGAAATTTTGACTAAGGGTTTTTTAACTCAAACTCTTATGCCTTATTTATTTGTTTATTTTATTTTCGGTCGTAATATTCCTTAGTTCTATTAGGCTTTCTAATCTGCCTATGTAACGAGCCTTTAATCAGTGACTCCCAAACCAAACGGTCTTAGGGCAACGGGTGAGAAGACACCCCAAGGACTTAAAGACTCGAGCAAATAAGGCCACAAAACTAAGAATTTTATTATATGAACCGCCTTTAGGCGTGAATACTTATGCTTTATGAGGTACAAATACCTAGCTTAATTAGAGGATATATATATGTATTGTTTTCCTTTTTCTTTTTTTAATTATTATTATTTTTTAAATAAGGCATAAGAATCTTTGTTTTTGAACCCAAAGTGTGTAAGTGTATAAAGCATGCATATATTATCAAGGTAAAGATCAAAACTGAATTACTTTCACAAATTTTCTTCCTAAGCTTAGAAATCAAACAAATAATCTTATTTTGAACAAATATAAGAAATCCTAATTATGATTCTCCTATTCCTTAAAATTGACTTAATTTCTTATAAAAAATATGTCAAAATATTATTTCTATTTTCATAAAGTTTTTAAAAGTAATAATTTATTTTTATAAAAAAATAAAAGGAAAACCTACGTTATGCTAGAACCCTCCCCCACACCTATCTCATGCATTGTCATCAATGTATGAATTAATGCATAGATGCATGAAAAAGAAGAAAGGGAAGGAAAATATTACCTTAAGGTGGTGGTTCAGGTGGTGGTCTGATTGGTCCACGAAATGCGGCCCAATCGAATTTGCGTGGAGTTCGGAGGAACCCACCAGAAACCTCTCTAATATAACCCACTAAAATGATATATATATGAATGATCATTATTAAGAATTTTACCCCATCTAATTTTCAAATTTCACAAATAATTTCGGAGTCAATTTTATCAACACCCTTGTCCCAAAATAGAGTGTGAAAAGATGGAATGATTGACTTGGACTTAGAAAGCACAGGAACTAATACCGACTAAGAAAAGTGACTTAAGTCAAGTAAAGATTCAGGAGTCGAGATTAGTTTAGGAAGTGGGTTCAAATCAAGAAGTTGAAACTCAAGTCCACATTCATTTCCCAACAACAGAATGTGACTTAACATTGGTAATTTAAGTTCAAGAATGACAGCTATAAGAATCAAAACTAACTCTAAAATATTACTCAAGTTGGGTAACAAAACAGGAGTCAATATTGATTCAGGAATTTGATCTGGATCACAAATTTGAAAATCTAGGTAACATTTCTCATTGAGTTCAATTTCATAAAAATGAGAACTTGCCAATTTGTCAATGAAACTTTCAAAAGTATGAATTTGGTCAAGTTCAATTTGATGATCATAAAAGATTAGCGATTCAATATCATGATGAATTAACACAGGATCCAACGTTGACTCGGGAAAAGATTGAAATCAGGTGAAGACACCGGAGTCATTATTAAATCAGGAAGGAGAATTGAATAATCAAGTTTAGGTTCAGGATCATATTCATTCTCAAGTTCAATTTCAGGAAAGGGATAACTTGTCAAAATGTCAATTTCGTTTTTAAATTTTGGTGTTTGGGTAAGTTCAAATGGGTGTACTGAAATAGAATCTTATTTTTCAAAACAACATGATTCTTCAGCTCTAGCAAAATGATTAGCGACATCAGAAATGGTTAAACGGTGAGAATAGAGAGTTTGGACCATTATATCTATTTCATGATTACGAGCGATTTGAGCCTGAGTCATGACTTCAAGCATCTTTTCATAGTCGATTGGTTCATCGTTTTGTTGCGATTCGATTTGAAAAGTTGAAGTTTTGTTTTAGAATTTATGGTGAAATTGTGAGTCCGTCAGATTTTGTGATTGTTGCTTGGACTCACGCATACTCATTTCCAAGATTGATGGTTTCCATTTTGAACTGGTGAAACTGAGTATGAATCTTGAAATATTTTGGACAAGGTGGATAAGGAGGACAAGTTGGTTGAAAATTGGACTCGAGGGAGATGAATTCCCATTGACTCTGTGAAGAGTTAAAATTATTTTAGAAATAATGGTCATAAGATTGGGGGCATAGGTTATATTGATTTGGATAAAACCAATCCGGCACCCTAGGTTGGTTAAAGTTATGATATGTCGGGTTGGTAATATCCGAAAAAGAGGTCGGGGTGTAATATGGATTACCATTAAAATTTAAAAACTTATTGTTATAAGCCATATCACACAGGAAATGTCAAAACAAACAAAGAAAAATAAACAAATAAGCAAACAAATAAAAAAAATCTAACCTAAGTTAGGGTAAACCTTAGACCTAAACGACTCCTAACTGGTTAAACTGTCCCCGGGGGTATATTGCTGAATCTAATCACATTAATCAGTCAGGTAGGGACAAGATTGGTGAGAGGTATTTGTGCTTAAAGCAACGGGCCTAATTATACCAAACCAGCAGCCTTCGGGGTTTCGCCCCTCAATCCCCAACCTTAGACGCTGATTTGGCAAGAGTCAAATACAAATCAACTTCCCCTTTAGGTCGGTCTCCTATTTGAGTCCGAGATGTCCCTAGGGCCAACGTCTACTCAGTTTTAATTAGGCTTTGGTTAGTGAGTGAGGAGATTGTTTGTGGGCTAAGGAAGGGTCATGACTTCCCCCACCTTATCTTGTTTATAAGACAAGTCCTTAAATCAATTTAGTGCAATGTGTACAAGTATATTGAAAAAAGTAACACTCGAGCAATATTTCATACAAGAACGAATCTTATACTAAATGCTATACACACATACCTTGACTCTAGCACTCTTCAACAGTAAAAAGAAAATGTGATGAAATAGACAAGTGCCTAATTGTAAAGTCTAAATCATTTTTAGATTGTACAATCAATCTTTTACTGTTGTTGTTAGAAATATATGTACAGTGAGTCAAATAAGAAAATAAATTGCTACAGATATTAAACTTTATAATTCAGCCAACCTGCAGAAAATACATGTTAGTAGTTCACTAAAATTGCCACAGGAATGTAGTAAATCTGAGGGCTTCTGAGCTCTGATTTCTTGAGCAAAATCCAGGGCCACTTATATGTCCACTGCAGTAAAAATTTCTTATTGTCAAACTTGTGCACCAAGAACAAAGAAGAAAGTTAACTAAAAATGTAAATTTAAAAAGAGGATAACTTACCCTCCCCGACAATGGCGCCAAAATTTGATTGAGGTTTTACCTGCACAAAAAAATACAGAATTTTAGAACTTAGAATAAAGAGTGCAAGTACTAAATACTACCGCAATAGCAAGTGGCTATGCGGGTCGTGATCTACAAGGAGGGACTAGCAGTGAAAGCTTTTTTTAGTAAATTCTCTTTTAGGTTATAAAGAATGGTTAAAGCTCTTCTTTTAGTTCTTTAAAAGAAAATGAAAAATAGAGTTAAAGTTAAGTTAGAAAGAAGGCGGCAAATTGAGAAGGTAGAAAAAAACAAAAATGACTTTGTACAAAGAAAGTAAAAGGAGTGAATAGAGTTTGGAGATTGTGGTGTTGGTGATCTAAACTAAAAGTTAAAAGAAAAGAAAAAATTTAAAAGAAATACTTACTTCCTCTGGTTGATGACGTACCTGGAACCCTTATATGTTCTACCTTACTTTGGAGGCGATCAACGCATAACCCATAAGATCGAGCTCAGTCCCTATTCGCATTACATATCAAGACGAACAAGAATGAAATGATACATCTTGAGGAGGAGAACATCATCATGAAATATCGGTGGCACTCACTCAAACATGGCTATATTGATGCTTCGTGGTTCATTTGGACATTTATCAAAACCAAAAGAGGAAAAGTAGAAATAGAAGAATAACATATAAACAAGAAAAAAAAATAAAAATGTTACCTTTGATTACTTGTAGAAACGATGAAAGAAAGGAGGAGGGTACATCGGTGTCACTCTCAACATAAGCCTCTCTCTTACTTATATGAATCTCAGTCTAACCTATGCTTACAAAGAAGTAAAAATTACATAAAAAGAAAATAAAAACCTACACTAAAAAGAATGAAAAAATAGCCTAAAATCTATCTGTGCATGGTCGCCCCCCGTGGTCTCTGAAAACCCAGTATTTATAGGCAAAACCCAACAGAGGAGAGCGTACGAAGATAGGGGGAGAAAACGCTCCCCCAACAACCCTAATTATGTCGCGAAAACGCGGCTTTGGCCGCATTTTGCGGCCTGGTGTGGCCAGGTGGCCACGCCCGGGGGATACAACTCTTCGTTCAGAGATCTTCTATTATCTGGTTCTGAATTTCCCATTTCAGCTCCTGAATTTGACGAAACGGCCTTTGATCATTGGTTTTAACCAATTGATTTGTAGACATTTGTTCTAACTGATTTTCAACCGATCCTGATTTGCCCTGATCTGCCCTGATTTTCTAATTTTAAATTAATTAATTATATCAGAATTTTGATGGATTTTTGGGATCGTTTCTCTTTCCTTTCTTTTAGCAATGGGCCTGCATATAAATTAGACAAAAATTAGGATTATAAGTAGAGTTTATTATATAATAAGTATGAGAATATGATAAAAATTTTGCAATATTAGTGACCAATCAGACCCCCATACCTATCTTTTGCTCATCCTCGAGCAAAATAAAAACTAAATCAAAGATTATTATACCACTTTCGCAGGTCACGCGATTGCACTGAGCATGTACAACAAGCTGTTAAACATCTAGGATTTCCCTAGAGGGCGAGTTTTGTCTCGTGAGGGTTTTCAGTCGATTGTACCCACAAAATTCATAAAGAAAGAGAAAAATGTTAGTATTTTGAAATCACACTTTGAAAGAAAAATATTTGAAATATTATTGTAAGAATTAAGTAATCTATAAGTTATAAGAAAACTTAAATTTTCATTCCTAAACCTAGTCTCTATTTAAAAATTTGTTATCAATCAAAGTAAGGAGTCAAATTGTACTTCTCATCTAGTCTATTACTTTACCCTAAGTCATATGCACCTCGTGACCGTGAAATTTTGACTAAGGGTTCTTTAACTCTAACTCTTATGCCTTATTTATTTATTTATTTTATTTTTGGTGGTAATATTTCTTAGTTCTATTAGGCTTTCTAATCTGCCCATGTAATGAGCCTTTAATCGGTGACTCCCAAACTAAACGGTCTTAGGGCACCGGGTGAAATAAGGCCACAAAAACTAAGAATTTTATTATATGAACCGCCTTTAGGCGTGAATACTTAAGCTTTATGAGGCACAAATACACAGCTTAATCAGAGGATATATATATATTTTATTCCTTTTCTTTTTTTCTTTTTTTATTATTAATTTTTAAATAAGGCATAAGAATCTTTGTTTTCGAACCCTTAGTATGTAAGTGTATAAAACATGCATATATTATCAGGGTAAAGATCAAGACTGAATTACTTTCACAAATTTTCTTCCTAACCTTAGAAATCAAACAAATAATCTTATTTTAACCAAATATAAGAAATCCTAATTATGATTCTCCTATTCCTTAAAATTGACTTAATTTCTTACAAAAACTATGCCAAAATATTGTTTCTATTTTCAAAAAGTTTTAAAAGTAAAGAAAATTTTAATAATTTATTTTTTTAAAAATAAAAGAAAAACCTACGTGATGTTAGAACCCCCCTACACCTTTTTCATGTATTATCCTCAATGTATGAATTAATGTATAGATGCATGAAAAAGAAGAAAGGGAAGGAAAATATTACCTTAAGGTAGTGGTTCCGGTGGTGGTCTGATTGGTCCACGAAATGCGGCCCAATCAAATTTGTGTGGAGTTCGGAGGAACCCACCAGAAACCTCTCTAATATAATCCACTAAAATGATGTATATATAAATGATCTTTCTTAAGAATTTTACCCCATCTAATTTTCAAATTTCACAAATAATTTTGGAGTCAATTTTATCATCACCCTTGTCCCAAAATGGAGTGTGAAAAGATGAAATGATTTACTTGGACTTAGAAAGTATGGGAACTAATACCGACTCAGAAATGTGACTTAAGTCAAGTAAAGGTTCAGGAGTCGAGATTGGTTCAGGAAGTGGGTCTAAATTAAAAAGTTAAAACTCAAGTCCACATTCATTTCCCAACAGTAGAATGTGACTTAAATTGGTAATTCAAATTCAAGAATGACAAGTATTGGAATCAAAACTGACTCTAAAATATTACTCAAGTTGGGTAACAAAACAAGAGTCAATATTGATTCAGGAATTTGAACTGGAACACAAATTTGAGAATCTAGGTCACATTTCTCATTGAGTTTAATTTCATAAAAATGAGAACTTACCAATTTGTCAATGGGACTGTCAAAAGCATGAATTTGTTTAAGTTCAATATGATGATCATAAAAGATTGGCGATTCAATTTCATGAGGAATTGGCAAAGGATCCAATGTTGACACGAGAAAAAGATTGAAATCAGGTGAAGACATCGGAGTCATTATTGAATCAAGAAGTAGAATTGAATCACCAAGTTTAGGTTCAGGACATATTCATTCTCAAGTTCAATTTCAGGAAAGGGATAACTTGCCAAAATGTCAATTTCATTTTTAAAATTTGGGGTTTGGGCAAGTTCAAATGGGTGTGCTAAAATAGAATCTTGTTTTCCAAAATAACATGATTCTTCGGCTCTAACAAAATGGTTAGCGACATCAGAAATGGTTAAACGATGAGAATGGAGAGTTTGAACCATTATATCTATGTCATGATTACGAACGATTTGAGCCTGAGTCTTGGCTTCAAGCATCTTATCATAGTCGATTGGTTCATCGTTTTGTTGCGATTGGACTTGAAAAGATGATGTTTTGTTTTAGAATTTATGGTGAAACTGTGAGCCTGTCTGATTTTATGATTGTTGCTTGGACTCACGCATATTCATTTTCAAAACTGATGGTTTACCATTTTGAACTGATGGAACTGAGTATGAATCTTGAAAATATTGTGGATAAGGTGGATAAGGAGGACAAGTTAGTACTCGGGGAAGGTGAATCCCTATTGACTCTGTGAAGAGTTGAAATATGGTCATAAGATTGAGAGCATGGGTTATATTGATTCGGATAAGGCCAATCCGGCACACTAGGTTGGTTAAAATTATAATATACCGGGTTGGTAATATCTGAAAAAGAGGTCAGGTTGTAATATGAATTACCATTAAAATTGAAAAATTATTGTTATAAGCCATATCACACAGGAAATGTCAAACACAAATAAAGAAAAACAAACAAAAAAGTAAACAAATAAAAATAAAAATCTAACCTAAGTTAGGGTAAACCTTAGACCTAAACGACTCCTAACTAGTTAGACTGTCCACGAGAGATATATTGCTAAATCTGACCACAAGTTAATCAGTCAGGTAGGGGCAAGATTAGTGGGAGGTATCCGTGCTTAAAGCAACAGGCCTAATTATGCCAAACCACCAGCCTTCAGAGTTTCACCCCTCAATCCCAAACCTTAGACACCGATTTGGCAAGAGTCAAATTCAAATCAATTTCTCTCTTAGGTCAGTCTCCTATTTGAGTCTGAGATGTCCCTAGGGCCAACGTCTACTCAGTTTTAATTAGGCTTGGGTTAGTGAGTGAGGAGATTATTTGTGGTCTAAGGAAGAGTAATGACTTCCCTACCTTATCTTGTTTATAGGACAAGCCCTTAAATCAATTTAGTGCAATGTGTACAAATATATAGAAAAAAGTAACACTCAAGCAATATTTCATATAAGAATGAATCTTATACTAAATGTTATGCATACATACCTTGGCTCCAGCACTCTTCAACAATAAATAGAAAATGTAATGAAATAGACAAGTGCCTAACTGCAAAGTCTAAATCATTTTTAGCATTTACAATCAATCTTTTACTGTTGTTATTAGAAATATATGTACAGTGAGTCAAATAAGAAAATAAATAACTACAGATATTAAACTTTACAATTCAGCCAACCTGTAGAAAATACAAGTTAGTAGTTCACTCAGATTGACACAAGAATGTAGCAAATCTGAGGGCTTCTGCTTTCTTGAGTAGAATCCAGGGCCACTTATATGTCCACTACAATAAAAATTCCTTATGGTCAAACCTGTACACCAAGAACGAAGATGAAAGTTAACCAAAAATATAAATCTAAAAAAAGGATAACTTACTATCCCTCCCCGGCAACGGCGCCAAAATTTGATTGAGGTTTTACCTGCACACAAAAATACAGAAGTTTAGAACTTAGAATAAAGAGTGCAAGTACTCAATACTACCACGATAACAAGTGGTTATGCGGGTCGTGATCCACAAGGAGGGACTAGCGATGGAAGCTTTTTTAGTAAATTCTCTTTTAGCTTACAAAGAATGGTTAAAGTTCTTCTTTTACTTCTTTAAAAGAAAATGAAAAATAGAGTTAAAGTTAAGTTAAGGAGAAGGTGGTAGACTGAGAAGGTGGAGAAAAATAGAAAATGACTTTATACAAAGAAAGTAAAAAGAGTGAATAGAGTTTGGAGATTGTGATGTTAGTGATCTAAACTAAAAGTTAAAAGAAAAGAAAGAAAATCTAAAAGAAATACTTACCTCCTCTGATTGATGACTTACCTAGAACCCTTGCATGTTTTATCTTACTTCAGAGACGATCAACGCATAACCCATAAGTTTGAGCTCAGTCCCCATTCGCATTACATCATCAAGACGAACAAGAGTGAAATGATACGACATCTTGAGGAGGAGGACATCATTATGAAATATCGGTGGCACTCACACAAACATGGCTATATTGATGCTTCGAGGTTCACTTGGACATTTATTAAAACCAAAAGTGAAAAAATAGAAATAGAAGAACATATAAACAAGAAAAAAAACACAAGAAAAAAACATAAAAATGTTACCTTTGATTACTTGAATGATGAAAGAAAGGAGGAGGGTACATCAGTGTCACTCTCAACTTAATCGTCTCTCTCTTACTTACATGAATCTCAGTCTAACCTATACTTACAAAGAAATAAAAATTACATAAAAAGAAAATAAAAACCTACACTAAAAAGAATGAAAAATTAGCCTAAAATCTATCTCTGCATGGTCCCCCCTCGTGGTCTCTGAAAAACTCAGTATTTATAGGCAAAATCCAACAGAGGAGAGCGTACGAAAATAGGGGAGCAAACGCTCCCCCAATAACCCAAACTATGTCACTGAAACGCGGCTTTGGCCCATTTCCGTGGCCCGGGTGTGGCCAGGTGGCCACACCCGGGGGGATACAACTCTTCGTTTAGAGATCTTCTATTATTTGGTTTGGATTTCCCGTTTCAGCTCTTGAATTTGACGAAACGGCCTTCGATCTTTGGCTTTAACCAATTGATTTGTAGAGATTTGTTCTAACTAATTTTCAACCATTCTGATTTGCCCTGATTTTTTGATTTCGAATTAATTCTGAATTAAATCAGAATTTTGATGGGCTTTTGGGCTCGTTTCTCTTTCCTTTCTTTTAGCAATGGGCTTGCATATAAATTAGACAAAAATTAGGATTAAAAGCAGAGTTTATTATATTATAAGTATGAGAATATGATAATAATTATGCAATATCAGCGACCGATCACCCCCCATACCTATCTTTTGATCGTCCTCGCGCAAAACAAAGACTAAACCAACGATTATTAGACCACTTTCGCAGGTCACGCGATTGCACTGTGCATGTGCAACAAGCCGTTAAACCTCTAGGTTTTCCCTAGAGGACAAGTTTTGTCTCGTGAGGGTTTTCAGTAGAATACCCCCACAAAATCCATATAGAAAGAGAAAAATGATGGTATTTTGAAATCACATTTTGAAAGAAAAAATATTTGAAATATTATTGTAAGAATTAAGTAATCTATAAGTTATAGGAAAAATGAATTTTTCATTCCTAAACTTAGTCTCTATTCAAAAATTTGTTATCAATCTAATTAAGGAGTCAAATTGTACTTTTCATCTAGTCTATTACTTTACCCTAAGTCATATGCACCTTCGTGACCGTGAAATTTTGACTAAGGGTTCTTTAACTTTAACTCTTATGCCTTATTTATTTGTTTATTTTATTTTTGGTGGTAATATTCCTTAGTTCTATTAGGCTTTCTAATCTGCCCATGTAACGAGCCTTTAATCGGTGACTCTCAAACTAAACGGTCTTAGGGCACCGGGTGAGAAGACACCCCAAGGACTTAAGGACTCGAGCAAACAAGGCCACAAAACTAAAGATTTTATTATATGAACTACCTTTAGGCGTGAATACTTATGCTTTATGAGGTACAAATACCAAGCTTAATCAGAGAATATATATATATGTATTTTTTCCTTTTTCTTTTTTTTTATTTTTATTATTATTATTTTTTAAATAAGGCATATGAATCTTTATTTTTGAACCCTAAGTGTGTAAGTGTATAAAGCATGCATATATTATCAAGGTAAAGATCAAGACTGAATTACTTTCACAAATTTTCTTCCTAACCTTAGAAATCAAACAAATAATCTTATTTTGACCAAATATAAGAAATCCTAATTATAATTCTCCTATTCCTTAAACTTGACTTAATTTCTTATAAATAATATATCAAAATATTGTTTCTATTTTCAAAAAGTTTTTAAAAGTAAAGAAAATGCTAATAATTTATTTTTTTAAAAAAATAAATTATTAGCTTACGTTATGTAAGAACCTCCCCCACACCTATCTCATGCATTGTCCTCAATGTATGAATTAATGCATAGATGCATTAAAAAGAAGAAAGGGAAGAAAAATATTACCTTAAGGTGGTGGTTCCGGTGATGGTCTGATTGGTCCACGAAATGCGGCCCAATCAAATTTGCGTGGAGTTCGGAGAACCCACCGGAAATCTCTCTAATATAACCCACTAAAATGATGTATATATAAGTGATCTTTATTAAGAATTTTACCCCATCTAATTTTCAAATTTCACAAATAATTTTGGAGTCAATTTTATCAACACACTTGTCCCAAAATGGAGTGTGAAAAGATGAAATTATTGACTTGGACTTAGGAAGTACGGGAATAAATACCAACTCAAAAAAGTGACTTAAGTCAAGTAAAGGTTCAGGAGTCGAGATTGGTTCAGGAAGTGGGTCCAAATCAAAAAGTTGAAACTCAAGTCCACATTCATTACCCAACAACGAAATGTGACTTAACATTGGTAATTCAAGTTCAAGAATGAGAGTTGTGAAAATCAAAATTGACTCTAAAATATTACTCAAGTTGGGTAACAAAATTAGAGTCAATATTGATTCAGGAATTTGAACTGAATCACAAATTTAAGAATCTAGGTCACATTTCTCATTGAGTTCAATTTCATAAAAATGAGAACTTGTCAATTTGTCAATGAGACTTTCAAAAATATGAATTTGGTCAAGTTCAATATGATGATCATAAAAGGTTGGTAATTCAATTTCACAATGAATTGGTACAGGATCTATTGACTCGAGAAAAAGATTGAAATCAGGTGAAGACACCGGAGTCATTATTAAATCAGGAAGTAGAATTGAATCACTAGGTTTAGGTTCAGGATCATGTTCATTCTCAAGTTCAATTTCAGGAAAAGGATAACTTGCCAAAATGTCAATTTCATTTTTAAAATTTGGGGTTTGGGCAAGTTCAAATGGGTGTACTGAAATAGTTTATTTTTCAAAACAACATGTATTTTTGGCTCTAACAAAATGGTTAGCGACATCAGAAATGGTTAAACGGTGAAAATGGAGAGTTTGAACCATTATATCTATGTCATGATTACGAGCGATTTGAGTCTAAGTCATGACTTCAAGCATCTTTACATAATCGATTGGTTCATCATTTTGTTGCGATTGGACTTGAAAAGAAAAAGTTTTGTTTTAGAATTTGTGGTGAAATTGTGAGTCCGTCAGATTTTGTGATTGTTACTTGGACTCACGCATACTCATTTTCAAAATTGATGGTTTTCTATTTTGAACTGGTGGAACTGAGTATGAATCTTGGAAATATAGTGGACAAGGTGGATAAGGAGGATAAGTCGGTTGAAAATTGGACTCGGGAGAGCTGAATTCCCATTGACTTTGTAAAGAGTTGAAATTATTTTGAAAATTATGGTCATAAGATTGGGGGGATGGGTTATATTGATTCAGATAAAACTAATTCGGCACACTAGGTAGGTTAAAGTTATGATATGCCGGGTTGGTTATATCTGAAAAAATGGTCGGGGTGTAATATGGATTACCATTAAAATTAAAAAACTATTGTTATAAGCCATATCACACAAGAAATGTCAAATACAAATAAAGAAAACAAACAAATAAGAAAACAAGTAAAAAGAAAAAAAATCTAACCTAAATTAGGGTAAACCTTAGGCCTAGACGACTCCTAACAGGTTAGACTATCCACGGGGGTATATTGCTGAATCTTACCACAAGTTAATCAGCCAGGTAGGGGCAAGATTGGTGGAAGGTATCCTTGCTTAAAGCAACGGGCCTAATTATGCCAAATCACCAGCCTTCAGGGTTTCGCCCCTCAATCCCCAACTTTAGATACTGATTTGGCAAGGGTCAAATTCAAATCAATTTTTCCCTTATGTCAGTCTCCTATTTGAGTCCGAGATGTCCCAAGGGCCAACGTCTACTCAGTTTTAATTAGGCTTGGGTTAGTGAGTGAGGAGATTGTTTGTGGGCTGAAAAAGGGCATTGACTTCCCCACATTATCTTGTTTATAGAACAAGCCCTTAAATCAATTTAGTGCAATATGTACAAGTATATAGAAAAAAATAACACTCAAGCAATACATACAAGAATGAATCTGATACTAAATACTATGCACACATGCCTTGACTCCAGCACTCTTCAACAGTAAATAGAAAATTTAATGAAGTTGACACGTGCCTAAATGCGAAGTCTAAATCATTTTTAGCATTTACAATCAATCTTTTACTATTGTTGTTAGAAATGTATGTACAGTGAGTCAAATAAGGAAATAAATAGCTGCAGATATTAAACTTTGCAATTCAGCTAACCTGTAGAAAATACAGGTTAGTAGTTCACTCAGATTGCCATAGGAATGTAACAAATCTGAGGGCTTCTGGGCTTTGCTTTCTTGAGCAGAGTTCAGGGCCACTTATATGTCCACTACAATAAAAATTCCTTATGGTCAAACCTGTACACCAAAAAATAAGAAAAAAGTTAACCAAAAATGTAAATCTAAAAAGAGGATAATTTACTGTCCCTATCTGGTAACGACGCCAAAATTTGATTGAGGTTTTACATGTACACAAAATACAGAATTTTAAAACTTGGAATAAAGAGTATAAGTATTTAATACTACTGCAATAGTAAGTGACTATGCGGGTCGTGATCCACAAGGAGGGACTAGCGATGGAAGCTTTTTTTTGTAAATTCTCTTTTAGATTACAAAGTATGGTTAAAGTCCTTCTTTTAGTTCTTTAAAAGAAACTAAAAAAAAGAGTTAAAGTTAAGTTAGAAAGAAGGTGGTAGATTGAGAAGATGGAGAAAATAGAAAATGACTTTGTACAAAGAAAGTAAAAAGAGTGAACGAAGTTTGGAGATTGTGGTGTTGGTAATCTAAACTAAAAGTTAAAAGAAAAGAAAGAAAATCTAAAAGAATTTTACCCCATCTAATTTCCAAATTCACAAATAATTTCAGAGTCAATTTTATCAACACCCTTATCTCAAAATGGAGAGTGAAAAGATGGAATTATTGGCTTGGACTTAGGAAGTACAGGAACTAATATAGACTCAGAAAAGTGACTTAAGTCAAGTAAAGGTTCAAGAGTCGAGATTGGTTCAGGAAGTGGATCCAAATCAAGAAGTTGAAACTCAAGTCTACATTCATTTCCTAACAACGGAATGTGACTAAACATTGGTAAGTCAAGTTCAAGAATGACAGGTGTGGGAATTAAAACTGGCTCTAAAATATTACTCAAGTTGGGTAACAAAATAGGAGTCAATATTGATTCAGGAATTTGAACGGGATCACAAATTTAAGAATCTAGGTCACATTTCTTATTAAGTTCAATTTCATAAAAATGAGAACTTGTCACTTTGTCAATGGGACTTTCAAAAGTATGAATTTGATCAAGCTCAATATGATGATCATAAAAAATTGGCGATTCAATTTCATGATGAATTGGCACCGGATCCAATGTTGACTCGGGAAAAAAATTGAAATCAGGTGAAGACACCGGAGTCATCATTGATCAGGAAGTAGAATTGAATCACTATGTTTAGGTTCAGGATCATATTCATTCTCAAGTTCAATTTCAGGAAAGGGATAACTTGCAAAAATGTCAATTTCATTTTTCAAATTTGGGGTTTGGGCAAATTCAAAATGGTGTGCTAAAATAGAATCTTGTTTTCCAAAGCAACATGATTCTTCGGCTCTAACAGAATGGTTAGCGACATCAGAAATGATCAGACGATGAGAATGGAGAGTTTATATCTATGTCATGATTACGAGCGATTTGAGCCTGAGTTATGGATTCAAGCATCTTTTCATAGTCGATTAATTCATCATTTTGCTGCGATTGGACTTGAAAAGATGAAGTTTTGTTTTGAAATTTGTGGTGAAATTGTGAGTCCATCAGATTTTGTGATTGTTGCTTGGACTCACGCATACTAATTTCCAAGATTGATGGTTTTCCATTTTGAACTGGTGGAACTGAGTATGAATATTAGAAATATTGTGGACAAGGTGGATAAAGAGGACAAGTTGGTTAAAAATTGGACTTAGGAGAGGTGAATCCCCATTGACTCTGTGAAGAGTTGAAGTTATTTTAGAAATTAAAATCATAAGATTGGGGGCATGGGTTATATTGATTCGGATAAGACCAATCCGGCACACTAGTTGGTTAAAGTTATGATATGCCGGGTTGATAATATCTGAAAAAGAGGTCGGGGTGTAATATGGATTACCATTAAAACTGAAAAAATTATTGTTATAAGCCATATCACACTGGAAATGTCAAACACACAAAAAAAAAACAAATAAGCAAACAAATAAAAGAAAAAATATTTAACCTAATTTAGGGCAAACCTTAGACCTATACGACTCCTAACTGGTTAGACTATCCACGGGGGGTACATTACTGAATCTGACCACAAGTTAATTGGCTAGGTAGGGATAAGATTGGTGGGAGGTATCCGTGCTTAAATCAACGGGCCTAATTATGCCAAACCACCAGCCTTCGGGGTTTCGCCCCTCAATTCCCAACCTTAGACACTGATTTGGTAAGAGTCAAATTTAAACCAACTTTCCCCTTACGTCAGTCTCCTATTTGAGTCTGAGATGTCTCTAGGGCCAACGTCTACTCAGTTTTATTTAGGCTTGAGTTAGTAAGTGAGGAGATTATTTGTGGGCTAAGGAAGAGTAATGACTTCCCCACCTTATCTTGTTTGTAGGACAAGCCCTTAAATCAATTTAGTGCAATGTGTACAAGTATATAGAAAAAAGTACACTCAAGTAATATTTCATAAAAGAATGAACCTTATACTAAATGCTATGCACACATACATTGGCTCCAGCACTCTTCAACAGTAAATTAAAAATGAAATGAAATAGACACGTGCCTAAATGCAAAGTATAAATCATTTTTTTAGCATTTACAATCAATCTTTAATGTTTTTGTTAGAAATGTATGTACAGTGAGTCAAAAAAGAAAATAAATAACTACAGATATTAAATTTTATAATTTAGCCAACTTGTAGAAAATATAGGTTAGTAGTCCAGGGCCACATATATCTGAGGGCTTCTAGGCTCTGCTTTCTTGAGCAGAGTCCAAGACCACTTATATGTCCACTGCGGCAAACATTCCTTATGGTCAAATTTGTACACCAAGAACAAAGAAGAAAGTTAACCAAAATGTAAATCTAAAAAGAGGATAACTTACCGTCCCTCTCCAGCAACGGCGCCAAAATTTAATTGAAGTTTTACCTGCACAAAAAGATACAGAATTTTAGAACTTAGAATAAAGAGCGCAAGTAATAATACTATCGTATAGCAAGTGGCTATGCGGGTTGTGATCCACAAGGAGGGACTAGCTATGGAAGCTTTTTTTAGTAAATTCTCTTTTAGGTTACAAAGAATGATTAAAGTTCTTCTTTTAGTTCTTTAAAAGAAAATGAAAAATAGAGTTAAAGTTAAGTTAGAAAGAAGGTGGTAGATTGATAAGGTGGAGAAAAATAGAAAATGACTTTATACAAAAAAAGTAAAAAGAGTGAATAGAATTTGGAGATTGTGGTATTGGTGATCTAAACTAAACGTTAAAAGAAAAGAAAGAAAATCTAAAAGAAATACTTACCTCATCTGGTTGATGACTTACCTGGAACCCTTGCAAGTTTTACCTTACTTCGGAGGCGATCAACGCATAACCCATGAGATCGAGCTCAGTCCCTATTCGCATTACATCATCAGCACGAACAAGAATGAAATGAAACGACATCTTAAGGAGGAGAACATCATCATGAAATATCGGTGGCACTCACACAAACATGGCTATATTTATGCTTCGAGGTTCACTTGGACATTTATCAAAACCAAAAGAGAAAAAGTAGAAATAGAAGAAGAACATATAAACAAGAAAAAAAACATAAAAATGTTACCTTTGATTACTTGTAGAAACGATGAAAGAAAGGAGGAGGGTACATCGGTGTCACTCTCAACATAAGCCTCTCTCTCTTGCTTATATGAATCTCAGTCTAACCTATGCATACAAAGAAATAAAAAATATACATAAAAAGAAAATAAAAATCTGCACTTAAAAGAATGAAAAAGTAGCCTAAAATCTATCTCTGCATGGTCGCCCCTCGTGGTCTCTGAAAAACTCAGTATTTATAGGTAAAACCCAACAGAAGAGAACGTATGTAGATAGGGGGACCAAACGCTCCCCCAACAACCCTAACTATGCCACAGAAATGCGGTGTGGCCAGGCGGCCACACCCGGAGGAGTACAGCTTTTCGTTTAGAGATCTTCTGTTATTTGGTTCTGGATTTCTCGTTTCAGCTCCTGAATTTAATGAAATGGCCTTTGATCTTTGACTTTAACCAATTGATTTGTAGAGATTTATTCTATCTGATATTCAACCAATCTGATTTGTCCTGATCTGCCCTGATTTTCTGTTTTCGAATTAATTCTGAATTAAATCAGAATTTCGATGGGCTTTTGGGCTCATTTCTCTTTCCTTTCTTTTAGTAATGGGCCTGCATATAAATTAGACAAAAATTAGGACTAAAAGCAGAGTTTATTATAAAATAAGTATGAGAATATGATAATAATTATGTAATATCAGCGATCGATCACATCTCCTTATGTTCTGGTCAGAATAATATTTAAAGAGACAACGAGACAAGGTTCCTTCTAAGTGAAATATCAGACTTTAAACACGAACCAATATACATCTTGTTTTGACCAATGAGATGGATTTGGTTTGTGACTAAGCAGTTGATTGTGTCAGCAAACCATGGTTCCCTAAAGGTAGCTATGAGTTATTTATTGGAAAAGTTATCGTTGATGGCAACTCGTTAGAAGGGGCGTTTGGAAAATGAGAGAGGTGATCGGCGACGACGTTTTCGACACCCTTTTTATCTCAAATTTCGAAATCAAATTCTTGAAGGAGGAGGACCCAACGAATAAGTCAGGCCTTCGCATCCTTCTTGAGTATTAGGTATCGAAGTGCAGAATGGTTGGTGAATATAGTGGTTTTGGACCCAATTATGTATAGACAAAATTTTCCAATGCAAACATTACAGCTAAGAATTCTTACTAGTTGTAATATAGTTTAATTGGGCTTTATTTAAAGTCCTACTTGAATAGTAGATCACATGCTGCTTGTTATCTATACACTATCCTAAGAAAGCGCCTATGGCAAAATTAGAACTATCGCACAGGATCTCAAATGGTTTGGACCAATTCGGGGCAAAATTGTAGGCGCAGAGATAAGTTTCATTTTAAGCTTCTCTCAAGCGTTAAGATATTCATCATTAAAGATAAAGGGCACATCCTTCTCTAAAAGATTGGTCAGAGGTCTAGAAATTTGCTATTCCATAATGAACCTACGATAAAACTCGGCGTGTCCTAAAAAGAAGCGGATGTCTTTTACACCTTTGGATGTGGGAAGCTTGACTTTGACCTCTATCTCTGCCTTATCCACTTCAATCTCTTTTCTAGAAATTTCATGACTTAGGACAATTTCATGTTGTATCATGAAGTTGTACTTTTCCTAATTCAAAGTTAAATTCTTTTTGGCACATTGTTCGAGGATAAGTTCTAGATAGTGAAGACATTGGTCAAAAGAGTCTCCATAGATGGAGAAATCACCCATAAAGATCTCTAAGAAGCATTCGATCATGTCAGAGAATAAGCTTAGCATGCAACGTTGATATCGCGGGAGCATTGCATAAACCAAAAGGCATTCGACGGTAAGCAAAAGTCCCAAATGGACAAATAAATGTTGTCTTCTCTTGGTCCTCTGGAGCAATGGGAATTTGATTATACCCCGAGCAACCATCTAAAAAACAGTAATACTCATGGCATGCTAGTCATTCAAGCATTTGATCGATAAATGAAAGAGAAAAAGGTCTTTGCGAGTGGCAAAATTTAATTTCTGATAGTCAATGCAAACTCGAACCATTGTAGGGAGTCACCTTTATACTAACTCTTGGTTTTCATTCTCTACCACTGTAAAATCAGATTTCTTAGGTACCGCATGTACTGGGCTGACTTATTGACTATCAGAAATGGGATAAATTATACCATTATCTAAGAGTTTTACTATATTAGCTCGAACAACTTCTTACATAATAGGGTTTAACCTATATTGTGGGTCCCTCTTTGATTTTGCCTCTTCATTTAGATAGATTCCGTGTTGAACTATAGCTGACTCATTCCTTTTATGTCGGTTACGTCCAACTAACGACTTTCCTGTATTTCCTAAGAATTGTTATAACGTCCTCTTCTTGCCCGTTAGTCAAGTTGGATGCAACTATGACTAGTAGAGTCTCTTGTTCATCTAAGTAGACGTACTTTAGATGTTTGGGTATGGCTCTTAGCTTTAAGGAAGGAGATGACTTAATCAACAGAGAAGTCAAGCTTGTTGGCTCTGGATCTAATGAACTTAGGCTTGATGCCCACTCAATAGTAGAATTGACTATCTCATCAAGTTTGAAATCTTTGAATTCCAACTCGGTATCACAGTCGGCTTCTAATTTATCTTCTCACTATGTTCACTTGTCAAGTACTCATTAAGGTTCATCTCAAAAGGAGGATCGTCCACATTGTAGGATTATTTTTCTAAGTTAAAAACATTGACTTCCTTAGTCATGTCTCTAAAAGTCAATCTCATAGATCCGGCTTTACAATTTATAATTACATTTGCAGTTGCTAGGAATGGGCGTCCTAAGATGACGGGAGTTTGAGACCTACGATTAGAGACTGGTTAGGTCTCTAGGACAATGAAGTCTACTGGGTAGATGAATTTTTCTTTTCGGATGAGGACATCGGTTACTTCCTCTTTTGAAATTTTGACAGACTGGTCAGCTAGCTGGTTCGTAACTTGAGTCGGGCTAAGTTTGCCCAACCAAGTTGTTGGTATACTGAGAAAGGGAGTAAGTTGATACTTGCTCCTAAATCAAGAAGTACTCGATTAATTATTCGTCTAATAACCAGAATCCTTGTACTTGACGGGGATCTGATTGGACAATAGCTCACTAATATTAATGGCTAGAAAAACTTTTTTTGACACATTAGTCTTTCTCTTCTTTGTGCGCATGTTCTTAAAAAATTTGGCATAACTTAGAACTTGCTGGAATGCATTAAGAAGAGGTATATTAATCTTTACTTGATTGAATATATCAAATATTTTTTCTATTTGTGCATTATTATTACTCCTAAGCCTATTCAGAAATAGGGTTGTAGGCTTATGCACTTATTCGGCTGACTTATCTTCGAAAGTGGGTGGACTGAAACTGGAAGGAGTGGATATTTAAGTTAGATCCAGTGGCATTGACACTTGATTATCAATTTGTTTTTCTGACCGAAATGTATGAACCACATTACATTGGTTCATTGGATCCTCTTGAGCCGCATGAGCTTGACTAGAGTTTCTAGGGTTTTTTACTGGTTGACTAGGTAAAGTCCCTTTGGGACTTTTGCTTATGGAATTGCTTAACTTACTTATTTGACCCTCTAATATAAATATGGATTTTCTCGTATTCTGCATGAAAGATGTCAAAATCTTCTCAAAATCGGTCTTATCGGCAGTGGGACTTTGGAAGGAAGGTTGTGGAGCTTGATTAAAAAAATTAATTTGATACTGAGGTGACTGGAAATTTTTGGAGAAATTGGGCCTAGGATAATCGTTGGTGTTTTGGGCCCATGAAAATTAAGGTGATTTTTCTAACCGGGATTGTACATCTGTGAATATGGATTATTGGTGGGCTTTGAGAATGTTGCAATCATATGTTCAATCAACATTTGATGAGCCATGAATACGAGATACTCTTCAAATACATGGTTCATAACTTGACAGTAAGTGCAGCGCGTAGATTGCGTTAGGCTGACGTAGTTTACAGAAATAAGATCCTTAGTTTCTATAGCCTCTAGCCTTCGCATAAAGTTAGCTAATTTACCCTAAATTACTATTGAGTCCTCTATCGAGTGGAGACCTCTTTTGGAAGAGATAGAGTTGGAATTCCTAGATCTTTGTTGGAAGGCTCCCATTGTAAGATTTTTTGGCTAAATCTTCATAAACTTCTCACCCTTCATATTCATCTTTTTTCAAGAATTTCCCTCCATACATGGTTTCTAGGAGAGTCTTATTTTGAAAATCTAGACCATCATAGAGAATTTGGCATTGCCAACACTTATCTACTCCATGATGAGGGCATTGGAAAAGAAGGTTATTGAAACATTCGAAATATTTCCAAAATGGTTCGTTAGATTTTTGCTTGCACTGCATTATATTTTTCCTTATAAAAGCGGTTTTATGGATAGGGTAGAATTTCTTTAAGAAGGCTTTGATGAAATCGTCCCATGATGTGATAGAGTTTTCTGGTAAAATGTATAACCATTCCTGGCTAGGTCCTTGAGGGCGATCGGTACAAAACGTAACCTAACTGCATAATCTCCTGTGGTATCCTCATCATGAGGGATACTTATTCAAATTTTCTAATGAAGAAGTATGCATCTTTGAATTCTAGACCATGGTAGTGAGGGAAAGTGTTAATGAATTGTGGCTTTATCTCAAAGCTTTTGCTTTTAGCTTTGGAAAGTTGAATGCAAGATGGAAGTGATGTCCTAATAGGATAGAATCTATCTTCTAGCGATATCGGTTGTGTCATAATTTGGGTAGGTTGAGGTTGTGACTTTGTCCTAATTAATTTAGATGTAAGTGGGTCTCTAGACCACACTTGCATGCACAATCAATTCAAACCAATTCAATAATCAAAAGGGAAAAAAATCAATCAATCTTATTCTAGGGTAAGCTTAGACCTAGACGACTCCTAACTTTAGATTATTTGGGGGATGTATATTGCAGACTTTAACCATAAGTTAATCAGCTAGGTGGTGGCAAGATTGGTAGGAGGTATTCGTCAAAATGGGCCTAATTAAGCTAAACCACCAACCTTTGAGGTTTCATCTCTCAATCCTCTACCTAGTCACCGATTTGACAAGAGTTAAATTATAACAACTTCCTCCTTTAGTGAATCTCCTAGTAAGTCTTGAGTTATCTTAAGGCTAATGTCTAATTAATTTTAAGTTAGGGTTAGGTTGTGAGTGCAAGAATGATGGTTAGTGGGCCAAGAAAAGGTAATGACACCCCCACCTTATGTTATTTAGAGGTTTTGCCCTTAAGATATGTTAGTGCACGTATACAAGCAAATAGATAGAATTTACTCAAAGCAAATTTGAATTAACTAAGGGTGCTTCTTAGTCTATATGCAATGCGAACGTACCTTGTCTCTAACACTCTTCAACAAAAATTAAATAATTGAAATAGACACGTGCCTATGATGTAAGAGTCTAAATAATTTTTAAGTTAATCAACAAATATATTACTGTTAAATTATTAGCAGTGTGCAAAATATTCAAACAGAAAATCAAAAATCACAGAAAGCAAACTTTTGCAATTTTAGGCAGCATTGTAGAAGACAGGTAAGTAGTGAACTCAAATAAGCCGTGCTTGTACGGCTATGACCGCATTTGCGCGGCTTTGTTGAGGGCTTAGGGACTTTGCTTTGAATGCAGAGTCTCAGGGCCACTTATATGTATGTATCTGCAGAAAGTTTTCATGTTTTCCAATCCTACACACAGAAACGGAGAAATTAGGGCTTAAAAAGAAAATTGTACCATTCCCTCCCCAGCAACGACGCCAAAATTTTGATTAACAGAGAAAAGAGAGTAAAAAAGTAAAAGGTCAAGGTTAAGAAGTTTTTCTATTTACTCGCAATTAATCTGTTGTAACAAGAGCTAAATGGGTCGATCCATAGAGAGAGATGCGATGAAAGCTTTTTGATACGTTTTCTCTGTGTAAAACTTAGAAAGAAAGATAATGATTATAAAAGCGTTTATTGAATAAAAAGAGAGATCATAACCCACTAATCATCTGTCACAACTAAGCACTAGTCTATGAAGAATAAACATCACTTTGAAACCTAAAAAGATCGATCCTAGTATGTTGCTTCAAATTCAAATAAGAAGAGTCAGATAGAAAGCAAATCTTAATAAAAGTACACTAGATAAAATTAAATATTAGTTTATCAAAGTTTATAAGTATAGCATATGAAAATCATTTTAGACTTAATATTAATTAATCAATGTATTTTAGCATAAACCTAGAATAACCATTAAATAATATTACCCTAAAACTAGTTTAACTCAATTCATCACTAATCTTCAAGAAGTTTAACTTAAACCTAGGATTTCAAATAGACATAGAATTCAATCAATTCATCTTATAGCACTAGACTTAGTTGGTGGAGAGATTAGCAAGCTATAAAGAGAATTAGTTACTCATGTTGATGGTGAAACTAAGCGTGATAGTTAAAGGGTCATGAAATAAAGCAAATAAAACTAAAGAACACAAATTAAAAGAATACAAGAGATATGAAAAAAAAGTAAGAACCTTTATTGAATTATCACTGATCTAGTACAAAAGTCTTCTTCTCTTTACAAATCTTTTCTTCAAAGTAAAAAGCCTAGAAAATATAATAAAAATTCTGAAAGAAAAAGATCTGAAGAAAACCCTAAAATTTGATTTTTTTTTTTTTTTTTTTTTTTGAGATACCCCTGCCTTCAGCCTCTGAATGGGTATTTATAGGAGACCTAGTGGTAGAATACCTGTAGAGTAGAACCACACAACCGCCACACAGGAGTCCACCAGAAAGCCGCGTTTCCGCAGTTTTTTAGGAGAAAATGTGGCAATTTGGTGGAGTCAGGGCACGCGTTTTGGGCTCTGGCTTCATCTTATCCATCCATATAAAGATTTATCCTCAGAATCTTCATTTGATCTTTAGAATTTAAAATAATCTTATTTTCTAAATAACTTAGGAAATAAGTTATTTGTAAATCTGAATTTAAACTTGAATTATCCTCCTTTATTTTTAACTTAGGGATCAAGCAACTTAATTTAAATTAATTTTCTCCTTTATCTCTGAATTAGGATAGGATAATCTCTTACTTTACGTGGGTTAATAGGCTCTTGGCTTCTCTTAGATTTTGGGCTTCTTTTGGGCTCTTTTTTCTCTTTTAAATTATGGAGGCTTGTACATTACTAAATAATAAAATAATTAAATAGTAATAAACATGAATATGTTACTAAAAATATGCACTTTTGATGAACAATCAAGTAACAAACTCAAATTGTCAGAGGTCAGATGCCTTGACGAAGTCGTGAAGGCTGATGATCCCAACTAATGTTTATATTACAGGATATTGGGGCATTATACGAAGAATTGTTACATCTTCAAGGATTTTCTTCAAGCTTTGATCGACGCAGATGTCCTCAAACTTCGTCCAGAGAAGAAGAAGGTGACGGTTAATATGACATCCCTTCAATTCGGCAAAGAACTCCTATCAATACTAGCTGGAGTGGTTACCATCCCAAAAAGAGAATTGAGGGTGATCAATACTGATCCCCACAACAAAAAGGAAATAAGCCTTATCCCTATTCCTACTCCTTTGGGAGAGATAATGTGGGTCCGTCCAGACATTATCAAAAGCCAACAATGGACAACTGTTACACACAGGAAATCTAAAGGCAAGGCCAAAGCGTCCTCCAGTAATGTGGTGGGAATATCTGCCAAAGAAACTGAGGAAGATGTTGCTTCCCTCACCAGTTCAGAAGAAGAGAAGTCTGCCTTAACTGCTGATACAAACACTCCTTCCACATCGAAGACCCGATCCAGCAAGCAGTACTTAAAATTGTATGGTTAGCCGGTAGCGTGTTCTTCCTAACCTGTGAAGGAAATGGTCGAGCAGCCCACAAACCAGCTCATGGACAAACAGAAGGAGCTTCGTTATGCTAAAGGCCTTCAAAAAAGATGATGCAAGACCATTAACTCCCTTCCGCTTTGATGTTTTGGCTCAGCTGGCCAACATCCCTGCTCGGATCACTCTGTACGAGCTTCTTAGACTTTCAAAATCCACAAGGGAAGCTCTAAGAGAAGCATTGACAGATTCTGAGATTTTCTTAACCCAGATTCTCACCATCCCAGAGGAAGAAGATGATGGACACTATCATCAGGCCTTCAGATGTTCCCCATGCATCATCATGTTCTCTCTGGAGGATATGCAAATAAAAAGGAAAACATGATAAGCCCTTATGTTATATATGGTACATTGGATCATCTGAAGTGAGCCACATCCAGGTTGATCCAGGATCTACGTTGAGCATTATACCCCACCGGGTCATGCAGCACGTAGGGATTTTAACCCATTGATTGAGTGCTACACAAACTATCATTTATAGCTTCAATGCTAATGGTACATGTCCGATGGGCAAGATCAAACTTAGATGCCAGATTGGGGATTTGATGTTTGAAGTGATGTGTTATGTCATTGATGCCAACATGTCTTACAACCTGCTGCTGAGACGACCATGGATCCACCGTAACTCCATCGCCCTGTCTACCCTTCATCAAGTAATGAAATATGCTAATGAACAGGAAAGAGTGAGAACATTGATTGCTGAAAGATATCAATTCAAGGGGGTAGAGAACTACTTCATTGACTTCCTCCTTTATCAAGATTCTCTTGAGACTGATGAGAATCCCCTGCCAGAAGAACCAGACTCTGGTAATGAAGCAGACATAGAACCATAGGCAGAAGAAGAATGTCCTTGGGAAATAAATCTCCTTGTAATAAGCATTGATAAGCTCAAGTTCAATACCACTGCTAATGTTGAAGGCGAGTGGTTTATCAATGAAGACTTAGATTTGGTTTACTTTTCTGCGTTTGCTTCTGATTCTGTACCGTCAGACACAAGTACTGACATGAATAGTGACAATGGTCGGCAGTAGATGCTCTAACATCACTGCATGCTCCAATTAAGTGGTCCTTCATGATGCGCGAAAAGACCAGAGATGCACAAGGAGTTTTCTTTGAAGTGCCAGCTAAATGCAGAGGTCAAAAGCCGATTCTATTCGGGAGAATCAAGTTTGAACTAGTGACTCGTGAAAGCTTAGAAGGCAATCCTGAGTTCCCACAGTTCTCCCTTTACGGGCAAATGCATATCGTATGATGGAGAATCTGGGATATGATCTGATGAAAAGGTCCAGTTTGAACTTTGGCCAAGGAAGACAGACACTGCTCTAATCCTTTGTCCCAAAAGGGAAAGCCCCTGACTACTATCATCAAACACGGAGGAAATTAGGCTACGTGTCAACTCCAGTCCTATCGAGCTCTGAGCTTGAGGAATTATTATTTCACGACCACTCATCAGGCAGATCATCATATGACTTAGATGTCAGTATCGGTAATATTTTTGAAGGTATTTCGGTCAACATGGTTGCAACCAGCCAACTGGAGAATGAAGACGACGATGAAAGAATGACCCAGTCAGACACCGATCCTGGATCAAACATCTGAACACTCACTAGGATATCTGCTTTGAGCAGTGTAAGCCACCCATAGATTATAAAGTGTTCAGATGAACCTAGGAGATAAGGTTAACCTAAACTCATCTTTATAAGTGAAAGCTAATCGCTTTTTGAGAAAGAAGACCTAGTACATCTTATACAAGAGTACATAGACATCTTCACTTTGAACTACGAGGACATGCCTGGACTTGATTCTCATGTGGCTTTGCATAGCCTCAACATCAATTCAGACATGAAACCAGTCATGCAATAGCAATGACGGTTTCGTCCAGAAACAATGGAGGTAATTGAATTGGAAGTTAAAAAGCTCATAGACTCCAGTTTCATCAGGGAATAATAGCACCTTGACTGGGTAGCCAACATCGTGTTTGTCACAAAGAAGAATGAGAAGATCCGAATTTGCATCGACTTTCACGATCTGAATGTTGCATGTCCAGAAGATGAATTCTCTCTCCCAATCACAAATGTTATGATCGACAATACATGTGGTTTTAAGAGGATGTCTTTCATGGACAGATTTTTAGGATATAATCAAATCAAGATGTACTCTGAAGGTGAAAATCATACATCTTTCAGAATGCCACTAGGGGTGTATTGCTTCATCGTGATACCGTTCGGCTTGAAGAACGCAGAGGCAACATATCAACGGGCAATAAATACAATCTTCCACGATCATATACGCAAGATCGTAGAATGCTACGTGGATGATATTGCAGTAAATGACCGAGCTAAAGGTGATCACATTGCAGATCTGAAGAGAGTATTCAACATAATGCGGGCGCATCAACTGAAGATGAATCCAACCAAGTCCTTCCTGGGGGTAGCCAGTGGTAAATTTCTTGGATTCATCGTAACATCCAAAGGAATCCATCTCGATCCGGAGAAAGTTCGTGCCATCTAGGAAATGCAACCTCCAAGAAATTTCAGAGAACTCAAAGGATTGCAAGGATAACTGCGTACATCCAGAGATTCATATCAAATCTATCAGGACGTTGCCAACCTTTCACCAAGCTGATGAAGAAAGGAGTCTCATTTGTTTGGGATAATGCTTACCAAGTAGCGTTTGAGAAATCAAGCAATACCTCACGCTTCCACCTGCCCTCGCAGCTCCAGTATCAAGGAAACCCTTCCTCTCTAGGAGCTTTACTGGCCCAAAATAATGATCAAGGACACGAGCAAGCAATCTACTACCTAAGTAGAACCATGATCGGAGCAGAGCATCGTTACAACCCGATCGAAAAGGAGTGTCTAGCCCTAGTTTCTGTTGTCCAGAAAATGTGACACTACCTAGTGGACTAGACTATTCACGTCATTTTGATAATTAATCATTTGAGGTTGCTTATGACGAAATGGTCGATTGGCTAGATGGGCTAGATGGGCTATAATGCTCTTACAATATAGGATGCAATTCATGCCACAAAAAGCTACTAAAGGACAAGCAGTTGCAGACTTTTTGGCTAAACATTCAGATCCATGAGCAACCAGACTTTACAAAGATCTTCCAGATGAGATCGCTAAAGTCTACATGATTCAAATATCTTTCGAAGAGCAAGTCGGGCAATTATTCATTGATGGCACATTAAGAATGGGTGCTACAAGAAACATTATAGCTGGAGTGGGGGTGTGCTCATTCTCCACAAAACTACGTGATCCCTCATGCATTCTCCTTAGCCAAGCCGTGTTCCAACAACATCACGGAATACATTGCTCTCTTGATCGGGATGCAACTTGCTAAAGGCATTGGAGTCAAAGATCTCAAAGCGTACGGTGATTCAAAGCTTATCGTCAACCAGGTTCACAGAAAGTATGAAGTCTAACATGAAGATTTGATACTTTATCACAACTGAACTATTAATATGGTAGAGAAGTTCAAAAACTTCTACATTGACTATGTACCACATTAGCAAAATATGCATGCAGATGCATTGGTATCTCTCGCTGTTTCATTAGTCCTTCCAGCCGAAACCACATAGAAAGTACTCGTCTACATCCACGACTTGTACTGTCCAAAATTTTCCTTTGAAGAAAGTCAAACTACAAAAGGAGACCTTCAAGTCAAAGAAGTTCTGGAGACCTTAAAAGGTCCGAAACTCAGGGATTGGTGATTTCTATTCATTGACTTCATCTTATATGGCATCTTGCCTGACGTCCCAAAGAAGCAGTCGCCATCAAAAGAAAGGCTCCTCGATTCTACTACAATATGATTACACGAACATTATATCGTAGATAGTATGATGAAATCTTACTCTGTTGCCTTTCATACAAAGAAGCACAGGAGGCACTCAGGGAAGCTCACGGTGGTATGTGCAGAGATCACCAACCCGTACCTAAACTCGGAGACCAGCTTCAAAGACTTACCTACTATTGGCCGGAGATGATCTCTGACACCATCGTCTATGCTAAGCGATGCCATGCTTGTTAGATCCACGGTGAATTTGCACATTAAGTACTGGGACATCTTCATCCAATGTCTTCTTCGTGGCGATTTAAGATGGCGGGAATGGATGTTATAGGACCCATCAGCCCTTCAATATCCAAAGGACACCGCTTCGTTTTGGCCATAACTGACTACTTCTCTAAGTGGGTGAAAGTTGTTCCCCTGAAAAAAGTAAAAAAGATCAGACGTGATCAAAATCATCAAGCATCACATACTCGATCGCTTTGACGTACCCTAATGAATTATCCACGATAATGAACCCCAATTCGTCAGCCAAGCATTTCATAGGTTCTATAACAAGTTCAGAATCCAAAGTGTGTCTTAAACAGCATATTATCTAGCTGCCAATGGCCTTGCAGAAGCCTTTAACAAGATTATTGAAAAGATTCTCAAGAAGTTTGTATCAAAAAGCCAACGCGACTGGGACGATAAATTAGGTGAATATCTCTGGGCCCCCCACACAACGGTGAGAACCCCAACAAAGGCTACACCGTTCTCCTTAATGTGCGGATGTGAAGTCGTACTCTCACTGAAAATTCAGATTTCATCTCTGCGTATTGCTTTGATGACGGAGATGGCATATGAGGAGAAGTATTGATTCGACTCTAGGAGTTAGAAGTTTTGGATAACAAACGTCTACAAGCTAAACAAAAAATCGATCTATATCAAGCTCAAATTTTCAGAGCCTTAAGAAAATCAGAGAACAGATTTTTAAGAAAGACGACTTTGTCTTAGCTGTCAGATGACCCATGGTTATGACACATAAGACGAAAGAAAATTTTCAATCCAAATGGGAAGGACCATTTATACTAGAGTCAGTCTACTCAAATGGAGAACACCGCCTTATAACTCTGGATTGCGATACGCTCATGATGTCGATCAACGACAAATTCTTGAAGAAATACTATCCTTAAAGGGATACTTCTCATGATCAAGTTAACACTACACCTCTGATCGAAGCTTCACCCTGGTCAATCAGATGAATTAGGGTTTGAGATCCAAGAATTTTGGGAGGGCGCAAAAGAAAAGTTTTCTCATGCAACGGATCACATCACGGTCGATCGACGTTGAGCCAACCGAACATTGCAAACATTATGATGCATGGTGTCAACATCGAAGCAATGATAAAGTTAGAAATTTCATTTTTAGCCTTGTTACTCTTCTCATGATTAAGTTGAAAGTACATCTAGAGGGGAGTCAATAGGTTTAGGGCTAATCTAATGACAAATGAAGCAGAATTAAAAACTAATTGCCAGCATACACTATGTGTAACCAAGAGTGAGTCTGAATTTCTCGTGAAGGGCTCTAAAATTACTCCTTGAGATTCCTCTAAATTAAGAGTTGAGGTTTTAAAAGCTCTCTTGATTCAATACAAGTGTGGGCACACAAATAATATCTAGCATATGAATATAAGCAAGTAAAGCAATGCAAGATATAAAGATAGATGAGAGTTGAGAGAAAGTAGATCAAACGCAAACATATGGATATGTTTCGAGCTTCGAGCCACTATTCTACGTCCCCGCCTTCACACAGAAGGAATTCTACTATGTCCACATAGGACTTTCCGCAAAGGGACCTCCACTGAGAAATTATAACTTACGACCTTGGAGTACATAACTCCAACTCTCACACTTCTACACAAGAGCGAGCATAAAGCAAAGAAAGAAAAGTTACAAACTTAGTGATCTAATGATCACAAACAACTCTTAGTGATCTAAAGAGATCACAAACAATTTTCTCATAAAACAAGATCCTAAAGATAGATTTTGAATTGAATGGCTCAAGTATATGAGAAATCAAAGTGTTTGAAAAAGAAATCCCAAAGAAAAATACTTTAAAAAAATCTAGATAGATATGAAAAATAAAGAACACAACAAATTTCCAATTGACTTATTTTTCTTTGATTTTTTCAACACTTTGAACAAATAAAAGATAAGAATCTTTGGCTCAAAAACTTCATTTAAAACTTGCTGAAAAACACTTGAGAAAGATGAGAAATTTGGCTCTTCAAAATCTTGTTGAAAATAGCCCTTAAAATCCCTATTTATAGGGCTCTCCAGAATATTGCTGTTGGGGGTCAAAAATTGTCCAGAATAGGTTGTCGGTCGACCGACCAACAATCAAAATTTGACAATTTGAGCCTGTCAGTCGACCGCCCAGTCGACCATCCCCAAGGCAAATTAGCTTGTCGGTCGACCTTTTGGTAGACTATGCCAAACAGAGATCTTTGGTGTCTCGGTCAGTCGACTGTACGGTCGACTGGCCATATAGGCTAGGTCATGTGCACGTTCTGGTGCACATCGGTCGACCGACCTATGGTCTTGTCGATCGCCAAAAGGCTTAGAAACAGGGTTTATAGATTTGAAAAGTTGGCTTTTAAAACACCTATAAAATTCGATAAAACTACAAAATCCACAAAAATAAGTTCATGTAAATATTTGAAGTATAAATATATGTGATTAAAAATCAACACATATTAAAAACAATTTAGACTATTTTTGAGGTATGGAAATTAATCTTTAAACCGAAAACTGTATTTTCAAAAACTAAATTTTGAAATGGAAATCGTTTTCTCTAAAACTTGTATAGAAACAAAAACATGATATAGAAATACATTTGAAGCATAGTGTGTATGAATAGAATCTAATACACATAATTGATATACCTATGTTTTTGACATTAAATCTCAAAATAAGTTTGATAAAAATAAAACTTAAAACTATGAACTAGAATCATCAAAATAAGTTTTTCTAAACAATATGAACCATCAATGTGCATGGATGAAATCCAATATACGCATAAACTAAATAAACTTCTGTAGATTCTATCTATTCATGAAAATTATATATGTATATATGAAAATCCAAAACGGTTAAATCAAAACTAAAACTTTTGAACTTATGTGTGTATATTTGAGCATATCAAGACTAATCTATCCTTACACAAGATCTAACAAAACTAAACAAACCTAGATACAAGTCTTCTTGTCGATCTTCATCTCCAAGAAACCTCGATCCAAAAACGATCCAAAGAGCTTGAGTCCATCTTGAGTACTAGATGTGATCTTGATGCGCCAGCTCTTTAATCAACATGTGTTAGCTCCAAAACTTAATCTTGAATCCTTTTTTGAAGCTAAACACTTACTAAGTCTTGATCAATAACAGAAACTACATAAACACAAGATTATTAATAACTTAACTTCATAAGTTGTCATCATTAAAACTAAGGTGAATAGCCTTTGGGCTAACAATCTCCCCCTTTTTGGTGATGACAAAACTTATGAGGTTATATATGCATGGATTAAAGATAAGCTTCATAGAATCTCTCCTTTAACTTATGCATAGCAATAAATAAATAGATATTCAATGTAAGTTCAAATACCAATAAACAATAATAAAATAATATGCAATAAACTCATAAAACACATGTATATATGCATAAACAATTAATAAAATATGTATATATAAACCCAAATCCTTCTCCCCCTTTTTGTTACTCATCAACAAAGGGTGAAGAAAAAAACAATACCAATAAAAACATATTTTTATATCAATTGAAAGAAATGATACCTATTGAAAGAAAAATAATCTTTTTACCAATTGATACCATTAGAATGATATGATACCAATTGAAAGTAAATTTTAAACCAAATTTTTTTGGGTAAATACTAAAATCATTTTGCAATTTATATACCATTTAAAAATAATAATAATTGAAGATTATTGATACCAATATTGAAAATGTTAGCATTTTTCAAAACAAAATATTTTTCTTCATAAGGAGTGGGATTAAGATACCAATTGAAAATAAATACCAATTGAAAGATAAATCAAGAATTTTTCTTCCCCTTTATGAAATACCAATAAAAATAATACATAAGCTTGTAAAGATACCAATCATCATTAAGAATTTGAATCAAGCTTAGCATAAACAGTTTGTGCTAAAAATGTATGATCATATATGTTTATAACACGAGAAAAATATCTATATGTATATATGATCAGAGCAATATAATATCAATTGAAATATGATGCATACATATATAGAAAATATGAGTATACGAAAAATTAATTTCATTAAAAATCATTTATAACTCATATCATCCACCCTTATCATGCACATGTTTAAAAAGATATTTTCATTAAAGAGAATATAAGGCATGATCGCCCAACCAACCACTCTTAGAAGGTAGGGGTTTTCAAAAATAAGATAAATAATTTTATCATAGTTTGAAAACTCTATCAATTTGAAGAATATGAAACTAGTTTAAGATATTTTTAAAAACTAGTACGAAATTCTTCAAGTAAGGAATACAAACACATATATATCTCATGAAAATATGCTAAATACACAATAAATGACATTTAATAAGTTTTAGAGCACAAAGATTCTTATGAATCAAAATCATGAGTAAACAAATGAAATAGCACAGAAATCATGTAAGAAATATATACATGGATATAAATCAATGAAGCTCAACTGAAATTCTTTTTCATAAACAAGAAATCATTAAAAACTAAACTTCAAGGCATATGTATGTTTTGTCAAAACTAATGTATACATATATCCTAAACATGAATTGAGTCTATAAATAATATATGACATATAAAGCAAGTGACTTAAGGATAGAATATGTACATCATATAGTTTTGGTCAAAATTTACATATACATGAAGCTAAACATATATTATGAAAACATGTACAAAATAGAGAATATAAGTGTAATTACAAGAATCATCAAAATTAAGTCATACATATACATGTAATGAGTACACATGAGCAATGAAGCACGCAAACATAACAATCAAGTGTAGCTCACTACTTGTATAAGTATAAATATAAGTTTTAATGAAAACTATAATCAAACATGTGATCAAAACATGAAGCACAAAACATCAAAAATGATTGAAAAATAAATGAGATCATTAGTGTAAATGCAAGTGCTATTATAACAAAGATATGCATACATAGTTAAACAATAGTGAGAACACAAAAATATGAATCCATATAAACATGGGTGTATCTCAAATACCATCTATGTATATCACAAGTCTAATAAACACGCATTTAAACATATTGAATAAGAAAACCAATACATGCTAACAATCAACAATAAAAAAGCATGTAAACAAAAACAAGGAGTTAGAGATAGTTATCAAAATCAAATAAACTATTCTCTATATCTCCAAATCATGGTGGTCCTCCCACCATGCATCCCTTGAAAGGAATGCATCCAAAAAAAAATGTGACCATTGAGCTCGAAACGCATCCACCATCAAGACATTAATACTCTCACATCGTGTGAGATCTCACACCAACATCAAATATAATAAGGGTGGATCTTGATACCCACGCTTTCTTGGGTCCATAGGTATTAGCATCTTTCCTAACCCAAACATATTTACTTGCAAAATTTAAATCATTTAACTATCATAACAAAATTTTATAACGTGGCCCTTACGACCACAATGTGTACAAAGGTACACTCTAGCATACATGGTGTCATGTGTGTGAACATGAGAAGCATGTGTATGCCGTGATGGGTGTGCCTACATATATGGAGTTTGTTTCTTTCAAAACATAGATTTCAATCTCTTGTAGTTCATGGCACATTGGCTCAAAGTAGAGCCCAAATAATCTACAATCTTCTTCAACATGCAAATGTCATTATCAATACTTAAAGAAGATGTGAAGCATGCAAAATTCTTATCACTAGAAGATGATACAATGGAAGCGTGACAAGAATGGGAAGAAAAATTATTTTTCAAAGAGTTCTTTTCTTTTGAAACAAAATCCAATTCTTTTGAAATCAAAACAATTTTATTTTTCAAAGAATCGTTCTGTTTTAAAATAAATGCAAGTTTGGAGAACAAAACAATGTTCTTCTCTAAAACAATTGCAAAATCATTTTTGTTCTTCAAATTGTCATTTTCCTTCAAAGCAAGGTCAGGTTGGATTTTTAATGAATCCATTTCAGTTGAAACCTCAACCTTTTCTTGCAAAATCAAATCAAGTTTTAAAAATAAGTTCTCATTTTCTTCTTTTAATTCAAAATGTTTTTCTTCAAAGTTTTGTACTTTGAAAGCAAATCTTAACAAAACTCGGAAAGCTTTTCATTTAAAGCATGAGAATTCATACTATCATGATGATCATCGGAAGAGCTAGCACAATCATCTAGATGAGTATCTGAATTTATCTCAAGGGAGTCATTTCCTTGGACCATGAAGCAAGCTTGGTCAGACTCATCTCTTCTTAGTTCTCTCTCCAAAATGTGTTAAACTTGTTCCTTGAGAGAATCAAAGTATTCCACATTGCAAAAGCGGAATCACAATGGGAAACAATAGATAAGTAATTTTTGCTTAGTGATTGCCTAAGTGCAATCAATACTTGTGCATTAGCCTCTATATACTTGCAATTACTAATATTAGAGCTTTTAGTTGTGGCAAGATAAATATGCAAACCTAATACTTTTAAATATGCACTCATTTTAAACTTTCACATATCGATGTTTGAAGCATCATACATGGGAGAAACAAAAAAAATTCATAAGTGCAAAATATATGTGTGCAAGGTAAATCTAGATTAGCAATCTAAGGATCACACTCCTAGGTTATTAAATCGAATATCAGGAGCGCTAGCTCTGATATCAATTGAAAGTACACCTAGAGGGGGTGAATAGGTACAGTCCTAATCTAAGACAAATGATACAAAATTAAAAACTAATTGCTAATACACACTATGTGTAACCAAGAGTGAGTTTGAATTTTCTGTGAAGATCTTTGAAACTACTCCTCGAGATTCCTCTAAATTAAGAGTTGAGGTGCTTTAAAAGCTCTCTTGAGTCAACACAAGTGTGGGCACATAAATAATATCTAGCATATGAATATAAGCAAGTAAAGCAATGCAATATATAAAGAGAAGTAAGAGAAAGTAGATTAAACGTGACACAGGAACATATTTCGAGGTTCGAGCCACTGCTCTACATTTCCGCCTTCACACAGAAGAATTTCTACTATGTCCACACAGGACTTTTCACAAAGGGACATATAATAAGAAATTATAACTTACAACCATGGAGTACATAACTCCAACTCTAACACCTCTACACAAGAGGAAGCACAAAGCAAAGAAAGAAAAGTTATAAACTTGGTAATCTAATGATTACAAATAAATCTAAAGAGATCACAAACAATTTTTTCACAAAACAAGATCCTAAAGATAGATTTTGAATTGAATGGCTTAAGTAGTGGGAAATTAAAGTGTTTTGAAAAGAAATCCCAAAGAAAAAATACCGGGGAAAAACTCTAGATAGATATGAAAAGTAAAGAACAAAATAAATTTCTCAAAGACTTATTTTTCTTTGATTTTTTTCAACACTTTGAAAACAAATAAAAGATAAGAATGTTTGGCTCAAAAACTTCTTTTAAAACTTGCTGAAAAATACTTGAAAAGATGAGAAATTTGACTCTTCAAAATCTCGTTGAAAACAACCCTCAAACCACCCCCTATTTATAGGGCTCTTCACAATATAGCCGTGGGGGGTCAAAAACTGCCCAGAATAGGCTATCAGTCGACCGCCTGGTCGATCAGCTAATGGTCAAAAATTTGACCGTTTGAGCCAGTCAGTTGACAGCCCGGTCAACCGTCCCCAAGGCAAATTATCCTATCGGTCGACCGCCCGATAGACTATGCCAAACAGATACCTCTGGTTTCTCAGTCGATCGACCGTGTGGTTGACCAGCCATAAAGGCTAGGTCTTGTGCATGTTCTTATGTACATCGGTCGACTGACAGGTCGACCGAGCTCTGGTCGGGTTGACCGGTCGGTCGATTGCCAGAAGGCTCAGAAACAGGGTTAATAGGTTTGAAAAGTGTGCTCTTAAAACACCTAAAAAATCCCATAAAACTCCATAAAATTCACAAATATAAGTTCATGTAAATATTTAAACTACAAATATATGTGCTCAAAAATCAACACACATTACAAACAATTTGAACTATTTTTGAGGTATAAAAATTAAGCTTTAAACTGAAAACCGTATTTTTCATAAACTAGATTTTGAAATGAAAATCCATTTTCTCCAAAACTTTTGTAGATACAAAAAAATGATATAGAAACACATTTGAAACATAGTGTGTATGGATAGGATCCAATACACATATAAATGAATAGGATCTAATACACATATAAATGATATATCTTTGACATTAAATCTCAAAATAAGTTTTGATAAAAACAAAACTTAAAACCATGAATTAGAATCATCAAAATAAGTTTTTCTAAACAATATGAACCATCAATGTATATGAATGAAGTCCAACCAAGTAAACTTCTTTTGGTCCTATCTATTCATGAAAACAATATATGTATATATGAAAATCCAAACCGTTAAACTGAAATCAAAACTTTTGAACTTGTGCGTGTATGTATATTTGAGTATATTAAGACTAATCTTACACAAGATCTAAAAAAAACTAAACAAATCGAAATGCAGGTATTCTTGTCAATCTTCATCTCCAAGACTACTCGATCCAGATATGATCCAAAGAGTTTAACTCCATCTTGAGTACTAGATGCGATCTTGATGCGCGAGCTTGAATCAACATGTATTAGCTCCAAAACTTGCATTTGAATCCTTTGTTGAAGTTAACGTCTACTAAGATCTTGATCAATAACTGAACTATATAAACACAAGATCATCAGTAACTTAACTTCATAAGTTAGTCATTATCAAAACTAAGATGAAGGGCCTTTGGGATAACACAAGTTAACATTATATCTCTGATCGAAGCTTCACCCTAGTCAATCAGATAGATTAGGGTTTGAAATCCAAGTGTTTAGGAGGGTGCCAAAGAAAAGCTTTCTCATTCAACGGATCACATCACGGTTGATCGACACCGAGCCGACCGCATATTGCTGACATTATGATGCTTGATGTCAACATCGAAGCAATGACAAAGTTAGAAACTTTAGTTTTAAATTTGTCACTCTTCTCATGATCAAGTTAACGCTACACCTCTGATTGAAGCTTCACCCTGGTCAATCAAATGGATTAGGGTTTTGAAAGTACACCTAGAGGGGGTGAATAGGTATATGGCTAATCTAATCACAAATGATACGGAATTAAAACTAAATACAACACACTTAGTGTAACCAAAGAGTGTAGCCGAATTTCTGGTGAAGGGCTCTGGACTATCTCCTCTAAATTCTTCTAAATAAGAGTTAAGGTATTATGTAAAGCTCTCTTGGTTGAACACAAGTATTGGCACACACAATCAACACAAGCATATATATATGATATGAACAATATGATGCAATGCACAATATAAGAGAGAGTTTAGAGATAGTGGATCAATCGCAAACAACAAGATATGTTTCGACGTTCGAGCACCCAGCTCTACGTCCCTGCCTTCACATAAAAGGATTTCCACTATATCGTCCACATAGGACTTCCCACACAGGGAACCTCCACTGAGGATTTGGACAAATACAATTTGGGAGTACACAACTCCTCTCTCAACAAATACAGCCTCTCATTAAAGCTAAGACAAGATCAACCTCTCACTAGAGGGATACCAACAAACTCAATCATCTCTACACTTAGAGGGATACCAACAACCCAATTGCACAACCTCCTCTGCACTTAGAGGGAAAGGCACAAAGCCAAAGCAAAGGAAAGGGTTTACAATACTTGGTGATCTCAAAGCCCACAAACCAATTCTTTCTCACAAAACAATGATCCTAATAGATAGGATAGATAGATAGGTTAAGTGTGAGAAAATAAAGAGTTTAGAAATTAAAATCACAAAGAAAAACTCTAGGAAAAAACTCTAGATAGAAATGTAAATGAAGTTCAAACCAATTCCCAAAGACTTTTCTTTTCTTGATTTTTTCAACCCTTTAAAACAAATAAAAATAAAATCTTTAAGCCCAAAACTCTTTTAAAACTTGTAGCGAAAACACTTAAGAAGATCAAAATTTTTGCTCTTAAAATTGTTAGTTAAAACAGCTCAAAGAAGTGGGTATTTATAACCCCATAAAAATTCTGCCCGTTGGCAGCAGGAAAGGGCAGATTTGCCCTTCTGGTCGACCGCCCGGTCACATTTTTATGACCGTTGTGCCACCGGTCGACCGCCCGGTCGACCGGGTCTGGATACAGAGAGCAGCAGCTCTCTGCCGGTCGAGCGGGGCCATTTCCAAAGAGCAGAGCTCTCTGGACTGTCGACCGCCCGGTCGACCGGCCCACCAGACATGGCTACGTGCACATCTGTGCACGTCGGCTGACCAGATCGGTCGGCTGACTTCTGCCTCGGTCAACCGGTCCTGTCGACCGGTAGACAGCCAGGTAAAATAGTTTTAAAAATTGAAAACTTATCTTTTTACCTTTGATTAAATCCCATAAAATTACATAAATTTCACAAAAATCAGTTCTTATAAGATCTTTGAAATACAAATATATGTGAGTAAAATTCAACACATATTCTAAACAATTTGAACCATTTTTGTGTTCTTGAAAATTTGTCTTAAACCAAAAATCATATTTTCTAAAAGCTAGGATTTTGAAATGGAAAACCGTTTTCTCCAAACTCATGCAAATACAAAAACATGATATTAAAATAACTTTTAAGCATGTTATATATGGATAGAATCTAATATACATAAAAGATATTATATCTATGTTTTTGACATGAAAACTAAAATCTGTTAAACCAAAAAATCAAAACATGAAACTTTAAACTTGTGTGTGTATTGTGAACTTGAGTATATCAACACTATCTAATCTTTACACAAGATCTGAACACTAAACTAAAACTAAACAAACTGAGATCTTCTTGTAGAACTCCTTCTCCAAGTCGACTCGATCCAAAACGCGATCCAAGACGAGCTTGACTCCAACCGAGTACTAGATGTGATCTTGACGCTCGAGCTCTTGAATCAACATGTGAAAGCTCCAAAACACCTTCGTTAAAGCTAATCACCTATTAATATCTTGATCAAATATCTGAAACTAAATATCACAAGATTATTAGTAACTATAACTACATGAGTTAATCATCATCAAAACTAGAGTGAAGGGCCTCTGGGCCAACAACCTCCCCCTTTTTGATGATAATAAAACTCATGGAGTTATATATGCATGGATTAAAGTTAAGCTTTATAGAAGCTCCCCCTTAACTCATGCATAACAATAAACATAAAGATATGTAATGAATGCTCAACATAAATATGCATAAATGAAGTTTATTTCCTCAACACAAATATATTTAATTTTTATTTCCTCATTTTTGCATAAAAAAGCATATATGCATAGACAATAAACATATAGGCATGCATATATAAACTCAAATACTACTCCCCTTTTTGTCAATTCATCCACAAAGGGGCAAACGTAAACCCAAAAGCAATCTACTTCCCCTGTTTGTCAAAACAAAAATCAACAAAGGGGCATAAAAAATTTTCTCTTTTTGTATAAAACAAACAAGAAAGATACATATATGTGATATACATTCATGAAGAGGAAAGGCGTGTAGTTAACTCCCCCTGCATACATGCATTACATGAAAAAGAGATGACGAGATCCTAAACACATAACACATAATATACAATGTATAAAAGGAGATGCGAAGCTCCTCCTACACACGTGTAAGACATAGAGAAAAGCGGTCAGCCTCCTCAATATGAGATACACTCAACATGAATCTATATATATAGGGAAGATGTTAAGCTCCCCTTACATATAAGCAATACATATCAAAACTTTTGATACCAATTTATGATACCAATTGAAAATAAACAAAAAATTTTAAGATACCAAAAGATATTAATTGAAAATATCTTGTAAACTTTTGATACCAATTGAAAATGAAACATTATATGTTTTGATACCAATCGAAATATATATGTATATTGTAAATCATGATACCACTTGTTAACATTTTGTAATTTTGATACCAAATGAAAATATTTTGTAATTTTGATATCAAAAGAAAGTAAAAGCCAAATATTTTTATATAAACATAACTTATTTCAATATGGATACCAATTTAAAATGAAACACGATACCAATTGAAAAACAAACCAACTATTTTGGTTAAAAAAATTATTTTGCAATAAAGATACCAAATTTAGAATAAAGCCAATTTAAGATTCTTGGTACCAATATTGAAAATGTTAGCATATTTCAAATTAAAAAGTTTTTATTAAGAGCGTAGGACACCAATTGAAAAATAATATACCAAATAATATCATTTTCATCATAAAGATTGGGAATAAGATACCAATTGGAAATAAAATCGATTGAAAGATAAAACATGAAGTTTTCTCCCCCTCTATGAAATACCAATAAAAATGATGCATAAGCTTGTAAAAGATACCAATTTGAAAATAATTGTCATTAAGGACTAAATCAAGCTTAGCATAAACATAATTTGTACTTTAAGATGTAAAGATATAGCAAGCACAATCAAATCATGTATATATGTATGAAAATGTAAATACCAATAAAAATTGATACTTTTTGAGATTTGAAACATACATATATAGAAAACCAAAGATGAGTATACAACCATGAAAATATCAATTGGGATACCAATTGAAAATATGATGAGGATCAAGTATATAACTCATACTACCACCCTTTCATGCACATGTTAAAATAGATTTTTCAATAAAGAGCATACAAGGCATGGTCGCCCATCCAACCGCCCTTATTGGGTAGGGGTTTTCAAAAATAGGATTTGAAAATATAACTGTTGACACTTTAAAAAAGACAAGATTCTTACTGGCCTGAACAATGTCTAAACTTGTTGACATTTACAAAAGATAAGTGAAAGATAGGCTGATTGGTCCGAACAATGTCTAAACTTGTTGACATTTATAAAAGACAAGCGATAGACAAGCTGACGACCAATTCTGTACTTGTTGACATTTACAAAAGACAAGTGACAGATAAGCTGACGACCAGTTTTCATTCATCCCCAAGGGACAAAGCAGCAACTTGGACTCTACTATCCAGTGAAGCAGACAGTAAGCCCGGATTGTTTCTAAATAGACCTCAGCAGGTCTAAGATGCTAGCACTTAGCATCACATGAGCCCAAAGGGATAGCCTCGCCTGAGAGGCTAAGATCATCCAACTTCGCCTTAAAGCCATTCAAAGCTCTGTCAGGAAGCTAACCTATAGCTTCGCCTGAAGTGCTCAGTTAACTCCGCAGAGAGTTAGCTTCGCTTGAAGTAGAAGAATGTTCGGTAGCTTCGCCACAGACGTTATCTAGCTCCGCTGAAGAGCTATCTTCTGACTTTGCCAGATGTTTCTTCCAGCTCCGCTGCGAGCTCAACGCGGGCAGCTCCGCTGCGGGTCTGCTATGGTCAACCTTTGACCAATTAAATCTCCAGATGAGATCAAATCTATTCAAGATCAAGATCAAATCTAATCAAGATCAAATCTGAGATCAAATTTGGCAGTTGATTGCCATAATGTCTTGACTCTCCTAAAATGAGTAAGAGGATCAAGGGAGATCTTTCAATTATATGGAAAGGATTAAAACAGATCAGGAGGATCAACCGACCTGCTACTTCTAGCTTCGCAGAAGCTGATTCTAGCCTCGCAGCAAGGCTACTTTCTAGATTTAAACAGATTTGATTCAATCTGTTTCTATATTTTCAAGGCACAATTATACTCTTGCTCTCCCTATAAATAGCCCACCAGGGGCACAAGGAGAGAGATCAAAAAAGAAGAAGAGACGCACACGCAAGGACGTACAGACGACCGCGCGCACAGAGAGAGAGGCTAAACAGAGATCTATTCCCTTACTTCCAAGAATTCAGAGACTTTAGAGAACTGCTTCTCTAATCAGGGTGCTGATACCCTAATACCTTCCTTCCTCCCAAGGAATTTTCGGAACCAGGCGAGAAGGAATTCCTATGTGAAGGCGGTTTTGAGAAGAAACAAGAGGGTTCTATCAACCTTCTGTTCTCTGATTCCCCGAACCAAGCGAGAAGGGAATCTCATCGATCGCATCGTCAAAGGGACAAAGTGGTCGCGCGCTGACCAGACTCCTACCAGCACACTTCTCCAGAATCTCCGAGGAGATCTACTTGTAATCTTTTGTGTTACTTGTAATTTAGCTCCTCGACCCTTTTTTGTAAGTTTTCCCCTTTGCAAATCAATGGAAAACAAGATGGCGACTCCGATGGGAACGAAATTCTCCATTGCTGAGAATTAAGTGGCGCAATGCGACGAACAGACCTTCATGTCTATCTCTGAATTCAGGAAAGCCGATGCAGCAAGAGCATCTCTGGCTAAATCTTCAAAATAAGTCTCTGCGGAGACAGATAAGGCTATCTGCGAGCCTACTGCGGTCCTCTGGCGCAACAGAGAAGCAGGTCCGCATGCAAGCCTATTACTTTTGAGAACCTGGTCGTTCACTTCGACCAAGGAAAATTTGAAGAAGCCCTCTCTGGGGGTGGTCTAATGCTTCATGCACGGAAGCATAGAAAGGTCTCCATGGCCAAGGCACCAGAAGCAGAATTCTGCCAACACCCTTCAGCCTCGCGCGTGGCCAGTCAGGTTCCTTGCGAACCTAACTCTCCCTTGCCAAAGCAGATGTGGAGGCCAAAGCAAAAGGCTCTGAGTAAAGCCTCGGCGTAGCTACGCCACAAGTGCGTCTCTCTTGCGAAGAAAAAAGCAAGATGCCTGCCTGCTTCAACAATGCTGCTAGCCGCGAAGTCACAACGGCGACCGTACCTTCGCCCAATTCCAGAGCAGTAACGACTCGCGCCAGCCTCGTTCTCATGAGCGAAGCTACTGTACCACAGGGTAAGCATGAGGTTCTTAGCCGCGAAGCTGGAACCAAAGCATCACAGCGTGCTTCGTTCCCCAGTCCTTCAAGTATTAAGTTCGCCCTTCGCAGCGGAGCTAAGGGATTGTTCCTAAGTGCTGATAGCGTTGTTTATGCAGCTTCAGTGCCCAAGGGCTTTTCCAAAGCTTTTAACCGCGAAGTTAGAGCAAAAGCACTATCTAAGGCTAATCGCCTTCGCAGCAGCATGGCGGATAAAGCACCACAGCGTGCTCCGCTCCCCAGTTCATCAAGCACTAAGCTCATGCTTTGTAGCGGAGCCAAGGGATTATCCCTAAGTGTTGACAGTGTTGCTTATGCAGCTTCAGCACCCAAGGACATTCCCAAGGTTCTTAGCCGCGAAGCTAGAGCTGAAGCACTATTCAGTGCTAATCCCCTCTGCGGTGATAAAAGGAGCAGGACATCGTCCTATGCACGATCCAAAAGAGCCTTTGTGCTGGATCGTTTAGGCCCAAACGGGTCTGACTTGCGGGAATTCTTGACAAACAAACGGAAGTCGGAATCTTTTCAAACTTCTTCATCCTGTTGTCAACAAGTGGGATGTCAGTTGGTGACACTCCACCCAATCCATTGCCGGCTAGGACCAATCCTCGCCACTTCTCCAGGCCGACGATCAGTTTTTGATCGACTATCGTTACAAGCTCTGGTGAAAAATCATAAATGGAGCGTCTCGCGAGACCTACCTTCTGCATCCGTCAACATGACCGGAAGAGGAGGAGAGCTGCGCAGGGGCAGACAAGCATCCCACGACACTCCCTACAGCTCCCCAGATCCAAATTACAGCCCCGGCTTGGGCGAAGTCCTAGTGCATGAAGAAGGTGTCTTCCGAAACACCAAATCTAGGGTTGCAATACCCTACAGTTATGAACAACCATCTTCTTCAGCTGCAGTAGCCTCACCAGAACCAATGAAAGGATTAGTCTAATGGTCCGATGAAGAAGATGAAGATAGTGGGTATGCCTCTTCGGCGATCGTCAGCTCAGTGCGAACGGACAGAGTATCAGTCAATATGGCTGATAATAGTAATGACGACCTTCGTCGACATTTGGAAGCTCAGGAGCAAGCTTTCAAAACCCAGCAAGAAGCTTTGGACAACATCCAACAGATGCTCGTTCAACTCCTTAATAACCGGAATAACAACGATACCGGAAGTAATCACGATGGGGAAGAACATCTTAGCAATGAACAGCCAAAGACGGAGAAGTCCAAGGAGGGTTCTTCTTTGGACGCTGAAGTCCTTAAAGGCATCCAAGCTCAAATCGCATCCCTAGCTCAGAGGGATGAATTAAAGAAAGTAGGGACAGTCCGTCCTTACCCGTTGGAGTGGGATTCAGTACCATACCTACCAAAGTTCAAACCGCTGACGTTACACACGTACGATGGTAAAAGCTCGCCAAACCAGCACATCTACTATTTTCGGTCCCAGACCGGTAATGTTATAGACAATGATGCTATCATGGCTAGGCTGTTCATTGGCACCTTAAAGGGGATAGCATTTAACTGGTTCCGAAGTCTCCCTCCGGGCTCTGTCAATTCTTGGATCCACCTAGAAACCCGATTCCTTTCTCGTTTCTATGAGGACGAAACCGAAGTAACCATGGACAAGCTCCTCTCCACCGTGCAGAAGAAGGGCGAATCTGTCCGTGACTACATTGAGCGGTTCAAAAACTTGTCTCTGATGTGTCCAGCAGGGATGCCATTACCCATGCTCTTACAGACATGCAGGCACAATTTCCTAGACCAAGTAGAGGTTCGCATGGGTGCTGTCAAAGCCCATATCTGGAAGGAACTGGTCGGGCAAGCTGAGATAGCCGAAAAGTTGGCTAAAAAGTTCGAACCATCCACCCCTAAAAGCAAATGGGGTATGAACAATAAAGGACGTTGCGACATAGCGCAGTCTTCTCAAGCCAAAGGGAAAGAGACTATGTCCGTTGAATTGTCAGGAGATGCTCAGTTGAAGGCCAAGAAGAGCGGCTTCAATAATCAGGAGTCTAAGTTTCCTCCAAAAAAGTACTCCTTTAGAGACGATCAGGTGGTCAAAATATTCCATTTACTCCACAAAGGGAATAAAATGAAGCTACTAGAGGCTCGACGTCTCAATGAGATAGGACGCACGAATGATCCCAAATACTGCCTCTACCACAGGATGATTCATCATCCTACCAACAAGTGCTTTGTTCTCAAGGACAGAATTCAAGCCTTGATCGACGCCGGAGTCCTGACACTGAAGTTAGAGCAGAAGAAAATCACTGCCAATATGGTGACCCTCGAGTTCGGCAAAACCCCAAAGGTCACAGTTCCTGACGGGACTTATCCAGTCCCTGCGCCACGGCTAGAAGTCAAACATCCTGTGGCTAAAACTCAGGATAATAGGGGTCTTGTTCTCTTGACACTGGAGACTGGGGAAGTCATGTGGATACACCCAGACCTTGTCCAAGACGAACAATGGGATTCAAAGAAGTCCAAGTCGAAGGGCAAATCTTGCAATGTCATCTCCATCCTGCCAGACGATGACAAACTTACATCAGCTTCTCTCAGTGATTCTGAAGGAGAAAAACACGCTTGCGCGACGCAGGCTGATGTACCTCAGCCGACGAGTACTCGATCTGGAAAATCATACTTAAAGCAGTATGAGAGAGCTACTGACGGGACACAATAGCAAACGACGTCAGTACAAGTACCAACACCTGCTTCGGTTCCAACCAAGGGAAAGGAGAAGCCTAAGGAAGTCCGGTTTGACCATGTCCTGAAGAAGCCTTCAGGCCAAGGGCTTGGCACGCCCTTTCGTTTTGACATATTGGCCCAGCTGGCCAATATCCCGGCTCGTATTGCAATACACGAGCTCCTTCGTCTCTCAAAAGAGACAAGAGAAGCGCTCAGAGATGCGCTGGCTGATTCAGAATCATTCCTGACATATATGCCAGAGATCCCTAAAGACGACGCTCAGTCTCCATGCCCTGAATGCCATCAGGTACAATCAAAGGTGCCCGCTATTACCTTCACAGCGGAAGATATGCTTCTCAAAGACAACAAGCACGATCGACCTCTGTACTACACCGGATACATCGGTTCAACATGCATTGAAAGCGTACAGGTTGATCCGGAGTCTGCACTCAGCATCATCCCCAAAAGGCTCCTCTACTTCCTCGGTATACCACTATACAGGTTGTCCGCAACCACTACTACAATATACGATTTCAATGCCGGGAGTAGTCATCCACTTGAAAAAATTTGACTCTGTTGCCGAATCGGGAGCCTGAAGTCTGAAGTGACGTGCTATGTCATTGACGCTGACACGTCATACAACTTGCTACTAGGACGACCGTGGATCCACGCCAACTGGATCGTTCCCTCTACTCTATACCAGTGCTTCAAATATGTTGAAGATGACGCGACAGTACGAACTGTCTTCGCTGAAAAGCAACCATTCAAGGGGGTGAAAAATTCTTTACTGACGCTCTCCTGTATCAAGAGGCCGGTGAAACATCGAAAGAATCGTTGCCCGACGATGATGATAGTGGCAATAAGGCGGATTCAGAATCTGAAGTAGACATGCCAGCCATTTTGATTGGCGAACCAATTATAGCATGTCTTAATAACCCCCAATGTAACACTCCTTCTGAAGATGAGGGTGAATGGGTAATTAATAATAATATTTCTTTTGATTATCCTACGAGTATTGGGTTGTTTGAATCCTTCACGGATAGCTCTCTGCATATCCCTTTACATAAACCAAGCGCATCCAGTACACCCATGGAATCTGTAGAAGGGGCCGTTTTAGTGATCCCTCCATCCAAAGAAGGTCAGTCATCGATAATTTTCGGTAGAGCCCAACCACGAGGGTCCACAGCCACAAATACAAGTTCAGACTCAGGGATCCCGCTGTTTTTCCATTATGCACGATCAGCACGCCATATGATGAAAAAATGGGGCACAACCTAAAGCATGCAGAGGGCCTAAATTTCAGAAAAGGAAGGCATAGTTTGCTGCATAACTTTGTGATAAAAGGGAAACCTACAAATTACTATGATAACATACGCAGGGGGTTGGGATACGTTATGCCCACACCGTCAACAACGGTTCAATTCAAGGATGACGAACAAATTCCACTACATTCTGCCTCTTCCTCCGGTGGGACTCAGATGTCAGTGTGGGGATGTTGTTCGAGAATCTCACTGTTAATATGACTTCAAGCAGTCAATTGGAGCCTGCGGAAGCTACTGATGAGGAACCATGGGCTCAGCAATTAGATCTCCAATGGGAAAAGCGATTCGAACTACGCGACCCACCTACTAAAGACAACGTGATGCAGGTCAACTTGGGTAGTCAAGATCACCCTAAGTCCATCTTTATAAGTGAGAGCTTATCACTTATGGAAAAAGAAGAATTAATAATATTCGTAAAGGAGTATATAGACGTCTTCGCATGGAACTACGAAGACATACCTTGACTTGATCCACAAGTCGCCATGCATCGTCTGAATATCAAACCCGACGTCAAGCAAGTCAAGCAGCAACAACGTCGATTTCGCCCTAACATTATGGAAGCTATTGAAGCCGAAGTTCATAAGCTCATTGCATGTGGCTTCATACGGGAAGAACAGCATCAAGATTGGGTTGCTAATATCGTTCCTGTCCTCAAGAAGAACGGGAAAATACGCATTTGTATCGACTACCGTGATCTCAATACAGCTTGTCCTAAAGACGAATTCCCACTGCCCATCACCGATGTCATGATCGACAACACCTGTGGATTCAAAAGAATGTCTTTTATGGACGGCTTTTAGGGTACAATCAGATCAAAATGTACCCCGACGACGAGAAGCATACTCGTTCCGAACACCATTGGGGGTATACTGCTACATTGTGATGCCCTTCGGACTGAAGAACGCCGGAGTAACCTATCAACAGGCAATGAGTGCAATCTTCCACGATCATCTCCGAAAAACGGTAGAATGCTATGTCGACGACATTGCTGTCAAAAGTCGCAATAAGAACGACCATCTTCGTGACTTGAGAACGATGTTCAACATAATGCGGGCGCATCAACTGAAAATGAATCCAACAAAATCCTTCTTGGGAGTTTCGAGTGGCAAGTTCCTTGGGTTTATTGTTACATCAAAAGGAATTCATCTTGACCCAGACAAGGTCAAAGTCATTCAGAGCATGCGTCCACCGAGGAATCTTAAAGAGCTTAGAGGCTTGTAAGGTAGACTGGCTTATATCAGAAGATTCATCGCAAATCTCTCAGGCCGTTGTCAACCGTTCACCCGACTCATGAAAAAGGGTGCTTCCATTGTATGGGATCAAGCTTGTCAGGAAGCTTATGAAGACATCAAGAGATATCTCACAAAACCTCCAGTCTTGGTAGCACCCACATCAGGGAAACCATTCTTACTTTATGTGAAAGCCATGGACCGTTCTTATGGTGCCCTGCTTGCTCAAAAAGACGACAATGGTCACGAACAGGCCATTTATTATCTGAGCAGGACTCTGATAGGGGCGGAATCTCGCTATAATCCTATCGAGAAAAAGTGCTTAGCTCTTGTCTTTGCTGTTCAGACGACACGACATTATTTGGTCGGCCAAACCATACATGTCATCTCCAGAGTGAATCCTTTGCGTCTTCTCATGATGAAGCCATGATCATTGAACTCAAGATTGGCTAAATGGGCGCTTCTTTTGTCTCAATACGATATGATCTTTATCCCTCAAAAGGCGGTTAAAGGCCAGGCCCTTGAGGAGTTCTTGGTTACTCATCCCGTCCCAGAAAACTCAAAACTTCACGAAGATATTCCCGATGAAGTCTTCGAGTCCAATGTAACTTCAGAGAATGAAGTATGGCAGATGTTCTTCGATAAAGCATCACGAATAGGTCCTAAAGGCAGGATCATTGCCGGTGTGGGGGTTGTGTTTATCTCTCCACAGAATCATGTCCTTCCTAGAGCATTTTCTCTGACGGAATCATGCTCCAACAATGTCGCGGAATATAATGCTCTACTCATCGGTCTTCAGCTCGCCCACGGAATGGGGGTACGCTACCTTGAAGCTTACAGTGATTCAAAACTGATTATCAATCAGGTTAAAGGCAAATATGAGGTCCGTCACGAGGACTTGGTGCCTTATTACCACACGGTCATCGAATTGGCTGATCTGTTTGACGGCTTCTATATCGGGCATGTGTCTCGATCTCAGAATACTAAAGAGGATGCTCTTGCTGCATTAGCAACAACGTTAGCCTTGCCAGTCGACACCGGGTATCACCTCACAGTGGCGACTCGACACCTTGTCTGCTCTAAACATATGTTAAGAACCAGAGAGGTCTATAATATCTCGACGGATCTTGAGCCGAGAGATTGGCGATTTCCTCTCATCGACTATGCCTTACATGATCTGCTGCCAGACGATCCTAAAGAAGCAGCATCTATCAGACGAAGGTCTCTCCGTTTCTACTACGACCCAACTCTGAAGAACTTTACCATCAATTCAGGGCAAAATAGTCCCCTTTCCCCGCTTCGTCATTGGTGGCCTACAGAAAGCCTCCGTCAATGCGCGAAGGCCTCTCTGAATATAGCACACCATGGCCAGAAGAAGTCTAAGAGAACGACCATGGACTAGACGAGCGGCAGGCAACAAAACTGTCGGATGAATGACGTCGCCCGAAGAAGACGGCACCACACATCTCTTCAACCAGACTGTCAAGAAACCAGCGAGAAGTGCCTTCCGGGACGTCGGCCGACGAGCCTGATGGTGGAAACTCCGAAGAATATCGCTTTTTTCATAGGGGCCGTCATCTTCTTTCAGAATTAGATCCCTTGAGAATGCTTTTGCATCCGGCGAAAGATGTCTTCATCAGCAACTCCACAATGAGCCGCCTCAGGAGTATTTTCCATATCTAGGAACAAATAATTTCCCCAGCTCTTCAAGCTGCATGAAGCTCCCTTACTGCTCCCATGCATGCTGGAGCAAATGTACAAGTGGTACATTAACTCCCAGTAGGTCTCAAACAAGGCGGGCTCCTACTTATCCAGAAGTGCCAATTCCGCCTCGCATGGGAAACATTCTTCGTATGGGAGAGATCCCAAAGGCAGAGCAGAGACTTCCCACATCTCGTGCAGAGCTATGCCCAATTCGCCAACAGGGATGAAGAAGGTCCCTGTAGCCGGGTAGTATAACTCAAAGATGGCGTAGAAGTTCGCTACACTCATCTAGATGCCATAACAGGTCGCCCTGACGGCCTCATAAAGATTCAGCCTCTCCAGATCCTCCTCGAAATGAGTAAGGACATATAGAGTCAAATCCCTCCACCATGCCTTCGGAGGGTGAATCCACCCTGGAGTCCTGAAGTCAGTTGCTGGATAGTTATCACAAACCTTAAAAAATTGATTCCCAAAGGTCTGCGCCACCGTAGGGTTTTCTTCCATTGGGATGTCTGGGAGTACATTCCCAGGGTGGAAACCCATTATGCAACGAGGAGGCCCCGCTCTTGTGTAACCGGGTGAGGGAATTATCAACTTCCCTATGTTAACGGATTCAGTAGTCCGACTCACTTGCCACTGCATCTTCCGAGCCCTCGTCACGCATTGGAAGAAGGACAAGGGAAAATGTCGCTTGTTAGACGGAAGATAAAACTTCTCGCCATCTAATTGGAAAATTCACTGCCCCTCTCCGGCTAGCAGCTGGTGATCATGGTCTAGCGCCGCATCTCTAAACATGAAGCCGGGCTTCCGATAGATTCGTCGGTCAGAATCTTCAAGGGGAGCAGTGGTTAAGATGCTTCTCATGGTACGTTGGTCTCCACCATGAATAAGTATATCTCGAGCAGGAGAGCTTCGCTCGCTGAATAAAGAAGCCTGCCCTTAGAACTGCAGGCTGACGTTGCCATCTAGCCCCCTGGCCGTGCCAAATAGACTGTTCAAAGGACCAGGAGTATAGTGCACTGCAAAAACAAAGAAAAAAACTATGATCAGTTCATCAGCCAAACAAAGGCTAAAATAAAAATGTAATTTTTGTTAAGGCATAGCCTCGCTCTCTGAGCGAGGTTGGCCTAACGATAGCTTCACCCTAAAGCTTAGCTTCGCAGCTGCAGCGTAACTCCACACTCCATACGAAGGCAGGAAACGGAAAAATATCCAAGTGTTAGCTTTGCTCTGGAAGCTTAGCCTTGAACAACAGAATGCAACAAAGCCCTAAGGGCTAACTTCGTCAGAAGGGGGTTATTGCCTAAAGGGCATTAAAGTCCTTTTTAGTTACACTTAAAAGGACGGCTTCGCATCCTGTCATTCAACAGGATGTGAACCGCCTAAGGGATAGCTTCGCCTGGAAGCTTGAAGAAGAGACCCTTCGGTTCTAATATTCCCAGTTAAGAAATCTAGGGAAATTCAGGGAATTAAACTCCCTAAAATCACAAGATCATGATTGATCATCCTGGATTCATCTAAAGATAGCCAGAAATCGGCTTTAAAAGAGAGACAGCAATCTCTAATCAAAAGGGAAAGATCCCTACCGGCGATCGGTCGTTCGATGACCAGAGGAGGAGAAGGACCCTCCGTTGCAGAGGTTGCGACCTCTTTTCCCGCTCGTCTCTTGGGAGCCATTGAAGAACAGTGGAGGTTCTTAGATTCTCAAGTAAAGAAGAAAGAAGAAGAAAAGAGTCAAGTGCTCTGAAAATTTCAAAGAGAAGTGATGACCTTCTCTCTCTGCCCGATCAGGCTTTTATAGCTGATGATTGCCTAAACGACGCCTCGAAAAGAGCACAGGCTGTCATTTTGAATTAATTTGAAACGGCGCCTAAAGCGCCTTCCCGAGAAGCGTTGATTCAGCCTCGCTAAGGGCTAACTCCGCCATAAGTCGAGTGCTGACTTAGCGCGACGTATCGATAACTTCGCCGAAAAGCATGCCTTAGCCCCGCTGAAAGCACAAGCCCGAGCTTCGCAGAGAATTCATGCGAGCTTCACTGGAAGGATTCTGTTTTTAACTTCGCATGAAGTCTAACTCCGCCGACCAATTCAAGTGAAGGATGAGCAGAAACTGAACTTTTATTGATCTAAAAGGGAAGGTACATTGATACTACTACATCAAGGTTGTGTTTCGTACAACAGAATCATTTGCTCAAAAGGCATATAAGTGGTCCTATCTACTTCCAAGACTAACCAACTGGACACGAAAGGCCTTCCTCCTACACAAGGCCATAATCCTTTGCATAATTACAGATTTTGCCATCAAGAAGCTGGATCTTCTTTGATGAAAATTAGCAATGGAGGATCCGAGACCTTACAGGTGATGTCCGCTTTCCCGAAATGGATCATCTAGGATAAGCGACTACCAGCCTCGCCTCGAAGTGGATCATCTCGGATAAGCGACTGCCAACCTCTTCTGGGAACACACATCAGTTGCCCCAGTTTGTTCCTCCTGCTTAGGATTAAAGTTTCAACTGGAAAAGCAAGAGGCAACTTCTTGGTTTCTTTCATCAAGTCGAAAGATTGGCGAACATAGCTCACTGCAATGCGAACTGAAACAAGTTAGCAGTAAGTCAAAGGAAAAGCTGCCAAGAAATGCTAAGTCAAATTCTTTGGGGCGAAGCAATTTATATCCGATTCAGTTAAGGATTGATTTCAGTTAAAGCAGAAGATAGCCTCGTTTGCACAATGATGATGGGCTAGCTCAGCATAAGCCAAGTCCTAGCCTCGCCTATATGGCTAAGCCAGAATGATCCTGAGGAACGCAGTCTCGACCTCACCTATATGGCAAGACTGGCTCAACTTTGAAGAGACTAAGTCCCAAGTGTTGCCTATGTGGTGAACTTAGCAGACAAGCATGCAATGATCTTTCTTTGATCAAGATGATAGCTTCGCTGGGAAGTTGGGCTGAAACCCTTCTCTGTAGATCAGTCCAATACAAACAAAGAACAAGGGAAATCAATCCCTGAGGCAGCTGTTAAAGCTAATTTAAGGGAGATAAATTCCCGAAAGTCATTTGTCCATTGGTAAAGTCTCTGGATGACCGAAACTTACCGGTTCTTGGCCGGATAATGACCAGAGTGGGCATCCCCACTAGTTCAGAAATCTGAGTATCTCTCTCTAATAATCAAGAGAAGATATGAGCAGACCGATTCTCTTCAAAGGACCTCGGGTATCCTATTTATAGGCCTCATGGCCTGAGCGCACCACTGCGGCTTCAAGCAAAGAAGCGTGAGCAGATTTAAGGCATTTATTGAGCCTTGAAAAAGGGAACGGTTTCCCTCGAAACCGTGCAAGGAAGAGATGATCTCCCTCATTAAGGCATTTATTAAGCCTTGAGAAAGGGAATATTCTCCCTCGGGAGCACACGAAGGAGGAATGATCTCCCTCGATTAATGCAAGAGAGGTTATTTTTGTTTGGTGGGAGAAAAATTCGCGTAAAATTTCCTTGAATCAATTGAAAGTTTACAACGGACTTATACTCTAATTACAAGGGAGGGAGGATATTGAGTCTTGAATCCTCCCTTTGTTTAATGATGGGTTCTTCAGGTGGCGGTGGAAAGTGAGTCTTATTTTCCGTTGACCGGGTGAACGTCAGGAACTTTTGGGAATCTTCTCTTCGATTGGCGGACGGAGTAACAAAGCTCTGTTGACCAGAAATCTCAAAGAGATTATAGGAAAAGATTAACTTGTACGCAGCAAGTTACTTGAAGAGTTGAACTCTCTTTCCTTCTCTGTGGAAATTCTTAAGTCAAGATCTAATTGACCGACCCTTTCTCCATAGCAACGGAGCTATTTATAGAGATTTCAGGGGTGAACGTGCCCCCTAAAAATGCTCCATAATGGGGGTTAACTTCCCCGTTATGTGGGCAGTGATTAACCCCATAACAAGGGTAGTTATAACTAAGACGCGGGTTTTGACCCTCACGCCTTGGTGCCGCAGTGCTGCTGAGACGCCGGTTTCGACCCTCGTGCCTTGACGCTGCAGTGAAGCTGAGACGCGGGTTTCGACCCTCGCGCCTTGATGCTGTAGTGATGCTGAGACGCGAGTTTTGACTCTCGCGCCTTGGTGCTGCAGTGCTGCTGAGACGCGGGTTTCGACCCTCGCGCCTTGGTGCTGCAGTGCTACTGAGACACGAGTTTCGACCCTCGCGCCTTGACGCTGCAGTGAAGCTGGGACGCGGGTTTCGACCCTCGCGCCTTGATGCTGCAGTGATGCTGAGACGTGGGTTTTTACTCTCGCGCCTTGGTGCTGCAGTGCTGCTGAGACGCGGGTTTCGACCCTCGCGCCTTAGTGCTGCAGTGCTGCTGAGATGCAGGTTTCGACCCTCGCGCCTTGACGCTGCAGTGAAGCTGGGACGCGGGTTTCGACCCTCGTGCCTTGATGCTGCAGTGATGCTGAGACGCGGGTTTTGACTCTCGCGTCTTTGTGTTGCAGTGCTGGCTATGATTAACCCTACGTCTGGAGTTTAGACTCTACTTTTTGATGACTTGTCTTTAGTGATTTTTAGACAGCCTACAGAATCCCCTCCAAAGTTTTCGATATTTCGCGGTTGACTGGGACGGATTTCGAAATACTTTAAACTCTAGTTGAATTCATACTTCTCATGATTAGACTGACAATCATTTGAGATGCTCCGAGCTTAATCTTGTCTGGAATATGTTCTTCGTGAGTGTACTGTGAAACCCTTTGAAGCCGCCAGAAATGATCGGGGCGAGTGTCTAGATACACAGTTTAGACCTCCCCAGTGCTCTGAGCTTGTTGTTGGTGTACTTTAAAGTAGGGGTGGGCAGTCGTCTGCTTGTGCCAGTGTACTTTTGAACTGAATTGCAGAAGCAAAGACTACATGCCAGTTCTGTGGACGCAGGGGTGATACTGCTTTAAAGACGCGCCTTCTATAGGGTGCATCTTTTAGGATGACAACGTGACTGTTACTCCATGAGGTAGACGCGACTTTGGCCGGGTTGAAAAGATGCGATCTTCGGAAGGACGCGGCTTTCGCTCTGTGAAGCAGACGCAACTTTGGCCTAATTGAGAAGGTGCGTCCGTCGGAGGGACGCGTCTCTTGGGACGAAGACGCGGCTGTTGAATGCGAATCCGTGCTGTGAATATGTTGCCACGTGTCCTGTAGAATTGAGGGGACATCTTCTTTTTGGCGTGCGAACTTCGCGCTGCATTTAATGCGTTTTCCACGCGTCAGGCAGAGATTAGGCGTCGAGCCAAGCGCCGCGTATCTCTGCGAATCGCTGTGCTTATAAAAGGCAACAGTCTTTCAAGAGTCATCATTAGACTCTTCTTCTTCTTCGTTTGCATCTGTTAGGGTTTAAGAAAGAAGCTTTCTTTGTTCTCCTCGTTTCTTTCATCTCTAACATCGAATCTTCGGTTACAATGGCGCCAAAGGCTAAACATGTTGCCTCGCCTTGCAAGGCCGTCGTTCCTGAAACCCAAATGGGTGGTTCCTCCACGCAGGAACCCCTATTTAGGTATAAAAAGCCCTCGGACTTGATTTTTGCCATTAAAGGGGTTTACAGAGTTCTTTTAACTCTTAAATTCCTTTTGATTGTGAACCGCCAACGCGGGCTCATGCCCGTGTTTGATCTTCAGGTGCGGTTCTTGAGTCGATGGATAAGACGCAGGTTTAATGACCTCTGCATCTTCTATCCGCTTAAGTCCGTGCCTGTGTGTTGAACACAAGGCCCCATTGAGCCTTGCGTTTTGGATCCAACACTTAGAATATTTCTAAGTGTGAGGGATGCAGACGCAGATTTCTTATGATTCTTGCGTCTTGTGAAATCAGATGCCGGTCTAGATGAATCTCGCGTCTGAGTCTGATACTTAGAAATTTTTCCATAAATCTGGGATTTTTAAAACGCGGGTTCCAGGCTAGCCTCGCGATTTTTTTTGGACCTGGACGCAGATTTTGATGATCTCCGCGTCTGGGTTCATTTTCGCGTTTGAGTTGTAAACACTTAATCATTTTCTTTCAGATTCTGATCAAGTGTTATTTTCTTTTGCAGTGAGATATTCCTCCAACACTCTCTCCAAAAGTGTCATTTTTGGCACGTAGGTGGTGCTGACCACAACCTGACCTTTGTGCTGCAGAAGACTGCTCCCGTGACCACCGATAAGTCGAAGGAGCGACAGGAGAAAATCCATAAGGCCAACATGAAGACCCTCCGGGAAATTATCACCGACGGAGTGTTTGAGATGGACTCGCGCATCCCGTTACGGAAGCCTGTCTTCTTTTTTGGCGATGGCATTGACGAGGACAGCAGTGCCTTGCATGATGGCGATTACAAGTGGCTTCGCCAGATAGGGAATAGGAAATTTTTCCTTCCCAATATGGAGAGGATGTATCCCTTGTCCTATCTCCAGCACATGTCCATTCATCGTGCAATGGAATGGGATCTTGCTTGACATATCTCAGGTGTCTCTCTCGGCATACTAGGCACCAAAAACGTACACTCTGGCGGTCACGGGAAGGAGATTTTCGGTTTATTTTCCGGATTGGTCAGACATGAGTATCCAAGAGGGAAAACCCCTTGGCTCGGCACTACCTTTATCAACCGGTTCATGAAGGTAGGTGGCGATTTTCCCGTTGACTTCCGCCCGCTCGGGTGGGTTCATGCTTCCGACAAGTCCTGTGGGGCAAGATGGTGGGATTCGTCCTCGTCGAACTCGGAGCTCTGCTGGAGCAGTTGGGGTTGTATCAGGCGGTCAGGGCTGTGCAGTATGGCATCCCGCAAAGTTCTCATAATTTCTATAGGATCCTGGAGCACTACAACCCGTTGACGGGGACATTCTTCACCCCAATTGGAGAGATGGGGCTCGCCCTCCATGAACTGTATGAAGTTTCGAGGCTGGTTATGGGAGATGCCCCTTATGAAGAATATGTCCTAACTTCTGAGGAGCTTCATCTCTTGAAGAAAGAGTGCCCTCAGGTATATGAGACCTACTGGGAGTGCTGTGTCACTTCCATATCTGCAGTCAAATAACCTCCTGGAGAACCAGGGGAGTTAAGCAGATGTCTTGGGAGAGCTACCTGTTTAATGGTATAGCTGAGAAAGATCACTCAGTGACCATTCTAGCCCCTAGCACCGACGAGGAAATCGCGGAGAGGATTGATGCCTCTGTGAATTCTTATACCACAGAGTCGAATGAAGACACTTTCAAACCTGACACGGTTTTCGAAAGTTTTCATCATCAAGCCCGGGTCCCCATTTCTGACCGGGCGCTACTGGCGGGTTTCCTCATGCTGTGGTTGAAGCGCTGCGTAGTGCCGACACTGCCGCATGAAGTGATCGTTGCTGATGTGGTGTATCCGGCAGTCTTGTTGGCCTATGGCAGGTCCATCGCTCTTCTTCCGGCAATGGTGGCCGGAGTCCAAAGTGGATTACGGGCTCTGGTTCAGAGCCTGTGTAAAGTGGAGTCCGTCGTCGACTCCAAAGGTCGACAAGAGGTTGACTTAAAGGGGAGGCCGAAAATGAAGATCCCCAACCCCAGGATTGAGCTTCCATATACGTACCTGATGGCTTGGTACGTTATGCATTGCCCTTCCCTGATGACGCCGGTGTCTCAATCCGAGGGGTTTGTCCCCTTCGTACAGAGGCTGGAAAGCTCGAGTTGGTCCCATTATTATATGTTTTACGTTCGGAAATGTATTCTGAACGCTTCGAACTACCAGCTCGACCGTTGCTTCCCCGAGATTACTAGTGCATCTTACGGGGATAAATTTGCTGACCTCGTGGGACCGGACAACTTCACAAGACTACCATCGGGAGTCTTCTGGTGGCTGATTAATATTCGGCCTGGGTATCTGCTCTTTCGGTAAGGGAACATTTACAATTGAGCCCTATATGCCGAACCGTTTTGCCAGACAATTTGGTTATGACCAACTGTATGTCGGCAATCCCAACGCCAAGCTCCCCTTCAGTGGGAATTTGTTTGAAGGTGCTCGGGCCTGATACTACAGTGTGGCTGGAGGGACAAATGCTATTTTCCGCTTGCCTCACCAGACGCCCAACTACTACACAAGCCTCGGTTTCTGTACTTGGTATTTTCAGGCTAGCAAGATGCCTGACTACTCAATACATCATTCATGTATCAAGAGCATCAATGCGTCTTATGAGAATAAATTGGCATCCAACAGACGCATGCGAGGTATAGAGGAATACCAGGCAGCCAAGAATGAGGCCGGAGGGGAAACAGGGGTGGAACCGAGAGCGGCAGCACCCAAGGAGCAGCCTGCTAGAAAGCGTCGACGGATCGTACCCAAGCGTCCCCGGGGCTCTACTTACCAAAGTGAGCCTGCTCCAAAGAAGACCAGGGGAGACTTGGGAGCTGTATCTTCAATGCCCGAAGCTGTCCCATCTGGTGTTGAGGAACAGAGGGAGGAAGAGGAGGAAGAAGAAATCCCCTTCGCTGTCCTTGTGGACTACGCAGCAGGGGCCCCATGATCTTAGAAGAAGGGGAGCTTGTAGATGAACCCACTATCACTGATGAGGCTGAGCAACTCGAGGTTGACCTGATAGGAAGGGATGATGTTGAGATTCCGGGGGTCTCAACTCAGCCAGGGTCTTCTTCAGTTCAAGAGAGGAGGGATGAGGCGCAACAGCCTGGGTCTCCTACTGTATTGATGCCCAGCTCGCGGGTAGTTGATCCCAGCCCTACTACCGGGGTACTTGGTGGTAAGGTCTCGATTACCGAGGCCTCTTGCATTGCACTATCGTCTTCCTCGTCCAGAGAGTATGAATATTCTTTGGGCGATGAAGTCGATTTTGGCGATGAACCCGCTCCTCCAGATCCGAGTAAATTCTCACATATTATGGAGTAAGAGATACAAGGGTGTGACCCTATGACGGTGTCGCCAATAGCAACAATTGCTCCTGTTGAAGGTACTCTCTTTGTCTTTTTGACCTGGTTTCTCCTTTGGTTAAGGATAGGTCTTTATGTTTTCCTTTTAACTTTGTGCTATAGGGCTGGCCGTCAACAGTGAGGCTGCAACTTCCTCCCGTATCGAGGAAATGATACAAGAGTTGGCCCAGCAGGAGGGCGTTGAGGCTCTTACGACCAAAATGCCTCAAGAAAGGGCAACTACCGAAGTTGGGGAGGCCTCAACCCTGTAAGATTTGCCTAGGAATTCGCCATCTTCAGACCCTCAGCCTGGTAAGGGGGTATAAATGCATTGAATATCCTCCTTTTTCTTATCATGGTTGACGTTTTGGTGATTTGCAGAGAGTGCTAAGGGAGCTCAGGTGGAGGATGTCGCGGCCAACGTTGATCCAGAAGGCAGTACAATTCAAACCTCGACCGAGGATCCCAAGGAGGTCAAGTTTGTTGTTACTTCAGTCGCCGTGGAGGCTGCTACAACAATAACCGCCCTGGAAGTGCCGGTGACCCTCTCAGTACCTGACGAGCCTATCGTCGACCGCACTACTGCGCAAGATGAATTGATTCCCGTCTCTCGCCCTATAATTGAAAGGGGATCCGGGAGTACGTCAGCGGAGTTCTCTCCAGCCAACGATATCATGGAAGAGCTGGCACGTCAAATGGTGCAGCAGTTCTTTGCTTCCATGCGATCATGCATTGACCTCATCCTTTCTGGGGGCAGCTCTTTCGAGTTTGCCCGAATACTTCTCGAAAATCAGATCGGGAACATTGGTCATACTGGGGGTCCTTCGCAGGCTAGGGCATGCCTGATGCTGGGGAGTAGCTGGGAAGCGATCTGAAAGAGCTCAAGTCCCTGGAAAATGCTGGTTCAATAGACGAGGCTTGGACAACTCTGAATAGGCTCCTTGCTGCTCAAGAACAAGAGCGAAAGGAGATGGAGGAACAAATATCTGAAGAGACCCGCCATCTCCAGCGTTTCCAGGCTAACCACCAAAGGCTGATTGGCGATTCAAAGGAGTCTGAAATCGTCATACAGAGCACAGAGCAGGTTATTGCCACAGCTCGAGCTACCATAGCCAAGGCAGAAGTCTTGATTAAGATCAATGAGCAGAAGCTTGCCGCTGCCAGGAAGAAGCTGGAGGAGCTGGAAGCTGCCAAGACGCAGGCTGAAGAAAACCTCTCCGCTCATTCCTCCAGGTTGGAGTCTCTACAAGCGCAACTGGCTGCGAAGAAATTTTTGTCCGAGGAGGAGCTGCGGGTCCAGGCTCTCATGGAGGCCGAGAAAGCGCGTCAGCACGAGATGTATCGTCTCCAAGAACAAATCCATTCTTTGGCGAATCAAGATTATTAGCCTCCCCCCCTTTTTTTTGTAAAGAAAAGAACTCTCTATTCGTCAAGAGCGTTTGTATTACTTTTATTATTTTTGGCTCAAATAATAAAGATCTTCGAAATTTTGCTCCATCTTCATTGTTTCACTGTAGATGAATTCAATTTCTTAACTGTAGTATTTGATTGTGATCCTTGACTGGCCATGAAATAATAAACTCAGGCTGAGCTGAGTTCTTGGGCGAAACGCGGCTCTGATTCATAGTGGAGACGCGGTTCTGGGAAATGCGACTCCGATCGTTCAAGCTTGCGCTAAAGACGCGACTTTGAGTATGGAAGGACGCGGCTCCCTGGACGCAGCCCTTAATTCTATCCGGTTGCAGAATTCAGGATACAGTGAGGATGCAGTCTTATGCTCCTCAAAATTGATGCATAAATATGAGGACGTGGCACTGTCTTAGCACAAATGCATCTCTGGGCCCTTGACACTGTGCAAACTCAAATTATATTGAGTTTATGATAGGAACACAATTGTCATCTCGCAATGTAGACGCAGCTCCATGATCCCTGTGAATTCATAGGCCTTCTCTGTTGTAGACGTAGCTTTCAAATTTGAAGTGTGACCTCAGAATGGGTCCCTTTTGCTGAGGGGATGCGGCTTTGAACCACCCTAAGAGACGCGGTCGCAACTCTCTTAATAAGAATAAGAAGGACGCCGCCTTCAAGTTCTCAAAGGGACGCAGGTTTCAGGACGCAGCTCTAGGGCCTGCGTTTGGTGCAATTTCTCAGGCGTTACATGTAGCTCGTCTTAAAGATCTTATTGGGCCTTTAAATGTCAAATCGGCATTGACGATTGGGGACTCGCGTTATCCGATGTTTTCCGAAGCGGCAGTCTACGCGTCAGCCCTTCATTGGGTTTAGATATTAATGCCTTTAAATGCCAAGTCGGTGCTGGCGATTGGAGGCCTGCGTCCTCGCCGATTCCCGAAGCGACAATCCACGCGTCAGCCTTTCATTGGGCTTTGACACTCGCGCGGGAATTAAGACCGACGGTTTGGATTAGTGAGCCATTAATTATAGGCTTTATGGTTTGCCTATAAATAGGCCTTATCCCCCCCTTTTGTAGCAGTCCATTACTTAGACTGTTTTCCCTCGAGAGCCAGCGCTCTGAGGGATTTTCATCATCTTCCCTCAAGGACTTTTTAATAGGATGTGCCCCCCATGGACGACGACGACCCAAGGCTTTCATGCTTTACTTTAATCTCTCTAGAAGATTATCACTGTCAAGTGATTTCAAGATCAGAAAGCGTCTCCTTGAGCACCCTTTATGTCCGCGCCTTGATGCAGAAAGTTCAACCTTTAAAGGGTTATTCTGCGGGTAGGAATTCTTTGTTTGCCATGAAATTTTTAGCCCAACTGAGTTTCAGTTTTGCTGTCCTTTAAAAGATTCATCTTCTTGACCTTTTCTTGAAGTCTGATTGGTGCGCCCATTTTTGAAAGTTGCGCCTTTGAGACTCCCTGATAAGGTGCGAGTTGATTGAGTCTAAATTCGGACTTTGCATCTGGACCGCGAGCCTTACATACAGAGCTCGCGTCTGAGGCTATTGACTTAGAAGAACTCAGGCCGAAGGGTTCAGACTTTGAATGTAGCAACCCCGGTTTATCAAACAGGGATGTGGCAATTTTCGCGTCTGATTCTCTTCGCGTCTTTATACTTTAGACGCAGGTCTTAAAAATTGGACTGCGTTCAAGTCTGTGTGTACGCGAAGTCGCGTCTGTTTCTGCCACAACAGAGCTTTGACTTTCTGCGTGGGTCATTCTCGCGTCTGAAGACCATAGTCATAGCCGCGTCTGTTCTTCAATCTTTCTGTTTCAGGACTCTAATCTTCCTGGTTTTTACTTCTCGCAGGTAGCTTCAATCATCCTTTCGCATATTCGCTGGGCCCTTGGGAGAATATATCAGCCAGCGAACTTGTTCGACGGTCGACCAATGGAGAAGAAGTCATGGCCCCTGTCTGCGGGAGACGACGATTTGACATCCACCGAGACCTCATTGGACACGATGCACCAGTCATGCTTCTGTGCCCGCCATGGTCACAGTGGGTATGGCGGTAGATATGGTGGTGGGTATGGTGGTGGGTATAGTCCTCTTGCTGGTCACTGGAAAGAGGACGTCACCTATAAGGTCTCGAATCCTCCCTTCACCAATCTTACCCCAGAAGTGACATCAACGAAAAGTCCATATTCATTAGATGACTTTCTGGTGGTAGAGATGTTCATCAATGAAGGATCATGGCCTACATCGATTGGTCAGGCGGGATCAGAAGGTTCTGCTGCATTTCGACCTCAAGAAACACCATTGTTCTTGGTCAACGAGGGGCTTCTTCGATGTTTACGTCATGCATGGTGACGTAATCAGCCTCCGATCATCATCACAGTGCTCAACCCTTCTTTGGCGCCCTTCCAAACACCTTGTACTTGGAGTGGGGAGAAGCTTCAAGGAGTGAGTGTAACCTTCGAGAGAGAGGGACTTCTTTGTACTCCTTTATTGTAACACTCAATCTTATTGTATAAGAGAGCATCTTGTATCACTTTCATATGTTGGATATAAATAAAAGTGACACTTTTGTTTTGTTTCCTTCTTTCTATTGTCTTGAGCTCTCTTTTTGTATTGAAAGTCAGACGAATAGAAGTAAAAGATCTTCGGCTCGCTAAAAAGATGATAACAAACTTAACGAGTCAAAGTTTGTAGAAAAATCCTGTTTCAGGAAATTCAACTGTGCTGTCAGAGGTGTGATATTAACTTGACAAAAATAAGATAATTCTTGTGGACCTGTCAATCTATAAAGGAGAGTGACAGGTAGAATTTGTACCCCCATGGAGGATGAGTTTTATCAGAGGTTCGGGATTAACTTGATTAAGACCCAGCTGGGGATTTAATGAAAACACTGTTAATGGTGTAATATCAACCTAACAATGCTTTTAGATGGACTTGTTATTCTGTTGACGAGAATAACAAGTGAGACTAGATTCGCGGGGGATCTAGGAAAATTTTTTTCCGTTAGAGGTGTGATATTAACTTAATGGGTTGAATATAGTCTTGTCAGAAGTGTGATGTTAACTTGACAAGGGTGTGAGTCAGAGGTGTGATATTAACTTAGCTCAAAATATTTCAGCTTTGTTTGGGAAAACTAAAAGTGTCACGGCCATAGGTGTAATGTTTAACTTGGCAGCGAGGGTAATGCTAGAGGTGTAATTTTGAACTTGGCATTGGTCATCTCGACTTTGACAAGGAAGTCCGAGGGAAAGTCATGGCCTTAAGTGTATTGTTAAACTTAGCAATGACTTGGACGCTAGAGGTGTAGTGTTAAACTTAGCATCGTTCATTTTAGCTTCGATATGGAAGTCTGAATGACTGTCAGAGGCATAATATTTAACTTGGCAGCTACTTGATTACTGTTAGAAGTGTAATGTTAAACTTAACAGTAATTTGTCAGAGGTGTGATATTAACTTGACAGAAATTGACTCGTGATGGGAGCAATTTGAGGACCTGCCATTCTACTGATGAAAAGTGACAAGTAGAATTTAAAATGTCAGAGGTGTAATTTTAACTTGACAGATTTGAAGACTTGTTACCCCATATAGAGTTGACAAGTAAGGTTTGTACTCGATAGGGAATATTGAAAATTTTCATTCAGAGGTATAGTGTTAACGTAGCAATGATTGTATTTTGTAGACCTACCATTCTGTGTATGAGAATTGGTAAGGGATTTTAGAGGAAAGAGTGGAACTAGCCCACTTAGGATTTTTAGCAAACCCTCAGCTATCAACGGATTTGGTATGCCTTTACCAACTATCGTTTGAGTTGGGCTAGCTATGCTATTCCCCTCAGCATGGTGAGTTGTCGAAGACTCATGTTGGCTTAGAAGCCAACATTTTCCTCAGTCCTTAACCGTCGGAGACGTCGGACATTAATGAAGAGAGCAATATTAAAACCCAAGTTTCGCCTTTCGTTTCTTTATCAATATTTACATCATGCATCATGGTACAGTCAATGCCCGATTAGCTTGTCACTGCTCTACCGTGATATGACCGAATAAAGGAAAGAAACTTTTCTCGGATCTGGTGCTTTGATCAGAGGTGTACTTTTAACTTGATCAACGGAAGAGTACTATTAAGGATAGTACTTCTTTAGAAACCTGCCATTGATCGGCATCATGAGTGTATCACCATTTGAAGTTATGAGGCGATATGATCCATTTGAGTAGACTGACTCTACTACAAATGGCCCTTCCCATTTGGGTTGGAATTTTTCTTTTGTCTTATGCGTCATCACCATAGGTCTTCTGACGGCTAAGACAAGGTCACCTTTCTTAAAAGTTCGCACTTTAACTTTCTTGTTGAAGGCTCTGGTAATCCGAGCTTGGTAGAGCTCGATTTGTTATTGGGCCTGCAGACGTTTATCATCTAAGGCCTCCAATTCTTGGAGTCGCTGTCGATGCTTCTCCTCATTTGTCATCTCCGCCGTCAAGGCGACGCGTAGAGATGGGATTTGGATTTCTAGTGGAAGCACAGCTTCACACCCATATACCAAAGAAAACGGCGTAGCTTTAGTTGGGGTTCGAACAGTTGTGCGATAGGCCCATAAGCATTCGCCTAATTTATCGTCCCAGTCACGCTGACTTTTCGAGACGAATTTCTTGAGAAGTTTGCCAATGGTTTTGTTGAAAGCTTCTGCGAGACCATTAGCGGTGGGGTAGTACGCTGTTAAGGACACACTCTGAATTCTGTACTTCGCGCAGAACCTCTGGAAAGCCTGACTGATGAACTGGGTCCATTGTCATGGACAATTCATCGAGGTACACCAAAACAGTAAATGACGTGATGTTTGACGAACTTGATCACATCAGATGACTTTACCTCCTTCAAAGGAATGGCCTCAGCCCATTTGGAGAAGTAATCGATTATGGCTAAGATAAACCGATGTCCTTTTGATGATGGTAGGCTGATAGGGCTGACTACATCCATCCCCCACATCTCAAACGGCCAGGTAGAAGTCGTAGAGTGAAGGTACCCTGGGGCTTGATAGATGAAATCACCATGCACTTGGCAGGCGTGACATCTTTTGGCATAAGTGATGGCGTCAGCGATCATCTTGGGCCAGTAATACCCCAACCTTTGGAGTCAATCTGCAAGTTTTGGACCAGGTTGATGGGCTCCACACATGCCATCATGGGCTTCTGTCAATACCTCCTGTGCCTCTTTTTGTGAAAGGCAGCGAAGAAGATCTCGTCATGCGATCGACGATACAATGTTCGTGTGATCGCATTATAGTAGAATTTGGGAGTTTTCCTTCTAATGGCAGCCGCTTCCTTGGTGTCCTCAGGCAGGATGCCGCATAGGACATAAGCAATGTAAGGGAACTGCCAGTCTCTAGACTCTGGACCGATTGACGACTCAAGCACTTCCTTGTCTTGACGATCTCCTGTTGGCTCCGGGTAGTCCTCAGGGGCAATTCTCGGGCAATACAGGTCATGACTGTGGACAAATATTCTCTCTACTGCTCCAGCTGGAAGAGCTAAGGAGGCAGCGAGGGACGCCAGTGCGTCTGTATGCGCATTTTGCTTGCGTGATACATGGTCAATGTAGAAGTTTGTAAACCTCTCGGCCATGTGGACAGTTGCGTTGTAATAGGGTACCAAATCTTCATGTCTGACTTCGTACTCCCCGCGAACTTGGTTGATGATGAGTTTAGAGTTACCATATGCCTCGAGATTTTTGACACCAATCTCATCGGCGAGTTGCATCCCAATCAAGAGGGCATTGTACTCCGCTACATTGTTGGAATAAGGTTCGGTTAATGAGACGGCTCAAGGAATCACATAGTTCTGTGGGGATATGAGTACTACCCCTGCTCCCGCTACTATATGTCCTTTCGGGCTTGTTCTCGATGCACCGTCAAAGAAAAATTGCCACACTTGCCTTTTGAATGATGTCTGGGTCAAGCAGACTTCAACGACCTCATCTGGAAGATCCTCGTAAAGTTTGGCTGTCCTCGGATCTGGATGCTCAGCGAGGAAATCCGCCACCGCTTGTCCCTTCATAGCTTTTTGTGGTAAAAAGTGCATTTCATATTGGGATAGCAATATGGCCCATTTTGCCAGCCGGCCATTTAATGATGACGGCTTTGTCATGAGTAACCTCAAGGGGTTGACTTTTGATATGACATTTATAGTTTGGCCTACCAAATAGTGTCGCATTTTCTGAACAGCGAACACTAATGCCAAACATTCCTTCTCGATCGGGTTGTACCGATGTTCAGCCCCGATCATTGTTCTACTCAAATAGAAGATCGCTTGCTCTCGTCCCTGATCGTCGTTCTGGGCTAGTAAAGCTCCTAAAGAATGATCCATTGCTCGGACGTATATCAGGAAAGGTTTTCCAGACGCCGGAGCTGCAAGGACTAGTGGTTGTGTGAGGTATTATTTGATTTCCTCAAATGCTTGCTGGCAAGCGTTGTCCCAGATGAACGAAACGCCTTTCCTCATTAATTTGGTAAAGGGTTGGCATCTTCCGGAGAGATTTGAGTTGAACATTCGGATGTACGCCAATCATCCTTGCAATCCCCTAAGCTCTTTGAGGTTTCTTGGAGGTTGCATTTCCTGGATAGCGCGAAGCTTTTCCGGTTCCAAATGAATTCCCATGGAGGTTATGACAAATCCTAGGAATTTTCCACTGGCCACCCTCAGGAAGGATTTGGTGGGGTTCATCATCAATTGATGGGCCCGCATGATGTCGAAGACAGCCTTTAAATCAGTTATATGAGTACTTTTAGCGCGGCTTTTTACTGCGATGTCATCAACATAGCATTCCACCGTTTTGCGCATGTGTTCATGGAAAATGGCGTTCATGGCCCTTTGATATGTCGCCCCCGCATTCTTCAGTCCGAAGGGCATGACAGTGTAGCAGTATACCCCCAGCGGTGTCCTGAAAGAGGTATGTTTTTTGTCGTCAGGATACATTTTGATTTGATTGTATCCTGAAAATCCATCCATGAAGGACATTCGCTCGAATCCACACGTATTGTCAATCATGACATCCGTGATTGGCAGTGGGAATTCGTCCTTGGGACAAGCCTCATTTAGATCATGAAAATCAATGCAGATCCGGATCTTTCCGTTCTTTTTAGCAACAGGGACGATGTTGGCTATCCAATCAGGATGTTGTTCTTCCCTAATGAAGCCAGAGTCTATAAGTTTTCTGACTTCTGATTGAATTGCCTCCATTACTTCTAGACGAAACCGTCGCTGTTGTTGTTTGACAGGCTTCACGTCCGTATTAATGTTGAGACGATGCATAGCCACTCGAGGATCAAGACCAGGCATGTCCACGTACTTCCAGGCGAAGACATCTATATATTCTTGTATAAGAGATATTAGATCCTTTTTCTCAGAAGGTGACAGGCCTTCGCTTATAAAGATGGGCTTAGGATTAGCCACATTTCCTAGAATGATCTGAATAACCTTATCTTCCGTGGGTGGCTCACACTGTTCGAAGCGAGTATCCCAAAGAGCATTTAAGTGTTTGATCTAAGGATCTGTATCGGATTGGATCATCTCTTCATCTCCGTCTTCCAGGTGGCTTGTTGAAACCATATTTACTGAAAGTTCTCTGAAGATGTTGCCGACACTAACATCTGACTCCCACGATGCCGTGCCTGAAGAGTAATCATGGCATAATGACTCTCCAGAGCCAGAAGCTGATGGGATCGAAGTTGACACATAGCCCAACCCCCTGCGAGTCTGATGATAATAATCAGGGGATTTCCCTTTTGGCACAAAAGATCGGAGTAGTGTTCTCCTCCCTTTGCTGAAATTCAGCCCTGGACTGTTTGTCAGTTCATTCTGAGTGCATTTGGCTCATAATGACTGAACTGAGGGGGTTCGTTCTCACTTTCTGATTCTTCATGGGATATCGGTTCGGATTTAATTCGTCCGAAAAGAATTGGTTTTTAGCCTTTCCGTCTTGCTGGAACTATGAATATTAATTCTTGTGCATTACCAGCATCTTGGTACATTTCGAAGGACTATTTTATTGGTACATGCAATGATGTCAAAGCATCCATTGCCGACCAGAGGTCATTATCCACTTCGGTACTAGTGTCTGACGGCACTGAATCAGAAGCAAACACAGAGAAATAAGCCAAATCTAATTCTTCATTAATATACCATCCACCTACATCATCGGTGGTGTTATCAACATCGAGCTTATTAATGCTCGTTACAAGTGGATCTAGCTCCCACATGCACTCTTCTTATTCCGGGTCGGTGTCGGCTTCATTGCCAGAGTCTGGCTCCTCTGGTTGCGGGATTTCATCTGTTTCCACAGAGTCCTGATACAGGAGAGAATCTGTGAAATAATTCTCGACTCCCTTGAACGGATGCCTTTCGGCAATCAACGTTCAAACCTTTTCACTCCCGTCGATGTATTTCATGACCTGGTGGAAAGTAGAGGGAACGATTGAATTACGATGAATCCATGGTCGTCCCAGCAGCAGATTGTAGGAAGTGTCGGCATCGATTACGTAGCATGTCACCTCCGACCTTAAATCCCCAATCGGGCATTTGAGCTTAAGCTTCCCCATTAGACGGGTATCATTGGCATTGAACCCATAAATGATAGTCTGGGTAGCGCTCAAATGGTGGGTAGGAATCCCCAGATGCTGCATGACCCATCGAGGCATAATGCTCAATGCGGACCTGGGATCCACCTGAATGCGACTTACTTCAGATGAACCAATATACCCTGTGAAGTACAGGGGCCGATCGTGTTTCCCTTTGACCTGCATATCATCTGCTGTGAAGGTGATGCAGGGAGCATTTTGGGAGGCATGGAGGCAATCTTCTACATCTTCCTCCTGTGGCTGAATTGGCACCTGAGTCATGAACACCTCAGCATTAGCTAGGGCCTCTTGCAAAGCTTCTCTGGTTAACTTCGATAGCCTGAGGAGCTCATAAAGAGTAATTCGGGCCGGGATATTGGCCAGTTGAGCCAGAACATCAAAGTGGTAAGGTGCTATGGATCCTTTCGCGATGTCTTACGAGATAACTTTGGAAAACTGAAGCTCTTTCTGTCTCTCCACGGGTTATTTTGTGGAGGGCTTGGCTGACTCTGTAGCGGGTTTTTGGGAATTGCCGCTATTTCGTCATACTTTTTCAAATATGACTGACCCGAACGGGTTTCCGCCACAAGTTGGTTGGGCTCTGTGGCTAGAGCTACTGTTTCCTCTTCTGAATCGGTCAGCGAGGGAACATCAGTCTTCGCTTCCCGAGAAGAGGCACATACCACATTACAGGATGAAGCTTTAGCTTTGCCTTTGGACTTCCTGCTGGTTACAGTGGTCCATGGCTGGCAATCTACAAGGTCGGATGAGCCCACGTGACTTCTCCCCGAGGTGTGAAAACAGGTACTAGGCCCTTCTCTTACTGCTGGTGAGAGTCTGTGTTGACCATTCTCAGCTCTCCTCTTGGGACAGGGACTACCCTAGAGGGCGTTGGAGGTTGTCTTCCAAATTGGAGAAATGACGTCATATTAGCCGTCACCTTCTTCTGCTCTGGGCGGAGTTTTAATATCTCCGCGTCAATCAGAGCCTGAAGGATGTCCTTGAAGACGTAACAGCTCTTGGTGGGGTGTCCCAGCATCCTATGATACAAGCAGTAATTGGGACTATCGGTTTTACCGACTTCTTCAAGGCGCCTAGCTTTAGGAAGCTTCAGTATGTTGCTCTTGTTGAGTAACTTGAAGAGCGAGTCGACATGTTCGTCCTTGAAGGAATACTGCTTGCTGGCGCGTGGTTGGCTTGAAGAGCTACTTCCCTTGACCGGTTGAGGTTTGACGGGGGACTTGGTCTCTGTCGCCAAGTTATCCTTCCTTTTTGTTTGGAGAGATGTGTCTGGCACGCGCCTTGTTGACCTCTTAGGTTTGGGTTTGTTTTCTTCTGCCCTAACTCAGGCGACAATTTCTTCAGCCTGTTCACCTTGTTGGATCAACTGCTTCCAGGTGCGGCTTTCGGCAACTCCTATTTGGGCGAGGAGCGAGGTTTGTAGATTGTGGCGGCATGTTTCTACCAGGGTGACCTGGGTCATACCGCTTGGACATCGGAGTGCTACATTCTGAAATCTTTCTACGAATGACTTGACGGACTCTCCCTTTCGCTGCTTGGTGGCCAAAAGAGTTGGCATGGTGACCTCTGAGTCATCTTCAAAGAAGCGCGTTAGGAAGAGCTTCTCCAAATCGCCCCAGTTCTTAATGGAGCCTTCCGGGAGCTTCATGAACCATTCAAAGGCAAGCCCTTTCAGGGTGTCGATGAACAAACGTGCCAAGATGGCATCGTTATCTACCACATTCTCTGTTTGAGACTTAAAGTAGTAGATATGTTGGTTCGGTGAACCTTTCCCATCAAAAGCTTGGAGGGTCGAAGCCTTGAACTTGGGAGGGTATGGGACAAGGTCCCACTCCGTCGGATATGGTCGGACCACCCCTGCTTCTTGCAGGCCTTTCCGGTTAGTAAGGGCCTCAAGACGTTGCTCCAATTGATTCATTCTTTTAGAATGAACCCTTCCTTGGTCTCGGTCGTCCTTTCCTTGTGACGATGATTTAGATGAACCAGAAGTAGGCTGCTCTTTCTCCTCTATACGTACAAAAGATGAGCTTTCTCCCTCTTTTCGTTTGCCTTTAGACTTTTTAGAGGAGGCTTTGTCGGTTGACTTCCTCTTGTCTTCAAGCAACTGTGCGAGCATCTGCTTGAGGGAGTCGATAGATTCTTGTTGAGCACGAATCATCTCGAATTGTTCCCTCTAGACCTCGGCTTGCTGCTCCAAGCGCCTGGCGGTCTCCTCAGGAGTGCTGGTCATGTATATAAAGGCCTCTTTCTCTATAGAAGAGTTTGAAACTTGTGACTCTGCAATAGCGGAATGCGAGTCATTCACCTCAATGCCCCGGGCTAGAGCATTGTAGTCAATCGGGGGGATTGCCCCAGTCCGAGTGCGAGTGTGTCGGTACACTCCTTCCGGTTCGGTGTCAGACTCATCAGAGTTGACCGCAGGTTGCTTTCCCCTACTCCTGCTCGTCATGTTGGCAGTGAGCTCAAGATATTCAGCATCAGAGAAAATCCTCCTCCTGTGGGAACGATTCCTTTTAGCTGATCGGGGAGTCAGGGTCAGCTGTCTAATTAGAGACTGCTGGTTTGCACCTAAACTGCAACGGCATTCAGAGAGCATTGTGATAAGCCGTTCGCAGCAACATGATGAAGTGATTCGATTAGCACTTCTCTTCCTTGTCAAATAATCCCTTAGATCCGTGGGAGGGGGATCAAAGAGACTAGCCTCGCAATGCTGAGGGTGGGAGGCATCCTTGCTTTGCATAGCTGAGCTGCAAGGTTCTGGGACGCAGTTCTTGCGTCGTGGCCTCGAAACGCGAGTCTGGCGTCTCTGCTGATAAGAGACGCAGCTTTCGCGCTGCTGATTATCGTGTCTGAACAGAGATGCTTGAGGAATGCAGGGCTGTTGGGCCCCGCGCCTAGAGGCGCGTGCCTCTTGTGCTTAACAAAGTGTGCGAGCTTCGCGTTGGCGTTTGGGGAGTGGGGCTTCAGAAGAGCCAGTCTGGTGAACCTCGCGTTTGGGCTGCCAAACGCGGACTTCACGTGTCAGGTGTGGTACGCTGGTCTGAGCCTCGCGTCCTACTTTCGTTGGACAATCGGTCATTCCAACTTGTAGTTGACGCGTACGCCTTCTCTGTCGCCGTTCAGTGTTCCGGTTCCGTCGTGGGGGTGAAAGGGAACTCCCGACGACCTGGTGCTGAGGGGGAGAATGGACTGGCTGAACACCAGAAAGGTTGACCACGTGGGTCTCCTGAGAGACGTTGGCGTGGGTGTTACGCCTGGCGCGATTGACCATAACATCCTTCGGAGCTGCCGCGTCTGAGAGAATCTCAGGGCGGGCTTCGGGGTATTTTCCCGTAGAGACCCTGCGGTAGGCACGGGCCTTTGGGCTCTTGGAGATGGAAGAAAGGAACTCTTCATACTTTGCTTGGTCGAATTCCACGATAAATGATTCGACCGTTTTTCCCATGTAAATGATGTCACCTTGCGTCACCACTTGCTCGTCAGTGGAGAAGGTAGTCCCCAGCGGAGTCGCCATCTCTTGTTTGGTGGGAGAAAAATTCGCGTAAAATTTTCGTGAATCAATTGAAAGTTTACAACGAACTTATACTCCGATTACAAGGGAGAGAGGATATTGAGTTTTGAATCCTCCCTTTGTTTAATGCTGGGTTCTTCAGGTGGCGGTGGAAAGTGAGTCTTATTTTCCGTTGACCGGGTGAACATCAGGAACTTTTTGGGGATCTTCTCTTCGGTTGGCGGACGGAGTAACACAGCTCTGTCGATCAGAAATCTCAAAGAGATTATAGGCAAAGATTAACTTGTACGCAGCAAGTTACTTGAAGAGTTGAACTCTCTTTCCTTCTCTGTGAAAATTCTTAAGTCAAGATCTAATTGACCGACCCTTTCTCCATAGCAACGGGGCTATTATAGAGGTTTCAGGGGTGAATGTGCCCCCTAAAAATGCTCCATAATGGGGGTTAACTTTCCCGTTATGTGGGCAGTGATTGACCCCATAACAAGGGCAGTTATAACTGAGACGAGGATTTCGACCCTCGCGCCTTGGTGCCGCAGTGCTGCTGAGACGCGGGTTTCGACCCTCGCGCCTTGGTGCTGCAGTGCTGCTGAGACGCGGGTTTTGATCCTCGCGCCTTGACGCTGTAGTGAAGCTGAGACGCGGGTTTCGACCCTCGCGCCTTGATGCTGCAATGATGCTGAGACGCGGGTTTCAACCCTCGCGCCTTGATGCTGCAGTGATGCTGAGGCGCGGGTTTTTACTCTCGTACCTTGGTGCTGCAGTGCTGCTGAGACGCGAGTTTCGACCCTCGCGCCTTGGTGCTACAGTGCTGCTGAGTGTTGACACTTAAAAAAGACAAGATTCTTACTGGCCTGAATAATGTCTAAACTTGTTGACATTTACAAAAGACAAGTGACAGACGAGCTGAAGACCAGTTTTTCACCCATCTCTGAGGGACAGGGAAGCAACTTGGACTCCACTGATCCAGCAAGCAGACAGTGAACCCGAATTGTTTCTAAACAGACCTCAGCAGGTCTAAGGTGCTAGCACTTAGCATCACATGAGCCCAAAGGGATAGCCTCGCTTGAGAGGTTAGGATCATCCAACTCTGCCTTGAAGCCATCCAAAGCTCCGCCAGGAAGCTAACTTATAGCTTCGCCTGAACTGCTAGAGCGCAACTCCGCAGAGAGTTAACTTCGCTTGAAGCTACACAACCGCGCAGAAGGATGTTCGGTATCTTCGCCACAGATGTTATCCAGCTCCGTTGAAGAGCTTTCTTCGGACTTCGCCAGATACTGCCTCCAGCTCCGCTATGAGTTCAAAGCAGGCAGCGCCGCTATCGGTCTGCTATGATCAACCTTTGACCAATCAAATCTCCGGATGAGATCGGATCAATATCAAATCTAATCAAGATCAAATCTGAGATCAAATTTGGCAGTTGATTGCCACAATCTCTTGACTCTCCTAAAACGAGTAAGAAGATCAGGGGAAATCCTCCAACGATATGGAAAGGATCAAAACAGATCAAGAAGATCAACCGCCATTCCTAGCTTCGCAGAAGCTGATCCTAGCCTCGCAGCGAGGCTACTTTCCAGATTTAAACAGATTTGATTCAATCTGTTTCCATATCTTCAAGGGACGATTATACCCTTGCTCTCCTTATAAATAGCCCATCAGGGGTACAAGGAGAGAGGAGGCAAGGATATCTCCAGAAACAAAGCTTTTCTTAGACAACACGCACAAGAGGACTCCACAAGCAGAGGCTTCTTCACGACGCACCGTGCGCTCTTGAATTCAGAGACTTTTAGAGAATTGCTTCTCTAATCAGGGTGTTGATACCCTAATACCTTCTTCTCAAGGAATCTCGGGAACCAGGCGAGAAGGAATTCCTAATTGAAGGCGGTTTTGAGAAGTAGTAAGAGGGTTCTACCAACCTTCTATTCTCTAATTCCCGAAACCAGGCGAGAAGGGAATCTCATCGCTCGCATCGTCAAAGGGACAAAGTGGTCGCGCGCTGACCAGACTCCTATCGGCACACTTCTCCAGAATCTATGAGGAGATCTACTTGTAATCTTTTTAAGAATACTTGTAATTTAGCTCCTCAACCCTTTTTATTGTAAGTTTTCCCCTTTTGCTAATCAATGAAAAACAAGATGGCGACTCCGCTGGGGATTGTATTCTCCACCGCCGAGAATCAAGTGTCGCAATGCGACGGACCTTCGGGTCTAACTCTGAATTCAGAAAAGCTGGTGCAGCCAGAGCTTCTCTGGTTAAATCTTCAAGGAAAGTCTCTGCGGAGATAGAATAGGTTCTCTGCGAACCTACTGCGGTTATTTGGCGCAACAAGGAAGCACGTCCGCAGTCTGATTCCTTTACTTGTGAGAACTTGGTGGTTCAGTTTGATCAAGGAAGATTTGAAGAAGTCCTCTCTGGGGGCGGCCCAATGCTTCGAGCACGGAAGCATAGGAAGGTTTCCACGACCAAGGTTTCAAAGCAAAAATCGGAAGCAGAATTCTGCCAACACCCCTCAGCCTCGCGTGTGGCTAATCAGGTTCCTTGCGAACCTAAGTATCCTCTGTCAAAGCGGATGTGGAGGCCCAAACAGAAGTCTCTGACCGAAGCTTCAGGCGTAGCTACGCCTAAACCGCGCCTCTCTCGCGAAGAAAAAGGCAAGATGCCTGTCTGCTCCAATCATAAAGTCAAGACGGCAATCATACCGTCGCCCAATTCAAGAGCAGCAATGCCTTGTGCCAGCATCGTTCTTATGAGCGAAGCTACTGCACCACAGCATACTCACTGCGTCCATGGCCACGAGGCTAGGGCCAGAGTGTTATCTAAGGCAAATCCCTTGTGCAGCAGCATAGTGGGTAAAGCACCACAGCGTGCTCCGCTCTCCAGTTCGTCAAGTACTAAGCTCGCACCTGTTGTCGAAGCTAGAACTGAAGTACTATTCAGTGCTAATCCCTTCCGCAGGGATAAGAGGAACGGAACATCATCCTATGTACGCTCTAGAAAGGCCTCTCCACAGGATTATGTAGGCTCCCATGGGCCTGACTTGCGGGAATTCTTGGCGAACAAGCGGAAGTCTGTGTCTTTCCGGACCACTTCCCCCTGTTGTCAACAAAGGGGATGCCAGCTGGTGACAATCCATTCAGCTCGTTGCCGGTCACGACGAATCCTCGCCACTCCTCCATGCCGACAATCAGTCTTTGATCGGCTGTCTGTACATCTCCTGTGAAGCATCGCAGAAGGAGCCCCTCACGAGATCCAGCCTCCGCATCCGTCAACATGACTGGGAGAGGACGAGAGTTACGCGGAGGAAGGCAAACATCTGACGACACCCCCTACAGCTCCCCAGATCCAGATTACAGCCCAGGCTTAGGCGAAGTCTTGGTGCATGAAGAAGGTGTCTTCCGAAACACCAGATCGAGGGTGGCGATACCCTACAGTTACGAGCAGCCTTCTTCCTCGACGGCCCTAGCCTCGCCAGAGCCCAGGAAATCACTACAACCATCGGATGAAGAAGATGAAGACAGTGGGTACGCCTCTTCAGCGACAGTTAGCTCAGTGCGAACAGACAGAGCATCAGTCAATATGGCTGATAACACTAACGACGATCTTCGTCGGCGCCTGGAAGCTCAGGAGCAAACTTCCAAAACCCAGCAAGAGGCCCTGGACAATATTCAACAGATGCTTGCTCGACTCCTCAGCAATCGGAATGACAATGATGCCAGAAGCAATCATGATGATGAGGAGCATTTTAGCAATGAGCAGCCAAAGACGGAGAAATCCAAAGAGGGTTCTTCCTTAGACGCCGAAGTCCTTAAGGGCCTCCAAGCTCAAATCGCATCCCTAGCTCAGAGGGATGAATTAAAGAAGGTAGGGGCAGTCCGTCCTTATCCGCTGGAGTGGGATTCGGTGCCATATCCACCGAAGTTCAAACCACCAACGTTGCATACCTATGACGGAAAGAGCTCGCCTAATCAGCACATCTACTATTTCCGGTCTCAGACTGGTAATGTTATAAGCAATGATGCCATCATGGCTAGGCTATTCATTGGCACCTTAAAGGGGGTGGCATTTGACTGGTTCTGAAGTCTCCCCCCGGGCTCTATCAACTCCTGGATCGACCTGGAAACTCGGTTCCTCTCTCGTTTCTATGAGGATGATACCGAAGTGACCATGGACAAGCTCCTCTCCACTGTGCAGAGGAAGGGCGAATCTGTCTGTGACTACATTGAACGGTTTAGAAATTTATCCTTGATGTGCCTAGCAGGGATGCCATTACCCATGCTCTTACAGACATGCAGACACAACTTCTTAGACCAAGAGGAAGTTCGCATGGGGGCTGTCAAGGCCCACACTTGGAGGGAATTGGTCGAACAAGCAGAGATAGCCGAGAAGTCGGCTAAAAAGTTCGAACCATCCGCCCCTAGAGGCAAGTGGGGGACGAACAACAAAGGACGTAGCGACCTACCGCAATCTTCTCAAGCTAAAGGCAAAGAGACTATGTCTGTGGAGTTATCCGGAGATGTGCAGTCGAAGGCCAAGAAGAGCGGATTTAACAATCAGGAGCCTAAGTTCCCTCCAAAGCAGTACTCCTTCAAAGACGATCAGGTGGTCACGATATTCCATCTGCTCCACAAAGGGAACAAAATGAAACTGCCAGATGCTCGGCGTCCCAATGAGATAGGGCGCACGAGCGACCCCAAATACTGCCTCTACCACTGGATGATCCACCATCCTACCGACAAGTGCTATGTCCTCAAAGATAGAATTCAAGCCTTAGTCGACGCCAGAGTCCTGACACTAAAGTCAGAACAGAAGAAAGTCACTGCCAATATGGTGACCCTCGAGTTCGGCAAAACCCCAAAGATTACAGTTCCTGACGGGACTTATTCAGTCCCTGCACCACGGTTGAAAGTCAAGCATCCTCCAGCACAGCTCAAGATAATAGGGGTCTTGTTCCCTTGACATTGGAGACAGGGGAAGTCATGTGGATACACCCAGACCTTGTCCAAGACGTACAGTGGGATTCAAAGAAGCCTAAGTCAAAGGGCAAATCTTGCAATGTCATCTCCATCCTGCCAGACGACGGCAATCTTACATCGGCTTCCCTCAGTGATTCTGAAGGAGAAAAGCATGCTTGTGCAACACAAGCCGATGCGCCTCAACAGACGGGCACCCGATCCGGAAAATCATATTTGAGACAGTATGAGAAAGCTACTGGCGAGACACAACAGCAAACGACATCAGTACAAATACCAGCATCCGCTCCATTACCAACCAAGGGAAAAGAGAGGCCTAAGGAAGTACGATTCGACCACGTGTTGAAGAAACCACCAGGCCAAGGGTTTGATACGCCCTTTCGGTTTGACATATTGGCTCAGCTGGCCAATATCCCAGCTCGTATCACTATACACGAGCTCCTTCGCCTCTCAAAAGAGACAAGAGAAGCACTCAAGGATGCGCTAGCCAATTCAGAATCCTTTCTGACATGCATGCCTGAGACCCCTAACGACGACGTTCAGTCTCCTTGCCCAGAATGTCATCATACACAATCCAAGGTGCCCGCTATTACATTCACGGCGGAAGATATGCTTCTCAAAGACAACAAGCACGATCGACCTCTATACTACACCGGATATATCGGTTCAACGTGCATTGAAAGAATACAAGTCGATCCGGGGTCCGCACTCAGCATCATCCCCAAAAGGCTTCTCTACTTCCTCGGCATACCGCTGTATAGGTTGTCCGCAACCACTACTACAATATACGGTTTCAACGCCGGGAGCAGTCATCCACTGGGAAAAATTCGACTCCGTTGCAGAATCGGGAGCCTGAAGTCAGAAGTGACATGCTATGTCATTGACGCTGACACATCATATAACCTACTGCTGGGACGGCCATGGATCCATGCCAACTGGATCGTTCCCTCTACTCTGCACCAATGCTTCAAATATGTTGAAGATGACTCGACAGTACGAACTGTCTTTGCTGAGAAGCAACCATTCAAAGGGGTGAAAAATTACTTCACTGACGCTCTCCTGTATCAAGAGGCCAGTGGAACACCTAAAGAACCATTGCCGGACAATGATGAAAGTGATAATGAGGCAGATTCAAAATCCGAAGCAGGCATGTCAGCCATTCTGATTGGTGAACCAATTATAGCATGTCTCAATAATCCCCAATGTAATACTCCTTCAGAGGATGAAGGTGAATAGGTAATTAATGATAATATTTCTTTCGATTATCCTGCGAGTATTGGGCTGTTTGAATCCATTACGGATGGCTCTCTGCACATGCCCTTACATAAGCCAAGTGCGTCCAGTACGCCCATGGAATCCACAGAAGGAGCTGTTTTAGTGATCCCGCCATCCAAAGAAGGTCAGTTACCGATAATCTTCGGTAAAACCCAACCACGGGGACCCATAGCTACAGATTCAAGTTCAGAGTCAGACACTCCACAATTCTTTCATTATGCGCGGCCGGCGCATCATATTATGAAGAAAATGGGATACAACTTGAAACATGGAGAAGGCCTGAATTTTGGAAAACGAAGGCGTGGTTTGATGCGGAACTTTGTGCCTAAAGGGAAGCCTGCAAATTACTATGATGGTACACGCAAGGGGTTGGGATATGTTACACCCACATCGTCAGCAACGGTTCAATTCAAAGACGATGAACCAATCCCATCACATTCAGTCTCCTCCTCTGAGTGGGACTCAGACGTCAGTGTGGGAATGATGTTCGAAAATCTCACTGTCAATATGACTTCAAGCAGTCAATTAGAGCCTACAGAAGCTATTGATGAGGAGCCATGGGCCCAGCAATTAAACCTCCAGTGGGAAAAGCGATTCGAACTGCGCGAACTACCTACTGAAGACGAGGTGATGCAGGTCAACCTGGGAAGTCAAGATCATCCCAAACCCATCTTTATAAGTGAAAGCCGATCACTTATAGAAAAGGAAGAATTGATAATGCTCATAAAAGAGTATATAGATGTCTTCGCGTGGAGCTACGAAGATATGCCCGGACTTGATCCACAGGTCGCTATGCACCGTCTAAACATCAAGCCTGACGTCAAGCCAGTCAAGCAGCAACAACGTCAGTTTCGCCCGAACATTATGGAAGCTATTGAAGCCGAAGTTCACAAGCTCATTGCATGTGGCTTCATCCGGGAGGAACAACATCCAGATTGGGTAGCCAACATCGTCCCCGTCCTCAAAAAGAACGGGAAAATACGGATCTGCATCGACTACCGTGATCTCAATACGACCTGTCCTAAAGACGAATTCCCACTGCCCATCACCGACGTCATGATTGATAACACAAGCGGGTTCGAAAGGATGTCTTTCATGGACGGCTTTTCAGGATACAACCAGATTAAGATGTATCCCGACGATGAGAAGCATACTTCGTTCCGAACACCATTGGGGGTATACTGCTATACTGTAATTCCCTTTGGACTGAAGAACGCCGGAGCAACCTATCAGTGGGCAATGAGCACAATCTTCCGCGATCATCTCCGAAAAACGGTGGAGTGCTATGTCGACGACATTGCCGTCAAAAGCCGCAACAAGAATGAACATCTTCACGACTTGAGAACAATGTTCGACATAATGCGGGCTCATCAACTGAAAATGAACCCGACAAAATCCTTCTTGGGAGTGTCAAGTGGCAAGTTCCTTGGGTTTATTGTCACATCAAAAGGGATTCATCTTGACCCAGACAAAGTCAAAGCCATCCAGAGCATGCATCCACCGAGGAATCTCAAAGAGCTTAGAGGCTTGCAAGGCAGGCTGGCTTATATCAGAAGATTCATTGCAAATCTCTCAGGCCGCTGTCAACCGTTCACCCGGCTCATGAAAAAGGGCACTTCCTTCGTATGGGATCAAGCTTGTCAGGAACATATGAAGACATCAAGAGGTACCTCACAAAACCTCCAGTCTTGGTGGCCCCTACATCAGGGAAACCATTCTTGCTTTATGTAAAAGCTATGGACTACTCTCTTGGTGCCCTCCTTGCTCAAAAGGACGACAATGGTCACGAGCAGGCCATTTATTATCTGAGCAGAACTCTCATAGGAGCAGAATCTCGCTACAACCCTATCGAGAAAGAATGTTTAGCTCTCGTCTTTGCTGTTCAGAAGACACGACATTATTTGGTCGGCCAGACCATACATGTCATCTCCAGAGTAAACCTATTGCGTCTTCTTATGACGAAGCCAGGATCATTGAATTCAAGATTGGCTAAGTGGGCACTTTTATTGTCTCAATACGATATGATCTTCACCCCTCAGAAGGCGGTTAAAGGCCAGGCCCTTGCAGAGTTCTTGGCTGCTCATCCAGTTTCGGAACATTCAAAACTTCACGAAGATATCCCTGATGAAGTCTTCGAGTCTTATGCAACCTCAGAAGAGGAAGTGTGGCAGATGTTCTTTGATGGAGCATCGCGAATGGGCCCTAAAGGCAAGATTATTGCAGGAGTGGGGGTTGTGTTTATCTCCCCGCAGAACCATGTTCTTCCCAGAGCATTTTCTTTGATAGAATCGTGCTCCAACAATGTAGCAGAATATAATGCCCTGCTCATTGGTCTTCCGCTCACCCATGGAACGGGGGTACGCTACCTCGAAGCTTATGGCGATTCAAAACTGATCATCAATCAGGTTAAAGGCGAATATGAAGTTCGCCACGAGGACTTGGTGCCTTATTATCACACGGCCGTTGAATTAGCCAACCTATTTGAAGGTTTCTACATCGGGCATGTGTCTCGATCTCAAAATACCAAGGCGGACGCTCTGCTGCATTAGCAACGACACTAGCCTTGCCAGCCGACACCGAGTATCACCTCACAGTCGCAACTCGACATCTTGTATGCTCCAAGCACATGCTAAGAACTCGAGAAGTCTATAATGTCTCCACGGATCTTGAGCCAAGAGACTGGCGCTTTCCTCTCATTGACTATGCTTTGCACGGTCTGCTTCTAGACGATCCTAAAGAAGCAGCATCCGTCAGACGAAGGTCTCTCCGTTTCTACTACGATCCAACTTTGAAGACACTTTACTGTCGTTCATATGACGGTGTTCTCCTCCGTTGCCTTTCTCATTTAGAGGCACAGGAAGCGCTCCAAGAAGCGAACGACGGCACTTGTGGAGCTCATCAGCCAGGTCCTAAACTTAAAGACAGGTTGCATAGGCTGGGATATTATTGGCCAACTATGATAGCCGATGCCATCCAATATGCACGCAGGTGTAAAGCATGTCAGATTCATGCGGACTTCATACATCAGCCTCCGGAATTACTCCACCCAACTGTTGCTTCATGGCCGTTCGAAGCATGGGGAATTGACGTCGTAGGGCCAATCAGTCCCTCTTCGACAAGAGGTCACCGGTTTATCCTTGCAATAACCGACTACTTTTCAAAATGGGTGGAGGCTATACCATTAACTGAAGTCAAGACCTCTAATGTGGTTAACTTCATCAAACACCATGTCATCTATCGATTTGGTGTCCCGAGGCGGATCATCCATGACAACGGTTCCCAATTCATAAGCCAAGTATTCTATCAGTTCTGCGATAAATACCGAATTCAGAATGTGGCTTCAACTGCCTATAATCCCGCCGCTAATGGCTTGGCGGAAGCATTCAACAAGACGATCATCAAGCTACTCAAGAAATTCGTCTCCTCGAACAAACGAGATTGGGACGAAAAGCTTGGCGAATGTCTTTGGGCCTACCGGACCACGGTTCGAACACCGACAGGTAATACGCCTTTTTCCCTGGTATATAGGTGCGAAGCAGTCATCCCGTTAAAAATCCAGATGCCATCATTGCGAGTCGCTCTGACCACTAAGATCACGTCAGAAGACAATGATCGGTTACGTCTTCAAGAGCTCGAAGCCCTAGATGAGAAGCGACTTCAAGCCCAGCAACATATTGAGCTATATCAAGCTCGAATCTCACAAGCCTTCAATAAGAAGGTCAGACAGAGGGTCTTCCAGAAAGGAGACCTGGTTTTAGCCGTCAGACGACTGATGATTATGACGCACAAGACCAAAGGCAAATTTCAGACTAAATGGGAAGGACCGTTCGTAATAGAAACAGTCTATTCAAACGGAGCGTACCACCTTATGACTTCAGATGGCGACCTACTCATGATGCCGATCAATGGCAAGTTCTTAAAGAAGTATTATCCTTAATCAAGGATCCTTCTCATGATCAAGTTAACACTACACCTCTAATCAGGATCTTCGTGTCCAAAGTACACACAAAGAGAGCCTTTCTCTTCCTCCAAGCGAGATAATACAACCGTAAATCGGTAGGAACCTGGCCATACACTGGTTGTTTTAAAGGAGAATCAAGGTTATGCATACATTAACCAGATGATCCAACATCCTTAACGATTAATGATAGAGGAAAATGTTGGCTTTTAAGTCCAACATAAGTCCTCGACAACTCATCATGCTGAGGGGAATAGCATGGCTAGCCCGACTCAAACGGTAGTTGGTAAAGGCATATCAAATCCGTTGACAGCTGAGGATTTGCTAAAAATCCCAAGGGACATGTTCCCATTTGATTCCCTCTCCAAAATCACTTACCAATTCTCATCCATAGAATGGTAAGACCACATATATAAATTTCGCAGTTACGTTAACATTAAACCTATGACAGCAATTCCCTCGTTTCTCCCTGTGAAAACGAGACCTCCAAAATCACTTACCAATTCTCATCCATAGAATGGTAAGACCACATATAATTTCGCTGTTACGTTAACATTAAACCTATGACAGCAATTCCCTCGTTTCTCCCTGTGAGAACGAGACCTCCAAAATCACTTACCAATTCTCATCCATAGAATGGTAAGACCACATATAAATTTCGCTGTTACGTTAACATTAAACCTATGACAGTAATTCTCTCGTTTCTCCCCGTGAAAACGAGACCCTTTCCCAACTCCATTACAACCTTGAGCTTGGTGGCGTCCCAATCGGTTATGTCATTGCGACCTCTGAACCAGCAGACAGCCGAGTCTCAATTTTGAGCTTGTTGACATTTACAAAAGACAAGTCTCAACTCCGAGTCCTGTTGACATTTACAAAAGACAGGTCTCGATACTTATTGACATTTACAAAAGATAAGTATCACCAACTTTGAGCTTGGTGGCGTCTCAATCGGTTATGTCATTGCGACCTCTGAGCCAGCAGACAGTCAAGTCTCAATTTTGAGCTTGTTGACATTTACAAAAGACAAGTCTCAACCCCGAGCCCTGTTGACATTTACAAAAGACAGGTCTCGATACTTATTGACATTTACAAAAGATAAGTATCACCAACCTTGAGCTTGGTGGCGTCTCAATCGGTTATGTCATTGCGACCTCTGAACCAGCAGACAGCTAAGTCTCAACCCCGAGCCCTGTTGACATTTACAAAAGACAGGTCTCGATACTCGTTGACATTTACAAAAGACGGGTATCACTAACCTTGAGCTTGGTGGCGTCTCAATCGGCTATGTCATTGCGACCTCTGAACCAGCAGACAGCTAAGTCTCAACCCCGAGCCTTGTTGACATTTACAAAAGACAGGTCTCGATACTTGTTGACATTTACAAAAGACAAGTATCACCAATTTTGAGCTTGGTGGCGTCTAAATCGGTTATGTCATTGCGACCTCTGAACCAGCAGACAGCTAAGTCTCAACTCCGAGCCCTGTCGACATTTACAAAAGACAGGTCTCGATACTCGTTGACATTTACAAAAGACGGGTATCACCACCCTTCGAGCTTGGTGGCGTCTCAATCGGTTATGTTATTGCGACCTCTGAACTAGCAGACAGCTAAGTCTCAATCTCGATACTTGTTGACATTTACAAAAGATGGGTATCACCTACCTCGAGCTTGGTGGCGTCTCAAACGGTTATGTCATTGCGACCTCTGAACCAACAGACAGCTGAGTCTCAATTTCGAGCCCTGTCGACATTTACAAAAGACAGGTCTCATCTTTCGATCCAACACAGACCGGTGTCAGGCTTGGTGGCGTCTCAACCAGTTATGTCATTGCGACCCCTGAACTGACAGATACCCAAGTCTCATTATCCAACCCAACAAGGATTATGTTCTCAAGTGTCTACAATACAACTTTGAAAGGACAATCCAGCAAGTGAAACGAGTTGGAGACTCGACAGGGAGTCAAAACAAAAGAAAGAATTTTCATTGATTCCAAAAGGATGAGATACATGAAGGCACATATACAACGACCTACAGGCGTACATTGTAAGATCTGATCCACTCTCCAAGGGAAACCAGCCCCGTCCTCCTGTCATCAGCAGCCTGGGCAAGCGCCTGCGACTTCAGCTCAGCCTCATTGAAATCCATTGCCTGGGCCAAACGATCTTCGACCTTCGCCAAAGTTGCCCTCTGCGACAATCCCTGCTGCGAGAGTTCGTCACTTTGAGCCTTGAGCTGCTCAAGCTGCGCAGCTTCTTCAAGACGCACCGGTTCAGCCTTGGACAAGAGAAGGTTTCCCTTCCTAATCATCTCCTTGGCCTTCGCAATCCTATCTTCAGTGTCAAGAAGAGCACCGGTGGAGGCATCGATGGCATTCCCAACCTCTGTTTGCCTTGTTTCCAAGGATTTCAAATCAGAGGAAAGAACCTCAGCGACTTCTTGGGCGGTAAGACGGGCTTCATGCTTTTGAGCGACAAGGCGCGCAAACCGCTCATCAACTAAAGATTCCAAGTCTAAGCGGCTGAGACGGCGCCATTCCTCTACGTCCCTCTCGAATTGATCTACCAGGAGCTCCAAGGCAGCGGCTGGTGGTACCCTTCAAGGTCCCAAATACTTTCAATATTGCGGAAAAGGACCACCTTCAAAGTTGAGAACGGTATAGTCGAACCTTTCAAGACCAGGTCGATAGATCGCCCTAAGCCTTTGTAAAAACTATCAACTATGTCGCCTATATAATCGTTTTCAACCTCGGCCACCTCTAGTAGACGGGCAACTTCAGAAAAGTCCACCAGCCCGGTCGATACCACCGAGGAAGGAGCAACAGGAACACTGGCTGCAGCAGCATGACAGCTCATCAGTGATCTCGGCGGAGTCTTCATTGAAACCAGTACACTAGCCACCGCTGAGGTAGGGCTAGTGACCATCTCCTGAACAGCAGGCTCAACCACCAGAGTTGGGGAGGTAGGGCTTGTAATCACCCTCAGCTCCGCACTTGGCAAAATTGTCGGCACCTCACTCGTTGATATAGTTGGGAGTGAGGACACCTCCGGAACTGCCGTTTCCCCAGCCCCTGGTCCTTCGGCTGGCTGGGGCCAATAAGAGGGCAGGTCGCCATATAGCGCATCCAACACAGCAGCTTCCGCCGCGGTCGAAGTGCTCATATCACCCCTGGACTCCCCAGGAAGATCAGCCGGTTCCCTTGAAGCTAATGCACCTTGAGGCCGAACACCTGTAACAAGACTATGTTTAGACAGGACACAACATGCAATAGAAGCCAAGAGGTCAGGACAATACCAAAAGATGACGTCGCCTCAAACATCTCGGCAGCCGCATCAGTCTCCATGGGCTCCATCGGAAAATTCTTGGCGGAATCAGCACGAATGACCGGCCCGCTTGCCGAATCTCCTGTGGACCATTCAACAGAGCTCGATGCTACAGGGCTTCCTTTGGAAGTCCCAGCGCCCGAGGGACCAATGTCGGCCGCATCACCTCCGGACTCCTCCGGGTGGACAAAAGAACCAGCCTCAGTTCCATAAGTAAATAGGGGATCATAATGTTCCCCTTGCTCTCCAGCCGCCTCAGCTCCTATAATCAAGAAGAATTGATAATAAGTCATTTGGAACACACAAAAGACCGATTATACAGACGGAGTTGATCTTACCCAGATCCGGAGCAAATTCACCGGTAGTCGGTTCAGCAACCGACGGGTCCGTTACTAACGGGATAGCAGGAGGGAACGCTGCTGAGGGTTCGCCCTCTACGACAACCGTAGGAGCCTGGCGACGGGGCTTCTTCGCCAATGACTTCCTACGAGATCTACCCTCCCGCTTTCTTTTGGAGTGGACATCAGAATCTTCTTCCTCCACTTCTTCTACACGATGAGGGGGAACGGTCCCCATCACACCAGAGCCAGTCACAAAAGTCTCAGCCCCCGCTCCCGCTTCGAAGCGAGGACTTCCTGCATCTGAGGCCTCGCTGTCATTAACAGCGACGAATTCCTCTATGCCCGGGACGCAGACCCTTTTGCCTCCTCTCTTCTCAGAAGCCTTCCGTTTCAACCGCTGAGAATTAACTTCACACCAGAGCTGTAGGCCTTGAAATCGAGGGGTGTGGAGTTGGAAGTTGTGTACTATTGGCAGAAGCACAGGGTCATTTGAAGATTGGGACTCTTCAACGGCGTACGCAGCCGCGCCCCAGTACCGCCTGCAGTAAAGAATCGCCAGGCACGGGCCCCATCAATAAGACTCCCCATGAAGGCCAAATCAGGATTGGGGTTGCCCACATACAGCTGGTCGTACCCAAACTGCCGAGCAAACCGGCTAGGGACATAAGGTTCCAAATAGCAGGTATCCCCGCTTCTGTACAATAAGTGTGAGGGCCGGATGCTGACCAGCCACTCAAAAACTCCCCGGCTCAGGGAAGACCGCCCTTCCCCCGCATCTCGGAACTCCTCGTCGTATCCTGCACCCCGAATACGGGGAAAACAGCGGAAGAGACCGTAAACGTCATATCGACGCACCAATTTACGGGCCTCAGCCACGTATTTCTTCAGCCACGAACGCCCTTCGAATCGGCGGAGGAGCGCCATTCGAACACCTTGCGGAGGGTCTTCTCTAGCTCCAATTAGCGAAGGACAATGTAAGGTGAACCACGCCATCAGATAGGTGTAGGGCAGACCTATCCTAGGATTGGGTCCATCACAAGGCAAAATGGCTCCCTTTCCACACTTCGTCGGCGGCGGCCTGCAAAAAGCCTTCGTTAATGCACGGAGGCCTCTTTGAATGCAGCACACCATAGCCGGGAGAAGACCCAGACGGCGACCATGGACCAAACGAACGGCGGGCAGCAAAACATTCGGATGAACGATGTCACCCGAAGAAGATGGCACTACGCATTTCTTCAGCTAGACGGTTAAGAAACCGGCCAGCAGTGCCTCCCGGGACATCGGCCGGCGAGCCTGATGATGGAAACTCTGAAGGACATCACCCTTCTCATAAGGGTTATCACCTTCCTTCACAACCAGATCCCCTTGGAAGTGCTTTTGCATCCGGTCAAGGATGTCTTCATCAGCAACTCCACAGTGAGCCGCTTCAGGATTGTTCTCCATATCTGGGAACAAGTAATCTCCCCAGCTCTTCAAGCTACAGGAAGTTCCCTTACTGCCCCCATGCATACTGGAGCAAATGTACAAGTTGCACATTAACTCCCTGTAGGTCTCGAACAAGGCAGGCTCCTGCTTCTCCAGAAGAGCCAATTCTGCCTCGCACGGGAAGTATTCTTCATAGGGAAGAGACCCAAAAGGCAGGGCAGAAACTTCCCACATCTCATGCAAGGCCATGCCCAATTCGCCAACAGGGGTGAAGAAAGTCCCTGAAGCGGGGCAATACAATTCAAAGATGATCGCCTGAAACAACGCCTCGAAAAGAGTACAGGCTGTCGTTTCAAATTAATTTGAAACGCCGCCTAAAGCGCTTTCCCGAGAAGCGCTGATTCAGCCACTAAGGGCTAACTTCGCCACAAGCATAACAGGATTGCCTTAGCTTTGTTAGCTTTGTTAAAGGCATAGGCCGAACTTCGCAGATATGCTAGCTTCGCCAGAAGCTCGTTCCTATTTTAATCCTATCTAGCATGGAGTTTACCTCCGATAGCCGAATTCAAGATGAAGGCAAGGCGGAAATCAAATGAGCAGAAAATGAACTTTCATTGATTTAAAAGGAAAGGTACATTGATATTACATCAAGGTTGTGTTTCGTACAACAGATTCAGTTGCTCAGCAAGATCATTTGCGCAAAAGGCATACAAGTGATTTTATCTGCTTCCAAGCCAGATCAACTGGACACGAAAGGCCTTCCTCCTGCACAAGGCTGTAACCTTCACATAAGGACAGATGGTGCCACCAGGACCGATGGTGCCACCAGGACAAGGTCAGTGATCTCACAGGTGACGTCCGCTTTCCCGAAGTGGATCATCTCAGATAAGCGACCACCAGCCTCACCTCAAAAGGGATCATCTCGGATAAGCGACTACCAACAGCCTCTGGGACACGCATCAGCTGCCCCAGTTTGTTCCTCCTGCTTAAAAGTAAAGCTTCAACCAGGGAAGCATAAGGCAACTTTTCGGTCTCTTTCATCAAGTCACAAAGTTGGCGAACATAGCTCACCGCAATGCAAACTGAAACAAGTTAGCAGTTAAACACCGGAGAAGCTGCAAAAGCGCTAAGTCAAATTCTTTGGGGCGAAGTAATCCGATTTCAGTTAAAGCAGAGGATAGCCTCGCTTGCACAGTGATGATGGGCTAGCTCAGCAAACGCCAAGTCCTAGCCTCGCCTATATGGCTAAGCCAGACCGATCATGTGGAACACAGTCTTAGCCCCACCTATATGGCAAGACTGGCTCAACTTTGAAGAAACTAAGTCCCGAGTTCTACCTGTGTGGCGGACTTAACATGCAGTGATCTTTCTCTGATCAAGTCAAGATGATAGCTTCACTGGAAAGCTATGCTGAAATCCTTAACATGCAATCAGCAATTGCAAAATGAGGAACAAGGGAAACTAATCCCTGAAGCAGCTGTTAAAGCTAAATTAAGGGAGATGAATTTCTTAAACTTGGTGAAGTCGTTGAATGATCAAGACTTACCAGTCCTTGGCTGGATAATAACCAGAGTGGGCATTCCCACTAATTAAGAAATCTGAGTATCTCTCTCAACCAAGAGAAGAGAAGAAGAGCAGACCACTTCTCTTCAGAGGACCTCAAGTGTCCTATTTATAGGCCTCATGGCCTGAGCGCTGCCGCCTCAAGCGTGGAAGCACGAGCGCATTCAAGGCATTTACTGCGCCTTGAGAAAAGGGACGGTTTCCCTTGGAACCGTGCAAAGGAAAAAAGTCTCCCTCATAAAAGGCACTCATGGCGCCTTGAAGAAAGGGAATATCCTCCCTTGGAAACGCGCGAGGAAAGAATATCTCCCTTGATCAGTGCGAGAGAAGAAGTAATCCTTCTCGTAACCGGCCCACGGCAGTTGGCCTCGGAAAAGCGACAGATGTTCCAGAGCGAACCTACCTAGCCGCGAAACTACCCAGACGCGAATCTACATGATTCTTCGGCGAATCTACATCCCAAAGCAGGATTGAAAGCGAAGCTAAACTCAACCATCAAGGCGACATTCATACTCCACACACCACCAATCAAAGCAGTTCAAAGTATTTCGAAGTCTGAGCTATTGCAGACTTTCAAAACTTTGAAGGGAGTCTTGTTGACACTTAAAAAAGACAAGATTCTTACTGGCCTGAACAATATCTAAACTTGTTGACATTTACAAAAGACAAGTGACAGACGAACTGAAGACCAGTTTTTCACCCATCTCCGAGGGACAGGGAAGCAACTTGGACTCCACTGATCCAGCAAGCAGACAGTGAACCCGGATTGTTTCTGAACAGACGTCAGCAGGTCTAAGGTGCTAGCACTTAGCATCACATGAGCCCAAAGGGATAGCCTCGCTTGAGAGGTTAGGATCATCCAACTCTGCCTTGAAGCCATTCAAAGCTCCGCCAGGAAGCTAACTTATAGCTTTGCCTGAACTGCTAGAGCGCAACTCCGCAGAGAGTTAACTTCGCTTGAAGCTACACAACCGCACAGAAGGATGTTCGGTATCTTTGCCACAGATGTTATCCAGCTCCGCTGAAGAGCTTTCTTCGGACTTCGCCAGATACTGCCTCCAGCTCCGCTATGAGTTCAAAGCGGGCAGCGCCGCTATCGGTCTGCTATGGTCAACCTTTGACCAATCAAATCTCCGGATGAGATCGGATCAATATCAAATCCAATCAAGATCAAATCTGAGATCAAATTTGGCAGTTGATTGCCACAATCTCTTGACTCTCCTAAAACGAGTAAGAAGATCAGGGGAAATCCTCCAACGATATGAAAAGGATCAAAACAGATCAAGAAGATCAACCGACCTGCCATTCCTAGCTTCGCAGAAGCTGATCCTAGCCTCGCAGCGAGGCTACTTTCTAGATTTAAACAGATTTGATTCAATCTGTTTCCATATCTTCAAGGGACGATTATACCCTTGCTCTCCTTGTAAATAGCCCATCAGGGGTACAAGGAGAGAGGAGGCAAGGATATCTCCAGAAACAAAGCTTTTCTGAGACAACACGCACAAGAGGACTCCACAAGCAGAGGCTTCTTCACGACGTACCGTGCGCTCTTGAATTCAGAGACTTTTAGAGAATTGCTTCTCTAATCAGGGTGCTGATACCCTAATACCTTCTTCTCAAGGAATCTCCGGAACCAGGCGAGAAGGAATTCCTAATTGAAGGCGGTTTTGAGAAGTAGTAAGAGGGTTCTACCAACCTTCTATTCTCTGATTCCCAGAACCAGGCGAGAAGGGAATCTCATCGCTCGCATCGTCAAAGGGACAAAGTAGTCGCGCGCTGACCAGACTCCTATTGGCACACTTCTCCAAAATCTCTGAGGAGATCTACTTGTAATCTTTTTAAGAATATTTATAATTTAGCTCCTCAACCCTTTTTATTGTAAGTTTTCCCCTTTTGCTAATCAATGGAAAACACTGAGACGCGGGTTTCGACCCTCGCGCCTTGACGCTGCAGTAAAGCTGGGACGCAGGTTTTGACCCTCGCGCCTTGATGCTGCAGTGATGCTGAGACGCGGGTTTTGACTCTCGCGTCTTTGTGCTGCAGTGCTGGCTATGATTAACCCTGCGTCTGGAGTTTAGACTCTACTTTTTGATGACTTGTCTTTAGTAATTTTTAGACAGCCTACAATTCTAACCTCGAAAAATGAGCAATCCTTCTCGTAACTGGCCGAAAGCAGTTGGCCTTGGGAAAGGGAAGATGTTCTAAAGCGAACCTATTCCGGAAGGCTCGGATGCGGAGCTACACAGACGTGAAGCTACCCAGAGTCGCGAATCTACACGATTCTTCGGTGAATCTATCCCAAAGCAGGATTAAAAGCGAAGCTGAACTCAACCACCATGGCGATGTTCGTACTTCACATATCACCGATCAATGCAATTCAAAGTATTTTGAAGTCTGAGCCATTCCATTGCAGACTTTTGAAAACTTTGAAGGGGGTCTTGTTGACACTTTAAAAAGACAAGATTCTTACTGGCCTGAACAATGTCTAAACTTGTTAACATTTACAAAAGACAAGTGAAAATAGGCTGATTGGTCCGAACAATGTCTAAACTTGTTGACATTTATAAAAGACAATCGATAGACAAGTTGACGACCAGTTCTGTACTTGTTGACATTTACAAAAGACAAGTGACAGATAAGCTGACGACCAGTTTTCATTCATCCCCAAGGGACAAAGCAGCAACTTGGACTCTACTATCCAGTGAAGCAGACAGTAAGCCCGGATTGTCTCTAAACAGACCTCAGCAGGTCTAAGATGCTAGCACTTAGCATCATATGAGCCCAAAGGGATAGCCTCGCCTGAGAGGATAAGATCATCCAACTTCGCCTTGAAGCCATTCAAAGCTCCGTCAGGAAGCTAACCTATAGCTTCGCCTGAAGTGCTCAGTTAACTCCGCAGAGAGTTAGCTTCGCTTGAAGCAGAAGAATGTTCGGTAGCTTCGTCACAGACGTTATCTAGCTCCGCTGAAGAGCTGTCTTCTGACTTCGCCAGATGTTTCTTCCAGCTCCGTTGCGAGCTCAACGCGGGCAGCTCCGCTGCGGGTCTGCTATGGTCAACCTTTGACCAATTAAATCTCCAGATGAGATCAAATCTATTCAAGATCAAGATCAAATCTAATCAAGATCAAATCTGAGATCAAATTTGGCAGTTGATTGCCATAATCTCTTGACTCTCCTAAAACGAGTAAGAGGATCAAGGGAGATCTTCCAATTATATGGAAAGGATTAAAACAGATCAGGAGGATCAACCGACCTGCTACTTCTAGCTTCGCAGAAGCTGATTCTAGCCTCGCAGCAAGGCAACTTTTCAGATTTAAACAGATTTGATTCAATCTGTTTCTATATTTTCAAGGGACAATTATACTCTTGCTCTCCCTATAAATAGCCCACCAGGGGCACAAGGAGAGAGATCAAAAAAAGAAGAAGAGACGCACACGCAAGGACGTACAGACGACCGCGTGCACAGAGAGAGAGGCTAAACAGAGATCTATTCTCTTGCTTTCAAGAATTCAGAGATTTTAGAGAACTGCTTCTCTAATCATGGTGCTGATACCCTAATACCTTCCTTTCTCCTAAGGAATTTCCGGAACCAGGCGAGAAGGAATTCCTAAGTGAAGGCGATTTTGAGAAGAAACAAGAGGGTTCTATCGACCTTCTGTTCTCCGATTCCCCGAACCAAGCGAGAAGGGAATCTCATCGCTCGCATCGTCAAAGGGACAAAGTGGTCACGCGCTGACCAGACTCCTACCGGCACACTTCTCCAGAATCTCCGAGGAGATCTACTTATAATCTTTTATGTTACTTGTAATTTAGCTCCTCGACCCTTTTTTGTAAGTTTTCCCCTTTGCAAATCAATGGAAAACAATAACATGTTTGAAAAACTTTACGAAAATTAAGAATACACAACTAGTTTTATGATAAACTTGAAAACTAGTACGAAATCCTTCAAGTAAGGAATAAAATAAGAATATATCATTGAAAATATGAAATTACACAATCATCGATACTCAAAGTCTATGGCACATAGAAAGCTCATGAAAATAAAAATCATGAGTAAACATCAAATAATATGAGTGTATAAAGTCATATAGTCAACAAAATCATGGAATAAGGCATTTAAGCTCAATATGAAATACCTTTATCAAAATCATTAAAACTAAATCAACTTCAAGGTATTGTATGTTTAGTCTAAACTAGAAGTATACATACATATCTAAAAACAAATGAGTCCACAAAGAATTTTGCATAAAGGCAAATGACTCAAGGTTATATATGTATACTTAAAGTTTTAGCAAAGTTAGCATATATATGAAGTTAAACTATATTATCATAAAAACATGTCCAAAATAGAGAATACAAGTTGAAATGCATTAATCATTAAAACTAGGCTATACTAGTACATCTAATGAGTACAAATGAGCAATTAAGTACAAACTTATAATAATCAATTTGTGGCTCAATAGATGTACAAATATATATACAAGTTTTATGAAAGTTACATTTAGACATGTAATCAAATCATGAAGCATAAAAATAAAACATAAACTAACATGATCATTATATGAATGCACATGTTAAAGAGTTATGATATACACGATAGTTAAACTAAAGTGAGAACATAAAAAGATGAATCCATAAAAACATGGGTGTATCTCAAATACTATACATGTATGTCAATAGTCTAATTATCATGGCATTTAACATAATAATCATGAAAAACATGAAAATCAATACATATAAATAATCAATGATATGAAAGCATGTAAACTAAATGGAAGTTAGAGATCGTTACCAAAATCATTAGGACTAATCTCTATATCTCCAAATCAAAGTGGTCCTCCCACCAAATTCCCCTTAAAAGTTATGCATCGAAAATAGTCACCATTAATCTCAAAACGCATCCACCTCAAGGCACCAATGCTCTCATGTTAAGCGAGAGCCCACACCTACATCAAATAAAATAGGAGTGGCTTTCGGTACCCATACTCTATTGGGTCCATGGGGGTTAGCACCTTTCCTAACCCAAATAAATCTATTTGCAAAATTTACATTATGTACTCTATCATAACAAAATCTTGCAAGGTGGCCCTTACGTCCACAATGTGTACATATGTACACATGAGCATACTTTGAATCATGTGTGTGAGCATGATGAGCATGTGTATGTCGTGGTTTGTGTGCATGCATATTTAAAACTTATTTTTTTTCGAAATATGGATTCTAACTGTGTGTGGTTCATGGCACATTGGCTCAAAGTGGAGCCCAAACAATCAACACTCTTCTTTAACAAACATATATTATTTTCAATAATAGAAGAAGAGGTGGAGTAAGCAATGGATAAGCTAGAAGGTGAAACTATACTAGCATGGCAAACATGTGAATCTAAATCATTTTTCAAAGTTTTATTATCCTTTGAAACCAAATCCAACTCTTTTGAAATAGAAATAATTTCCTTTTTCAAAGAGTCATTTTCTTTTAAAGTAAAATCAAGTTTTGAAGACAAAATTTATTTTTCTTCAAAATATCATTGTAATCATTTTTGTTTTCAAAATCTTTATTTTAATTTAGGGCAAGGTCAAGTTGGGATTTTAATGAGTCCCTTTCATTTGAAACTCATCCTTTTCTTGCAAAAGCAAATGAGGTTTTGAAAACAAATTTTCATTTTCTTCTTTTAATGTATAACTATTCTTTTTCAAAACTTTATACATTGAATCAAATTTTCACAACTTATAGCTAGTTCATTATTTAAAGCATGTGCATCCATGCACTCATTACAAGAAGAACTAGTACTATCATCTAGTTGAGTATCCGAATATACCTCAAGGGAGTCATTCCCTTGGACCATGAAGCAACGTTGGTCGGACTCTTCTCCACTAGATTTCTCCTCCTTATTGATTTGCGTTTGTAGCTTGGGAGATGTCAATATGTTCCACACTGTAAAGGCGAAATCATAATGAGAAACCATATTTAAATATTCTTTTCTAAGAGATTTTCTAATTGCCTTTAGGGCTTGTGCATTAGCCTTTTTATGCTTGCTATTTTCAAGATAAGATTCCCTGATAACGGCAAGGTAAACTTGGCAACCTATGGCTTTTAAATGCCAACTCATCCTAACCTTCCATATATCAATTTTAGAGACATCAAATATGGGAGGGTTATCTATGAGTCTGTGTAAACAAATAAGTGTGCAAATGCAAATACTAGATTAGCAAACCAAGATCTCACTCCTAGGTGGTTAAACCTAATATCAGGAGCGTAGGCTCTGATACCAATTGAAAGTATACCTAGAGGGGGGTGAATAGGTGTATGGCTAATATAATCACAAATAATACGGAATTAAAACTAAATGCAACACACTTAGTGTAACCAAAGAGTGTAGCCGAATTTCCGGTGAAGAGCTCTGGACTATCTCCTCTAAATTCCTCTAAATAAGAGTTGAGGTGCTATGTAAAGCTCTCTTGGTTGAACACAAGTATGGGCACACACAATCAATACAAGCATATATATGATATGAACAATATGATGCAATGCACAATATATGAGAGAGAGTTTAGAGATAGTGGATCAACCATAAACAATAAGATATGTTTTGAGGTTCGAGCACCCAGCTTTACGTCCCCGCCTTCACACAGAAGGATTTCCACTATATCGTCCACACAGGACTTCCCACACAGGGAACCTCCACTGAGAATTTGGGCAAATACAACTTGGGAGTACACAACTCCTCTCTCAACAAATACAATCTCTCACTAGAGGCTAGACACAAAGCCAACACAAGATCAACCTCTCACTAGAGGGATACCAACAAACTCAATCACCTCTACACTTAGAGGGATACCAACAACCCAATTGCACAACCTCCTCTACACTTAGAGAGAAAGGCACAAAGCCAAAGCAAAGGAAAGGGTTTACAATACTTGGTGATCTCAAAGACCACAAACAAATTCTTTCTCACAAAACAATGATCCTAATAGACAAGATAGATAGATAGCTCAAGTGTGAAAAAATAAAGAGTTTGAAAATTAAAATCACAAAGAAAAACTCTAGGGAAAAACTCTAGATAGAAATGTAAATGAAGATCAAACTAATTCCCAAAGACTTTTCTTTTCTTAATTTTTCTAACCCTTTAAAATAAATAAAGATAAAATCTTTAAGCCCAAAACTCTTTTAAAACTTGTAGCTAAAATACTTAAGAAGATCAGAATTTTTGCTCTTAAAATTGTTAGTTAAAATAGCTCAAAGAAGTGGGTATTTATAACCCCACAAAAATTCTGCCCGTTGGCAGCAGGAAAGGGTAGATTTGCCCTTCCGGTCGATCGCCCGGTCTACCGGCCCAACAGTCATTTTTATGACCGTTGTGCCACCGGTCGACCGCCCGATCGACCGGGACTAGATACAAAGAGCAGTAACTCTCTGCCGATCGACCGGCCGGTCGACCGGGGCCATTTCCAGAGAGCAGAGCTCTCTGGACGGTCGATCGCCCGGTCGATCGGCCCACCAGCCCATGGCTACGTGCACGTCGGTCGACCGGAAGCGGTCAACCGACTTCTGCCTCGGTCGACTGACTTCTGCCTCAATCGATCGGCAAACAGCCAGGTCAAACAGTTTTAAGGATTGAAAACTTGTCTTTTTACCTTTGATTAAATCTCATAAAATCACATAAATTTCACAAAAATCAGTTCTTATAAAATCTTTAAAATACAAATATGTGTGAATAAAATTCAATACATATTCTAAACAATTTGAACCATTTTTGTGTTCTTGAAAATTTGTCTTAAACCAAAAACCATATTTTCTAAAAACTAGGATTTTAAAATGGAAAACCTTTTCTCCAAAACTCATGCAAATACAGAAACATGATATTGAAACAACTTTTAAGCATGTTGTATATGGATAGAATCCAATATACATGAAAGATATTATATCTATATTTTTGACATGAAAACTAAGATCAGTTAAACCGAAAAACCAAAACATGAAACTTTAAACTTGTGTGTGTATTGTGAACTTGAACATATCAACACTATCTAATCTTTACACAAGATCTAAACACTAAACTAAAACTAAACAAACTGAGATCTTCTTGTAGAACTCCTTCTCCAAGTTGACTCGATCCAAAACGCGATCCAAAACGAGCTTGACTCCAACCGAGTACTAGATATGATCTTGACGCTCGAGCTCTTGAATCAACATGTGAAAGCTCCAAAACACCTTTGTTGAAACTAATCACCTACTAATATCTTGATCAAATATCTGAAACTAAATATCACAAGATTATTAGTAACTATAACTACATGAGTTAATCATCATCAAAACTAGAGTGAAGGGCCTCCTGGGCCTACAGGTTTGGGATCCAAGATGTTTGGGATGGCGCCAACGAAAATCTTTCTCATTCAGTGAATCACATCACGATCGATTGACATCAAGCCGACAGAACATAAGTGACATTATGATGCATGATGTAAATATTGAAGAAAAGATAAAGGAAAAATGTCAATTTTTAATCTTGTCACTCTTTTCTAGTATATAGACATGCACCCACCTTCAACTTAGAAAAATAGATCATATTTTGAAGTCAAGCATGCCTAAGCAATAGTTTTATACACTCTTCTTTCTGATCATTCCTCTTAAACCCAAAAATGGTCTATCTAGCCTGACTTTTTCATAGATAATGGTGCCATGTCTCCCTTCTCTTGTTTGATTGATCGCCGCTCGACCCAATGACAAAGGCACCCAAATAGGCATATGAGATAATTGAATGAGTTTATTTGATGGCTTATCAAGCCAAACTCATTAAAAAATGTTCGTGACGCATCTGTGTAGAACTTTTTCACTGTCTCCACATTCATATCAAGTAATGGTCATCAATCGACTCTCATGATAAGATGATTGAATGAGTTTATCTGATGACTTATCAAGCTAAACTCATTGAAGAAGGTTCGTGATGCACCTTTGCAGAACCTTTTCACTGTTACCACATTCATATCAAAGTGTAGTGACTGAATGAGGATCAAAGAGGACTCCACGAGGAAGGTTAATCCCTGGATAAAATCCCGCGGAATTCATATCCACCTCCTTAATTCCTAGCTCATCTGCGCAGTGAAAACTCAAGAGGTACACTAATCCAATGCCTCCGATGGCTAAAGGATAGAGGAAACAGTTGGTCTTTAAGCCAAACGAAAAATTCTCGACAACTCATCATGCTGAGGAGAATAGCATGGATAGCCCAACTCAAACGGTAGTTCGTAAAGGTATATCAAATTCGTTGATAAATGAGGGTTTACTAAAAATTCTAAGGGACCTGATCATACCTTCCCTTGCAAAATCCTTTACCAATTCCAATTCATGGAATGGTCAGATCACAAAAAAGCTGTAATTGTTTCCTTAGTGAAATAATCACAGATCAAGCTTGTCACATTAACATTATACCTTTGTCAACAAAACCAACATATCCCCAGTAGAATAGAATTTCAACTTGTCAATTTTCTTCAATAGAATGACGAGTCCACTTAAATTGCTCAAATCAAAAAAATTTTGGCCAAGTTAAAAACTACACTTCTGACCATAATTGCTTATATCGCAATACAAATCCCTGTTAAGTTATTATTATACCTATGACAGTGATTCTCTCAACTTTTGGGACATTCGATGCCAAGTTAAATATCACACCTCTAGCATCCATTTCATTATTAAGTTAAATACTACACTTATAACAGTGATCTTTCCTCTAGCTTTATCATCAAAACTGAGACGTTCAATGTTAAGTTAATATCATACCTCTAGCACACATCATTGTCAAGTTAATATCACACCTCTGACAATTCAATTTGCTCAATCTGCAAATCCAAACCTAGCACATTAATATTATACTTCTGACGGTAAAAATTTTCATAAATTCTTAGTAGATCAAACTTCACTTGTTATTCTCATCAATAAAATAACAAGTCCACAAAAGTTGTTTAAATAACGAAGTCAACTCCTGTCAAGTTAACATCATACACATCATACCTCTAACAGTAACCCTCTCAAATTTCTGGCGGAACTATCAAATTTTGAGTTGCTACATTAATCGTCACCTCTAGCAATTAAATTCAATCGCTGTCATTTGTCTGATTTTCAAAAAACAAAATAAAGATAAGATAAAGGTAAAATTATCTCTTTTATTATTCATATCAAAATTGTAAAAGTAATACATCTTATTCAATAAGATAGAGTGTTACAACAGAGAAAAAGGACAACAAGTTATTCTCGCTCAGCGAGAGATTTTATTTGGTTTTTGAGGTGTTGAATATCCCTTTGGCGTGCCTCTTCAATCTCGGCTAAAGCTTGGACCCTCAACTCCTCATCTGATAAAACCTTTTTAGTAGCAAGTCATGTATGAAGAGCTTCCAGCTGGGAGGACCGGGCGTTTAGTTCTTGTTGCACCCGATCTCTAGCAGCCTTGAGCTTCTCTGCCCTCTTCTTTTCATTGGCAAATTTTTGCTCATTATCTCAGATTAAAGTTTGTGCCTTAGCAATCACTGATCGAGCATTTGCGATAGATCCCTCTGCACTTTTAGTGATAAACTCTGACTGTCGGAGATTATCTATCAAGGTTTGATAGCTGGACATAGAGTCATCTAGATGACGAGTCTGTTCAGCTATCTGTTCCTCAATCTGTTTCCTTTGCATTCCTAAATAGCATGAAGGTCGCTCAATACTTGTTGTGCAATGTTAATTGGGCTGATATTCTCCAAGATCCTCAGTTCCTTCGAATACATTCCCAGTTGCTCTACCAGCATCTAGTGTGTTTTTGCTAGATCAGAACTCCCAGTTTGCCAAATATTCTCGATTTGATTCTCGAGAAGTGATTGTGCGAATTCAAAAGGACTTTGCCTAGAGAGTGCCAATTTTGAGCAATACGTCATCTTGGCAAAGAATTGCTCAATCATTTGGAGAGTCAACTCTTCCAACATATCTAAAGTTGTTGTTGCCTTCACCACAGGTATACTTCTAGATCCCGTCTCTATGACTGTTGATTGCATAAATTAGAATACCATATAGCTTACGGCTAACGGGTCATGTCCACGAGGAGCGATGCAACGCAAGTGTTCCGGTATTTTATGAAAAACAAGTTTTAGTGTTGGTATTTTTTAGATAACAAGAAGATGGAGAGTAAAGAAGTGATTCAAAAAAATTGAAAATTTAGAAAGTTTAATATGTTTTGAAAAAAATGATTTTTAAGAAACTTGAGAGTGATGTTTTCTATATTTAATAAAATAGAAGATTCGGGCTTACTAATTTTTACTCAACTCTAGATTTTTCTCTTGAAAGTTCAAATGCCTCAAAATGATCATAGGTAAAAGTTTAATCTTGTGTTCAAAGAGAAGTCAAGTAAAACACATAAGATAACTTAAAAAATTGGATTTGAGTTTTAAAAACGTTCTTAAGTTGAATGTTAAACCATCAAGGCAATTAAGCAAGCATGGGATAAGAACAAATTTTTATAAGAGATTAATTTTAAAGTGTAAGTCCAAAAATCAATCCAGCAAGGCTTAAACTAAGGCATTCAAATGATTTCATTGGGTCTTTTCACTAATACTGATCAACAGTAGAATTAGAGAGGAGAGATTAGTGAGACCAAAATGAGGAGATTTAGCTACTCATTACGAAGAAAGAACAAAGAATAGAATGAATTAAAAACATAGACAAACCAGTAAGATTGAATAGAGTTAAGAAAGGTGAATCTCCTTTGATTGTTATTTTAACGGTAAATTACACACTCTTTTTCTCTCTCTCATTTGTTGCTCGACTGAACTACAAAATAAAAACTGAGATACAACTTCTCATAACAATGATCTTAAACCTTAAAAATAAAGCAAGAAATTAATTCTAGTTTTCATCCCTTCTCTTCATGAATTTCTCAATATTTATAGTAAAAAACCAGTGGGCAGAGGCGTGAGCAGATAGGGGGAGCAAATGTTCCCCCTTATCCAATTACTTGGGGGGAAGATCTTGAGGATTTTGTCTTCTTTCCTTGCTGTTTGATCTTCTAATTTCGACAATTCCTCTGTTGATTTTGGTTTTAACCAACTTGATTTGTAATGATCTGACTTAACTGATTATTCAACTACTTTGATTTGCTCTGATACGCCCTGATTTGCCCTAATCTTTAATTTGAATTAATTTTGAGGTATATCAAAATTTAGACAAGCTTTTCTCTGTAGGAAAGTTTGGTATTTTACCAGGTTGAGAAGTCAGAGATGGCAAAGCCTCCGGCAGGTCTCCTGACCGAGAAGATTCCCCGGCTACAGATGTTGTACTCATAGGCACCCCCTTAATGCTGATCTTGAGAATTTTTGAACTCCTCAGTTCGGCCAGTTTTTCATGCGATATTTGAGGAGGTTTCACCTTCATTAAAATGGCAGCATCTGCGAATGTCATACGAGCAAGTGTTAGAACAAGATTTGCATGATGGAAAAGAAAAATAATGAGTGGGATAGAAAAGAATACCCTCAGTAGTAGTGGTCTCTCCGAGCTGCAGTTTCGTCTCCGGAGTAGCTATTGGCATTATCTCCTCTGTCATATTGGAGAATTTGCTAGCATCAGAAGGACAGGCTCATGGCCAAAATCATAGTCGTCCCTTTTAGATGATGTGGACAATAATTGAACCGAGGGAGCCTCGGTAATTAGAGTTTTGCCACCAATCGACCTAGTAGTCAGGCTGCATTCAGGGATCTTCAGGGCTGACATCATAACATTTGGTGAGACCAGTTGCATCTCTACTCTTTCTCCCGAAAACACTAATGATGCTGAAGTGATTTTCGGTTAAGGAGGATCATCAATTTTCACCCTTTTTATTTCCTCCCTAGCCCTTGGCTCTTTCACGGCTACGGACTCTTCAGCAATTATAGGCTCCTCTAAGACTTCTACCCCCACTGAATTGCAAGATTTTTATTATGTTGATTCCGATGACGTAAGGAAGTGTTTGAGACCAATTCTCCCTCTTTCTCGGACTCATCATCAGCAGAGAATATCGCCTCAAGGCCCTCTCTTGGTCTAGAAATTACTTGTGAAAAAGCTTCGACCCCGGACCTTTTCCATGCTTTCTTTTGACTTAAAGCACCTTCAGAGGAAGATGTTTGGGCCTGCTTTGCTACAACTTGATGGGTTTCTCGCAGAGCGTTCCTCTGCAGTTTCAACACCACGCTCTGACTCTTGGGCTGCTTCGTATGTATAAACCTCTTTCTTAGCCTCCAAATACGCGCTCATTCCCTTTTTGCTAATGGTCTTGGATCCCTTACAAGCGCTGTAGGTGGATTTGATAGCTTTGATGCATGAGCTGTTTATCCCGTAACCCAGCACCATTTTGGCGATGACATACCAGGTGCAAAAACTAAGGCTGGTATAAGAATTGGGTGATCATTGGGGAAGACTAAATGTTTACCATTCCTCCGGCCACGTGAAAATACCGAGTCGTACCCCTTCGAACAGATTCTCGCTAAAGTGAAGGCCAGCATTTGGATTCCCCACATAAAGCTGATCATACCCAAACTATCTGGCAAACTGACTTCGCAGATATGGCTCGAACATGCAGGTGTCACTTTGATGAAATATTAGATATCTGGCTCGAATATTGGTTAGCCAATAGAAGACATATGTCGATAAGGTGGCAAACCATCTAGGCCTGCGAAGTCCAGGAAGCGATCCCTGTACGATGTATCATGAATATCAAGAAAGCACCATACCAGCTGGTAGTTGAAGTCATTCTAAATGGTTTTCCTGATAAAAAATCTATAGGTATGTTACCAAGTTGAACGCTCTAACTTCTTCAAGAATGGCACAAAGTCTTCTGATGCATGCACGGCCATTATGAGGACTGGAAAATGCATAATATACCATGTCACTAAGTAGGTGTAGGGAAGTTTGACTCTGAGATTAGGCACCTTTACCTCAGGAGCACTATTATGATCAATGAGCACATTGCCCTCATCGCCTACTAGAGCTTCTATTTTGCAGAACATCTTAATTAACACCCGAAGCCCGCTCTGAGTGCACCCCATTATTGTTGCAAGAAGAGCAATATTTCGACCAAACGCCAATAGGACAGTTAGGTATACCACGCTGCCACAATAACTTCATGGGGTAGTGTCGGCACGACACACCGCTTCAACTACAACATCAGAAATCCAGCCAACAAAGCCTTGTTGGAAATAGGAGTATTAGATTGGTAATGAAAACTTTTAAAGAGAGTGCCCAATCTGAAAGTATCTTCATTCGACTCTGTGGTATACGAGGACGTTGATGCACTGATCCTCTTCTTAATCTTTGCATTCATGCTTAAAGATTGGCAAGTCAGTCGGTCAGCCTTATCTCCCAAACCATTGAAAATACAGTTCACCCAAGCCATCGTCTGACCCCTTTAGATCTCAAACTAGTGGTCTCGGTACAGATGTGAAAATGGCACAACACTTCCTAGTATGTCACATACACTAAAGGGGCGCTTTCCTGCATCATGTGTAATTCCTCGACCGACGGGACATATTCTGCGTAGGGGATGTCCCCCATCGCTAACCCGAAGACTTCATACATCTCATGTAGAGCAAACTCTATCTCTTCGACTGGGTGAAGAATGTGCACGTCTCCAGATTATATCGCTCCAATATAGTGAAGAAGTGATGATTTTTCTGCTGAATGTCATACTAAACAGTCCTGACCGTAGCATAATGGCTAGTCTGTATCAGCTCTTTCCTCAAGTCTTTAAGGACAAAGCCCACCATCCTTGACCACCAATATTTGTCAGAAGAGTGAAGCCATCCCAGTGCCCAGAATTTGCCTTTTGAGAAATCACCTTTTGTGTCCATGAATTGATTGATGAACATTAGTGCTTGACGAGGGGTCTCGCCTATTGGATACTTTACCTTCAACGAACCCGGTAGCAGTCCAACTACATGTCTGCCATATCCCACCGGGATTGCAGTATGATGAGAGATCCGCCTGACAGAAACTCTCGAGTACTCCTTTGTTAGTTTCCACTCCATCGATCAATGGAAGGAAATCAATTGAATGGATGACAAAGAAAACAATTTCTCCATATCCAAGAGTAAGAAACTACGTTCTCCAAGCCGACAAAGGCATTTGTAGCTACTGATATACATCACCTCTGCATCCTCATCAACAAAATCTCTGAATAGAAATCCGATTTTCTTAACAATGTATGGGCATTAGATTCAAATCTCGTGTATGTGATAAGCTCCTGTAGAGTCAACGAGCTAGCCCGGCTCAACTTGGTTTGTCGCTCCCGATTCTTCTCGATGAACGTCGGCACAGTCCTGCTAAATTTAGAGATAATATTCAGGACTCGGTCCACCCACATGGACAAAGTGACATCTTTTCTCTAGAGGATTAGAAGAATACCTCACTATAAAAAGAAAAAAATCAGAGGATTAGAAAAAAGCAGTGAGAAATATTAAAGTTTTGAAACTTAAACGCGAGGCTAATCACATGAGACCCGTGTTCAAAAAGATGAAACGCGAGGCTCACATAAAGCCCGTGTCTGAAGTTCACACTTATGAACTTCAAAAATTTTCTATGTCTTGAGACTTAAACGCGAGTCTCATAAATGAGATTCACGTCTAGAAGTCTCAAAACGTGAAGCTCGCCTGATTCACATTAGATATTTTTCTAAGTCTTGATACTTAAACGCGAGTCTCATAAATGAGACTTACGTCTAGAAGTCTCAAAATGCGAAACTCGCCAGACTCGGGTTTAATTCATAGGCGCGAGGGTCGCATTGACAAGATCGCAAAGATCACCAAACCCACATTTTGCTCATCAACGCGAAAGTCGTGTCCATGAATCTAATGCGGACCTGCGAGATCCATGTCGACTATTCAAAACTCCATGAAGAAGTTAAAGGGATGAAGCCTCTTCGTGTTCCTAGGGATGAATGCCATTTATGAACTTTCTTACCTGAAATAGGAGCTTCCTAAGGAGGAGCACCACTCATTTGGGTCTCAATAGCAATGGTGCTGGAGGAGAAAGTGATAGCCTTCACTTTTGGAGCCATATACACGGTTAAATCTTTCAAATGAGATTGGAAAAAAGCTTGAACCTTTATGAGTTCTTAAGAAAGGTCAAGAGCTTTTATCTTCAAACACGGGTCTGATTGAGAGAGATGAACAACCAAGTGAATTGACTATTAAAAGACTCGGGTCTTTTATAGACCTCCCAACGGCCGAGATACGTGGCGCATATCTCGAGCTAAAATCGAGCTAACATATGGCACTGAAGAGACCCGCATTTTCAATGACATCCACGTCCAAAATGGTCCAACGCGACCTTCACATTTGAAGCAAATGAAGCTCGCATCGGGAAGCTTCCAACGCGACTCCCGCGTTTCACGAGAGTCTTTCAAACAAGCTCAATGTGAGGCTCGCGTTCATAAACATCCAACGCGATCCCCACATTTCAAAGAAAAGACAAGAGTCACGTTTTCAATAGATGAGACCTGCATCTTCATTAACATAGGCCGCGTCTTTTGTTGCCAACACCATAGTATATCTCTGCTTCTACAATTTGTTCAATAGTACACTGACAAAAGCAATTGATAACTCTACCGGTTCAATAATACACCAATAAATAAATCAGAGCTCAGATAAGTTCTAAACTGTGTGTTTAGACAATCATAAAGATCTACCCTAGAAGCTTCAAGCAGTTTAATAGTATACTCACGAAGACCAGAATTCAGATAAGATCAAGCTCAGAATATCTCAAAAGATTATCAGTCTAATCATGGAAGTCCAAATCAACATAAAATCTAAAATATTCGAAAATCCATCCCAGTTAACCGCGAAGCTTCAAAAACTTTGGAAGAGGATCTGTAGGGTGTCTAAAAATCACTGAAGATAAGTCCTTAGATGAGAACCTCACTCAAATGTGAAGGTCACGTTTTCAGCTCACATGCGAATCTCGTGTCTAATAATAAACGCGGGCCTGAATCTGCCCAGCATTCCAACTTAAACGCAGAATCTACCCCAAATCCGTGTCTCAACTTAATCGCGATCCTACGAAGCCCGCGTTCCAACTCAAATGCAGAAGCTCAACCAAGCCCATGTCTCAACTTAAGCGCGAGCCTACGAAGCCTGCGTTCCAACTCAAACGTGAAGCTCAACCAAGCCCGTGTCTCAACTCAAACGCGGAGCTCAACCAAGCCCGCGTCTTAACTCAAGTGCGAGTAGGCCCGCATTCCAACTCAAATGCGGAGCGCAACTTAAGTCCACATCTCATCTCAAACACGAGACTGCGAACCCCAAGTTTCAACAAAAGAACAGAATCTGTGAGGGTCACATTTCTATTGTAACTGCCCCATTACTGAGTCAATTAACACCCAGGTAAAATGGAGAGTTAATCCCTGTTATGGAGGGATTCTAGGGACAATTCTACCCCTGAATATCTCTATAAATAGTCGTGGAAGCCATTGAAAGGGGGCAGCTTTTTGGGTGAAGGGGAGAATCGTTTGGTATTCAAGAGAAGAAAGAAAGAGAGAAAGAAAGAAGTTTTCTTCTTAAAAAAGAGAACTCCAAAACTTTCTGTGTCCAAGTGGATTGATCTTACATCGTTAAAACGATTCAAGAGAAGCTTGTCATTCAGCCGGTCAATGGAGAACAAGATTCACGCTCCATCACCATATGATGAACCTAATCTTAAATAAAGGGGAGATTTAAATATTCTCCCTCTTCTATAATCGGATTTTGATCCGTTATAATTTTTTTGAATTCAATAAGAATTTTACTTCGCATTTTTTTGACCAAACAATGATGATTTGTTTTATTATGCATTATTGTTGTTTTGTTTTATCTTCCCTGAAACTCAAGCTTTTTAGGGGGGTGTTGGAATTTTGAGTTTAATAATTAAATAAAAAGCTTTAATTTCAAATTTTATTTATTTATTTACCAAGTAATGTTTTACCAAGTCTCATTAGATCACACGTCGGGTGAAAAAATCTCTCAACTACTCGATTGTGTGATCATGAAAATCTATTGCAATTACAACTACTGAGGGTCTGAAGATTTTAAATACCCCTCCCTCCAATAACAAGGGACACAACTCATTTCTCTTTTTATCTTAAAAGGAAATCTGAAGCCTACTCTTCTTGAGAATGGCGTCAGTATTAAAAGAATTTTTTATCTTAATTTTTCTGGGCAACTTCTTCATTTGAACAGAGGCTCTGCCCACTGTCCTGGGTTAAGTGCTGGTGAATCTGGGGGATCCTTTACCACTAGGGGACAAGGCTAATTCAATGTCTGGATAAGGAGATGAACTTTTAATCTTTTAGGGCAGCGACATTGCGACTGCATTTCTCAGGCAAGATTCTTTTTGCTTTATTTTATTTTAAACTATAATTGTTGTTGCATGCTAAAATAATTATTGTTTTGTCTTAATTTAATCTTGTAAGAAAAATTGTATGTTTTTAAAAAATAGTATAAAATTTAATGCATGTCATTCATCTTAGAAAACCTATATACAGCGTGTATATAGTACATATTACTTAGTATTTTCTAGTTAGACTTCTTTCAAAGCATAAATAATACTACCATTACATTTACTTGATTACTTTTTAATTTGATTTCTATAGGGAGACAATATGCCATCGGAAGTTGGAACTTCGAGTGCTAGAATATCAAAGGCAAGAGAGGATGAAGATGAAGATGTTGTTGGTCTTTGATTCGCGGGTTTTGAAAAATACAAACTTTTGCATTGAGATTTAGAGATTATATTTTATTTCTATGTTTCTACTTTTAATTGGTGACAGTTTAGAGATATAAAACTTTTGATTTCATATGTGAAAATGGATCCATGTTTTTTTTGCCTAATTATATTGTTCTGGATATTTCATTTGTGGATGGTAATGATCTATAAGTTCCTTTATATGTTAATGAAATGCATGAAGACTTTTCTTTTGGCTTTCAAAAGTGTTATCAGATTTAGAATAAGGTATTGATTATACATTTATTTATATTTCAGACTATACAGGTGTTGTAATATGTTGGTCATGCGTTGTTGTAATATGTTTTTCATGATCTTGATGTACTCAATAAATATTATTGAAATATTTCTTGACAAAATTTTTTTGTCAAGAACAACATTCCTGACAAATATTTTTGTTGAGAAAGAGAGTTCTTGACGGAATTTTGACATAGAATTGTATATCAAATAATGGTTGAGATTGTTTTTCTCGATGATGTTTTTAGTCGGCAATAACATTTTTGACAAACATATTCTCGACAAAATAGATTGTCAAAATAACTATTCCCAACCAAAAAATCTTTCTGGAATATTCCATTAGGATTTCTTCTAGAAATCCATATTTTTCTCCGAATATCATTCGTGACAGTATTCCCAACCAATGTGTGTCAGGAATATGTATTCCAAACAAATTGCCAGTTATTCCGAACAAACAATAATGTCGGGAATACACCTATTTTCTCCTACAACTATTCATTACAAATTTAATTTAGAATACCTTAAAATTTTAAATTGTATTTTCTTGAAGCATATCTAAAACTCATCTAATTATTTTTAAAATATATATATAACAACCTTTTTTCTCTTGAAAGTAGTGTCTAATTAAAACTCATCTATTGTTTAAAAGAGAATTATATAACAATTTTTTTTCTTGAAATTTATGTCACGATTTCTTTTGAAATTTAAGCTTTTGTAAAACTATCATAAGGAATACTAAACATGTGCACTTAATGCTTATAGATCTAGTATATGTTTGAGTCAACATAGTTGGCATATTTTTTTAGGTCGATTGACCTTATAGAAAGTCAAAGGGATCCCCTGTCGGTTGCCTTTGCCAAAACCCCATCCCATCCAACAACTTAATCACACCATCCCCTAATTTTTTTCAACTCGTGCCCTATAAAAACTCAGATGCGGTTCATGTGTGTGAGCCACACACACGTATGATAAGCCAGCCAATTGAGTGATAGTACATGTCAAAGTTGTAGGTTACTAACGAGAAGTTAACTCCATTTCTCAATTAAGAAAATAAACAAAACAATAAGAGCTGGTTCGGTGTACTTTCGTACCTCTCCCCCTCAAAGTGGCAACATTATCTCTCCACTGCTTTCTTTTATCGCGTATTAAGATAACTAAGAACCCTAGACTGATTTATATGTATCATGTATCTTTTATAGGGTTAGCAATGAGTAGGGTAAGGATCGGGTATATGTCTTGCCTTTACCTTTATTCTAACGAGTAATTTATAAATCATATTTACCTACCATATGAGGTAACACTTAAAAAAAAAAATTTACCCCATAGGGTAAACAGATAAAACGGATAAAACACTTTTAATGACTAAAAATTATTTTATTCGAAGAAGAGAAGAAACAATATTAGAAAAAAACTATCATTTCAACAATTTTTGAAGCTTTCTCTTATTCATATTCTACTATTATATAAGAGTATATAGAGCAATAAGAAAGTATAATTTATTTAAAATTTTGTATTAATTAGTGCATAATTATTAAGCAAAATAAAAATATATGAAACAATAATTTACATTTTGCCACATATGAAAAAACTCATTAAATAATATTAATGGTTCACAAAAATAAAGACTGAGAAAGTGAAAAGAAATGATATATTATGCACTAGATTAATATTAATGATAATAATAATAATAATAATAATTTTATTATAAAGGGTAAACAAGTAAAACGATAGGGTAAGAAACTCTTGTCCTTACCCTACCATTTTAGATAAACGGACAAAAAGTTTTTACCCATACTCTTCTAGTTTAGTTAAATAGGTAACATATCTTTACCCTTATCTTAAATACTTGAGATAAACGAATGCAATTATTTAAACTCAAAGAAGTAATAAGTAGCTCCCAAAAAATAGAGTGTAGTTATTCATACCCAAAAAGTGATAAACTCACCTACTACTTAACACACCCATCTAATTGCTAAACATACCCCTCCAAATTTTACCATTTTCCCCAAATGTCCCTACTTTTTCTCCATCGCCAGCCTAGCCAGCCCCTCGCCGCCCTCTTCCCTCGTCGCCGTCCCCCACCCCCCCACCCCTCGTTGGTGGTGGTGGAAGAAGGAGGAGAAGAATGATAAAGAAATCGAGGGGAATAAAGAGGTAGAGAAAGGGGAAGTGGAAGATGAAGAAGAAGGAGGCGGTGACAGCAGCCCCTCACCCCTCGCCGGTGGTGGTGGAAAAAGTAGGAGGAGAAGGAGAAAGAAGGAGAGGAGAAGAAGGAAGGGAGAGGAGAAGAAGGAAGGGAGAGGGGGCGGCAGGGACTAGGGCGGTCCTCACCATGACAGCGTGGTGGTGATGGTTTCATTGCGGAGAAAGGGAGATAGGAAGGAGAAGGAAGAAGGGAGGCATTTTGGTTTTTTCCCTTACGGTTAAAACTGTCAACAAAAGAGAACAAAAAAGATGATAGTTCTGTAGTTTTGAGTGGTGGTGTTCTTCACTTTTGTGCGTGCGAATAACCGCACTCCAAAAAATAAGTTAGATTTTCTTGGACAGTTTTACTCTCAAATGAAAAGTCCAAAAAATAGAATTAACTTTTCAAATATTATAATTTTACCATGATAATTAGTTAGTATACCATATAATTAGTAAGTACACCGAACTCCTATAACCTTAATTCTTCTTCAACCCCAAACCTCTCTCTATTACTCAATCCAAAAACCTTAAAATTTTAGACTCATCTATCCTTAAAAAAATCACCCATTTTGTTTTCAAATAGTTATGGACAAGTAAATGACAACTTGAGAGCATTATAATGGTGAAAAGGTGAGTTTTCCCATTTAAATTTTTTTTTTTAAGATGGGACAAGGGAGGTGGAATTAATTTCAAATTAAGGGTATAACTCGATTTTTACACTTAAACTGACTGTGTAGAATATAAAGGTATTTTGGGTAATTTAGGGGGTCTACTAACTAATGAGTCTTTTTTATCATTTCTTTGAGTTTAATAATTGCATTCGAGATAAATAGGTAAGGCAAATGGATTTATCTTTACCCATTGTCACCTTAATCTTATATAGAACACCACAGACATTATAAGTTGTCTTAAATTTTATAAATTTTAGCAGTAAGTTCCTTCACAAAACTTGAACCATATATATGAACCAATTTATACCGAGAAAGTTAGGAGAATATATCTTAAATTTGTCCTTGTATGTTTGTATGGACTGGAGCTAACCCATTTTGTGGGAACAGATTTATCAAAATTTCCTTTTTTTTTCTTATTCAATATATTGTGAGAGTTAAGAACCATAGGAGGTAATTAATTTATTAATTTTAATAAGGAAGGTAGTTTAGAAGGGGTTCGGGTTAGCTCCTTCATGCGAAGGACCATCCGGTCCTTCGCACGAAGGAGTCATCCATTTGGGTAGATCTACGGCCCAGATGGGGAAGGGTAAACCCGCCCCCCCCCCCCCCCAACCCCCACCCCCCCCACACAAAAAAAAAACATTTGTTGAGCCCCACTCACAAAACACACTTTTCTTCTCATTGGACCATCCATCAATTATGATGGACGGCCTACATCACGTGCGAAGGAGCTTATCCTGCTCCTTTCCAGAGAGATAATGTTACGATTTTGGGGAAAGAGATGTTAGCAATTTTCAAAAATAGATTGATTGTATAAAAAAAAACTTAAGAGCAGAAGGAATAGATCGTACCTCTAGCATAACAATCAAAATTAAATTCTTATTGTAATATAATAAAGAACACTAGAATTTTTGGATTCGTTGGCTAGTCTATTCAAAATTTTATATCCATGAGAAGATGGGATCTCACAGACTTTTGCAGACTAAAGACCCTTATCCCTTAAGAACAATTTTCACACTTTACTTTTTCCATCAAAAGGACATATAAATAGGAGTAAAAATGGGTAATTGTAATTCCAATTAATGTGTCCCACATTTTAGGAAAAAATTAACTGTTGGTGGGTTTTCCTTTAAATTTCAAATGGGCGCTAAAAACTAAAAATTGGTTATTTTATTTAAATAAAATAAGATCTAACATTCTCCCACTTGGCACATAGAATACTTAACATGTATTAAAAATTAATACATTAACAAAATTTTTCTCTATATCCTTATACTCAAGCAAAAGAGTTTAAATCACATGAATCATGGCGGCAAGTCCTCTAAGATCAAGTATTATCTTTCATGTATTACAATGTAACTTTCTTATTTGAATGAGAACAATATGTAGGTCATATCTTTATGAATGAGCTTCCAAATGCTCATCCAAGGTCTATTTAGTATTCAAAAATGCATGTTGTCATTTTCTTGACTTTTTGTATGCAAACAGTAAATGAGAGGACAAATTTGAATCAACTAGAGTTTTCATATCGACCAAAAGCAATATGAACATTAAGAGTATCTCAATTAAAAAATAGAGCACTCAATTAAAAATAGAGCAGAGTCTCATATGCTCAACATGCTCCTTATAAGGCTTAGGTTGCAATCCTTTCGTCAAAGGATCCACAATCATCAATCTAATATTAATATGATCAATAGCCACCTTGCTTGATTTCATATTTTACCGAAGTTTTAAATACTTTATGTCGATGTGTCTACTACGACTTTAACTTTTATTATTCTTGACCAAAAACACTGCAGTGGAGTTGTTGTAGAAAATCTTCAATGATTTAGAGATTGAGTTAACAGTTTGAAGCCCTGAAACAAAACTCCTTAACCAAATAATTACTTGGGTATTGTTTCAAGTTAACTTTATCACCTTTTACAATTGGTGTTATACCAGGTGAATAATCCTTCACACGAAATCTCTCAAGAATTTTATGAAAGTACCCCTATAAGGGGTAGATAGGTGTGATGCTAATCAAATGTGGAATCAAATACAAAAATGCAATAATTAATAAAATGAATGATGCAAACAGTCAACTTAAATCAAGAAGTGAAGCCGGATTCCCTATGAAAGTCTCTAGAACTTCTCCTCTATATTTCTCTAGATAGTGAGTTGAGGTGCTCAATTGCCTTCTTGATTTAGAAAGTAAAAACTGACAAGTAAATATGATGTAAGAAATGAATAGCAAGTGAAATAAAAGTAAAAATACAAGTGCAAGCAATTGAAATAAAGTAAGAGTGAGAGAGAAAATAATTGCAAACCCAAGAGATTTGTTTCGAGGTTCGAGCACCAAGCTCTACGTCCACGCCTTCACCGCGTGAAGGATTTCCACTATCCACAAAAAAAAACTTTCCATAAAGGAGACTTCACAAAGGAACTATAATGGTCTACACAATACCGAAATACACAACTCCAACTCTTAATCGTCTACACAAGAGGTAGCACAAAGCCAATAAGGTTTACAAGCTCTTGGTGACAACAAAGATCACAAACAATCCCTTTTACAACTTTCTATAGTATTTGATTTGAGATGAAACTCAAAAAGTTTATGAAAGAGAAATTCAGTTGAGATGAAACAATTTAAGAGCTGAAAACTTGCAGAAATTGATTTTGAAATAAGAGCACTTGAAGTAAGAAAACTTGAAATCATTTTTTTGAATAAACTTGATTTTCCAAATATTTCTCAAAAAAAATTGTTAGTAATCCTTTACAAATGAACCCTATATGTAAGCAAATGATAAAACACTGTTAGAAGAGCCTGTTAGGTCATTAGGAGAGAGATTAACCCAAAAAGAGCAAATATACTCGTTAGGAAAAAAGTTAAAAAAACAGATTTTTAAAAACTAGCCGTCACTATAAATTTGACAAAACTAGAGTCGACCGGCTGGTCGATCGGTAGTTCAAATAGTTTGAACTATCCGTTGACGTTGGTCAACCGCCCGGTCGACTGACCTGAACCGAGACCAAACTAGCGTCAGTCAGTCGACCGCTCGGTCAACCGGCCGGTCGCCCGACAAACATGTATGGCATGCATAAGCTAAGGCCATAAATAGCCCCGAGGTTCGGTCGACTGCCTGGTCGACCAACCTAGCCTACAAACTTAGTTTTGGTGAATTTTGAAATTAAACTTATTTTTTAAATATTTCATAATAGTTAGAAAATATTTTTGCAATACAGAGGCTTTGGGATACATGTTAGAAATAGAATATATGAATTTGAAAAATATAGAACATATATCAAACACCAAATCTTGTGAAATACCAAAACAGAGAGAGGAAAAAAAACTAGATATCAGAACCCATATTTTGAAAACTTGTATTTGTGCGTGTGACTTCTTGAGCATCAATTCTACACACTATACTTTGAAAATACTATTTTCCTACAAGGTTCTACATAACTTCAAGCAATCTTCTAGTGGGCTTTGTTGTGACTCGGTGACAACAACCAACTGAGAATCTCACAAATCTCCAAGCACAAAGAACACCCAACAGCACAAATAATCACCAAAGAAAGCACAAAACGCAAACAACAACTTTAACAAGGTTCGGCCTGAATGCCTACGTCCTCGGGGCAATCCAATGGAAAGATTAATTACCAGGAAGATGATTACAATTGCTAACAGCCTCTTTGAATGTAAGAGAGCTCCAGCAAAATCCCTTTTCGCAGATACAAACCCTAGAGTTAAACAACAGCCTTAAATACACAGATTTCCGAAACAGCAGATTTTCACCCGAACCCGACTGTCGGTCGACAGGGCGGTCGACCGACCTCTTCTACCAGTCGACCGGTCGGTCGACTGGGTGCCCAACAGAGAGTTGCGCACTTACAGTCAGGTTCTACCGGCCGACCGGCGGCCGACCGGGTGCCCAATAGAGAGTTGGGCACTTACAGTCAGGACTGCGGTCGACCGGTCGGTCGACCGCCTTCTGATCCTGTGCACGCTGTGCATGTCGGTCGACCAACCAGCCTGTTTTCTGCTGCTGCTGCTATTTCCTGCTGCTGTTCTCTTTCGCCTTTCGTCGTCGACTTCATTGGCGATCACCTCGATGACCCCTCGGCAATCCATGTCAACTTCCTTAGCAATGTTCTCTCTTTCCAACAATTCTCCACCTCGGCGAAGATTTTCCAAAATCTGAGCCGATCTCCAACGAACCCCAGTCTTTCACCTGGCGAAATCGACACACGATCTCGGTGAAATCGACACACGATCTCGGCTTGGAATCTTTAGCTCAGCTATCCACTGGAAAACATCGTACATGCCTTCCCTGCACTTCACCTTAGGAGAATTTCCATACATGCCGATTACCAACATGGCTTCTACTCCACAACTTCACGACCTCACGAAGACTTCCTCACGAGCCAACACTAACTCTCTAACTGACCAGCTCTATCTAGTCTTCCTGTCTTCCACTGACGGTCCACCAAGTCTGTGTAGAGCCCACCCAACATCATCGGCTTCAACTGGATGCACACCACTCTTTATGTAAGCTCAACATCTTCTCACCGGAAGATCACATGTTCATCTAGATCATAACACCTCACCTCTACGTGAAGTCCAACTGGCCACAACACTTCACCTCTACGTGAAGCCTCTCCACCTCTACGTGAAGTTCCATCGGCCACACTTCTTCACCTCTACGTGAAGATCCAAACAGCTTCTCGAGAACCCAAATAGCTTCATACGGGTTGCATCAACAAATGGCTGCGCCTTTACGGCTGCCTACGTACCTTTGCCCAAAAGGATCAAGCCAACCGTAGTTCATTTAAATGAGCTTCATCAAGCTCAAGCACTTGCACCTCTATTTGCAGCAGTGAACCTGTCTGACCGAGTCATATGAACCTCTTCCCAACCATCATGGAGGACAACGGCCTTCAACTTCAGCTTGTCACAATCACAAGCTTGAGATTCATGCTTCTTTCCCCACAAGCGTGGTTTCACCTTTATTCCTATAGCTGCAAACAACTCGACATCTTCAACAATGTCATCAACCTGTTCAGCATCACCTTTGGTATCATGATCTCCACCCGGTGTCACATCCGGTGAAATCTCCTCTAATGTCGAACCAACTGGAGATGATGGAGTAGCATCAACCTCCACCCGCTGCGATCTTCCCTTGGTCTCCGTCCTCTCCACCTGCTGAGAGACGGTGGACTTCAACACTGAAGTCTCTCCAAAAGTAACATGCCTTCTCATCACTATCTTCTTGTCTTCGGGGTCCCACAACCTGTAGCTGTTTCCCTTGACGCCCAAATAGACAAACCTCTTTGCTCGCGGATTCACCTTGCCATTCTTGACACTGAAGTAGGCCGGACTTCCAAACTCCCGTAGCAAACAATGATCTTGAGCAGCTTCCCCAGACCAAATATCCAGTGTAGCTTTACCTCCAATCGCAGTCGACCTGTTCATGAGATGGCTAGCATACTCAGTCGCCTCAGCCCAAAACGACCTGTCTAATCCTGCATTAGACAACAGCCTCCGAACCTCCTCCAGCAAGGAACGGACTACATCTTTAGCCAACCCATCTGTACCTGTTGTGAAGTGAGTTGCAATACCTGTGTTCTGACCAAATCGTAGGAACTAGTACATGTCCTTTCCAACATTACCAATATGAAGCTCCTTTATCTTCCTACCTATCTGCCTCTCCATTCTTCCTCTCCACTTCACCAACACATCTAGGGCTTCACCCTTTGTCTCATGGGATATATCCAAACCTGCCTAGATGAACCATCAATAAATGAGATAAAGCACCTGTGACCTCCAAGCGATGTCGTCTTAGCAGGTCCCCATATGCACACGTGAACACAATCAGAAGACCTTCATTACGGTGAGTACTGGTGCTGAATCTCACCTTCTTCTTGTCCAGAACGCTGTGTCCACCTTCCAAATTGCAGGTAGCAGCACCTTCCATTTCCTTCTTTGCAGGAGCTCGCAAAGATTCTTCTTCTTCCTGTCTGACCTTTCCCTGCCAGACCTCCGGGCCACCATCATCTGAGGAACTCGAAGTCTCCACCTGACCTGTCATCATACTACCCTTCAAGTAGTAGAGGTTGCCTTGGCGGACGCCCTTCATCACCACCATCGAGCCCTTGATCATCCTGAGATCGCCATCTCGAACAGATATCACCATGCCCGATGCTTCCAAAGTGCCAACTGAGATAAGATTCCTTTTGAGCTGAGGTACATACCTCACCTCCTTCAACTCTTGAACTATCCCATCATCCATCTTGATGCGAACTGTACCCATCCCTTCTATATTACACGGATGGTCATTCCCCATGACCGTGTAACGTCCATCCAGCTTCTCAAAGCTAGAAAACCAGCCCTGTTCGGGCACACATGATAGGTGGCTCCGCTATCCAAGATCCACTCAGCACTATCTGAGTTACTAATAGTAGGGGTAGTAACCGAGAGAGAGAACACTGAAGAGTCATCATCCGATTCATCCGCCTGTGCGAGATTCGCCTCGGTCTTTGACTCCACCTTCTTACCTTTGGCCTTCGGGCATTCTGCTTTCCAGTGTCCTAATTCCTTGCACAAGGCACACTAATTCCTCTTCAGATTTCTGAAACCCGGCCTGAATTTAGATCTTCCTCTAACCTCCTTACCCTTCCGTGATGAACTTCTGCCTCTTACTTTCAGTGCTCCGCCGATGAGCTTGACCTAGAAGGATGTCTCTCTTTCTTCCTCGTCTCACAACTAGTCAGTGCAGACGACACTTCATCATAATCCAAGGTCTGCCTTCCATTGATGAAGGTCAGAGTGAATGTCTCATACTCCTCCACCGGGAGTGAGTTCAGAAAGATGATCGCCTTATCTTCTTCTTCTATCGTGACATCCACGTTTACCAAGTCTGTAAGAAGCTTAGTATATCTGTTGACATGTTCATTTACTGTGCTCCCCTTCTTCATTTGAAAACTGTACAGCCTACTCTTAAGCTGCAACCTAGACTCCACACTCTTAGTCAGGTATTTCTTAGTAAGGGTGTCCCACAGCTTCTTTGCCGACGTCTCATGTTATGCAAGATATTTTATGTCTTGCAACAAACATGAACGTATCAAGCCACATGCCGACCTGTTCATCTTTGCCCACTCTTCATCAGTGGTCGTGCTCTTCTTCTTTTCCAATAGGAGAGTGTCCTCGAGGTTTTGATGCATTCAGTGCATCCATAACCTCACGTCTCCACATCCCGAAGTTATTAGTGCCATTGAACTTGACAACTTCAATCCTTGGGTGAGAATTCATTGTCCTAGCCGAAACTATTTCTTCTGCCATTGTGATTTCTTTGATCCTCTAACTATGCGGAAAATCAACCAACTGAAATAGATCTATACTCTGATAAAAATTGGATTTTTACCTTTCCCTTGAAACCCTAGATCGAGTTTCACTTCTGATCTACTTCAACACAGATTCCACGAGCCCTTCTAGCGTCCTCCTGAGATCGACACACGATCCCACGAACACCAATACCTCTGATCTGAGATCGACACACGATCTCCACCGGATCAGATCTCGAGCCCTCCGAATCCTCAGAAATCCCAAGCGCAACCTAGATGGCTCTGATACCACTTGTTGTGACTCGGTGACAACAACCAACTGAGAATCTCACAAATCTCCAAGCACAAAGAACACCCAACAGCACAAATTCACCAGAAGAAAGCACAAAACGCAAACAACAACTTTAACGAGGTTCGGCCTGAATACCTACGTCCTCGGGGCAATCCAATGGAAAGATTAATTACCAGGAAGATGATTACAATTGCTAACAGCCTCTTTGAATGCAAGAGAGCTCCAGCAAATTCCTTTTTCGCAGATACAAACCCTAGAGTTAAACAACAGCCTTAAATACACAGATTTCCGAAATAGCAGATTTTCACCTGAACCCGACTGTCGGTCGACCGGGCGGTCGACCGACCTCTTCTACCAGTCGACCGGTCGGTCGACTGGGTGCCCAACAGAGAGTTGGGCACTTACAGTCAGGTTCTACCGGCCGACTGGGCGGCCGACCGGGTGCCCAACAGAGAGTTGGGCACTTACAGTCAGGAACTGCGATCGACCGGTCGGTCGACCGCCTTCTGATCCTGTGCACGCTGTGCATGTCGGTCAACCGGTCCGGTCGACCGACCAGCCTGTTTTCTGCTGCTGTTCTCTTTCGCCTTTCGTCGTCGACTTCATTGGCGATCACCTCGACGACCCCTCGGCAATCCATGTCAACTTCCTTAGCAATGTTCTCTCTTTCCAACAGGCTTCTCCAAAGAGTCAATCTTGATTGCCCTAGCTTGATCTCATCCTTGAGTGAACTTGAGACTTCAATACTTTTTTTTGGAGGAAGAAACACTTTAAATCCTCTCGAACCCTGAAAAATACTTAAACACTTGAACTTTATTAGTACTAAATAACTACATAAGTTTTGTTATCATCAAAATAAGAAACTGGTGATTGTAATCTTGGGCCAATATTTTATTGATATAAGTTTCTTGAAACAGTCCTAATATTTCTTGAGATCTGTCTATGTCAATCTTTATGCCAATAATATAAGAAGTTTCACCCATATCTTTCATGTCAAACTGTTGAGAGAGAAATCGCTTCACTTCATGAAACAAGCCCAAATCACTTGAAGCAAGCAAAAATATCATCCACATACAGAACTAAGAAAATCATTTTGCTCCACTGACCTTATGATATATATACTGATCCATAACATTCTCCATGAAACCAAATAAAGAAATAACATTATGAAACTTTAAATAGCATTAGAGGGAGGCCTATTTTAGTTCATATATTGATTTCTTAAGCGTGCAAATAAATAATAAAGCTTAGTAAATATGTAATGATGCAAAAATGGAAATTTTACCTATGTAAATTAATCCAAAAAAATCAACACATCATCACAACCTTTTCTGTGGGCATAGATTATGACACCCAATATTTCTTTTAATGATTACTTTATAATAGGACTAGCGTTTTATTTTTCATACAAAAACTTTCTAGACCTGTGGGTAACTAGGAATTTTTTGTGTACATAGTCCACAATCTCATTCTAATTAAACACAAATATAATAATCACCATGTGGGGTAATCACTATATTTTCATATTTAATTACAATTGTTGATGCCACAAATGTATCTGACTAAATTAAATTTTCTTTGTCACTTAACATCATCATAATGAAGAATGTTGTGACAATTACTTAATCAATCAAATGTTACTTTAATATGATATCAAATTGACTAAAATTAATGTAAATAATGTGTACGTAGTGATTCCACATACTACGTAGAAAAGAGGAACTTAGTCCATACATGTTATTCATATCATTCAAAAATTCAATTTAACTCAAACAGATTAATATGAGAATTAAGTAACACATTTTTCTTGAGATAAATTTGCTATTTAATTTCATATTTATCTATTTGAGATAAATTGAATTTTTGAATGATATGAAAAGCATGTATGGATTAAGTTCTTCTTTTCTAAGTAGTATGTGGAATCACTATTTACACATTATTGGCATTAATTTTAGTCAATTTTGATGTCATATTAAAGTAACATTTTACTAATAGGAATTGCCACAGCATTCTTGATTATGATGATTTTGAAAAGACACCTAGAGGGGGGGTGAATAGGTGTAAATGCTAATCTAAGACTAAATGAAAAACTTAATGCTCTAAATGTGGAAGCTAATGCAAATGTTGCACAAACTAATACAATACAACAAGTGTAGCCGAATTCCCCTTGCGAGGCTCTGGACTAACTCCTCTTGATTCCCCTTGAAATGGGTTGAGGCGCTATGTGAAGCTCTTGTTGGATGAGTATAAGTTAGGCACACACACACAAGCAATCCAAGCAATGTGCACACACAATCAAGCCAAGCAATCAAGGATATAGCAATATGAATCATGCAATGGCAACACAAGCAATGTATATAATATGCTATGGCAATAAGAATGATGCTATGCACAAATATAAAGTGAGAGAGAGTTAAAGAGACAAGTGGAGCAAACGCAAACACAACTATATGTTTCGAGGTTCGAGCACCTTGCTCTACATCCCCGCCTACACCACCGTGTAGGATTTCCCAATCCACTATAGGAGTACCAAACTCCTCCCTCAACCTTACAATGCCACCGAGGCAATACAACCACAATCCACCTCTACCGAAGAGGGATACGGCCCGTAGCCAACAACAAACACCACTACCTCTACCGAAGAGGTTTACAACACAATCGCCTCTACCAAAGAGGGATCCAAACCAATACCACTCCGATCACCTCTACCGAAGAGGGATTCACAAAAGCAAGGAGGGTTTACAATTTAGAGGCCACAACAACAACCTCAAAACTCTCTCTTTTCTCTTTTTCCACAAAAACAAGATCCTAATAGTTTAGGATAGAAGATATGGCTCAAGTGTGGAAAATTAGGTGTTTTGGAAAACAAGAACACAAAGAAAATACTTGGGAAAAAAATTCTTGTAAAAGATATAGAATGGAAACCAATACAAATATCCCAAATCCTATTTTCTTTGATTTTTCCAAAACCTAAAACAAGATGAATGAATCCTTTTTGCACAAAAAACTCTTTTGAAAACACTGTTAAAACACTAGTAAAGGTCAGGAAATTTTGGCATAAAAATCTTGAGGAGAAACTCCAAACAATGGGGTTTATATAGGCCAAATTCAAAACTAGCAGTTAGGCTGACGTGTCAGCCTGACAGGCCTGGCGGTCGACCGTCTGGTCGACCGTCAAACGGTCAAAAATATGACCGTTGACAGCTGCCGGTCGACCTGGCGGTCGACCCAAACAAACAGAGACCAATCTGGTCACAGTCGGTCGACCGCACGGTCGACCGTCTACAGAAACAGCCGACGTGCACGGTTTTGTGCACGTCCGGTCGACCGGCCGGTCGACTGGCCGCTTGTCCCGGTCGACCGTCCGTGTCGACCGGCCCAGCCTGGCAGGCAGCAAAATGGGTCAGATTGGAACACATTTGTCGAGCTGAAAAAGTTCGAATTTGGGAATAAGTATATAGTATAAAGTTGTAGATATTGAAGTCTTCTTTCTAATGCAACTTAAATCAAATCAATATCAATTTATATGAGAAAGTTATCAACAAAATACTGACAGGTGTCAAAACAGAACTGTAACCTGTTTTCAGAACAAGGACAGATTTCAACCAAATATTTGATAACTTTAAAATTAGAATATGAAAAAGGTTATTAAATAAGAAATTTAGATCTGAAAGTTATCTTTAAAATGCAAGTTAAATAATATTATTTGAATATAAAAATAAAAAGTTATGATAATAATTATAGAAGGGTGTCAAGCAGATCTGTAGAACTAAAAACCGGTTCAAATCCAAAACCCGATACATGTATTTGAAATCCAAATCCGATTCAATCAAAAACCAAACATATTGAATTTATGTGTGAGTATTGTGAACTTGAGCATATCAACTATACTAAACTTTACAAATGGATCTAAAACTCACAATCTAAACTAGGATACCTAAGTCTTTTCTTGATGATCTCCATCCTCAAGTAGACTTGCTCCCAAACGCGTGATCCACCGAGTGCAAAGGAAAGATCTTGAAGCTTGAGCACCGGAATCACCATGATAAGCTTCTAAACTCCTCTTGTTGAAGCTATCACCAAACTAATATCTTGCTAATGATCTGAAACTTAAAATCACAAGATTATTAGTAAACATAACTACATGAGTTGATCATCATCAAAACTAGAGTGGAGGGCCTTTGGGCCAACAATCTCCCCCTTTTTGATGATGACAAAACTCATGGAGTTATATATGCATGGATTAAAGATAAGCTTCAAAGAAGCTCCCCCTTAACTCATGCATAAACAAATAAACATTAAATATGCAATGAATGACAATGCATATAAACAAGGTGCTCTAGATATCAATGAAATATTCAAAATAAAATATGTTTCTAGATACCAATTCAAAATAAAACAAGACATGTAAACATGCTCTAAATACCAATTAAACTAATTAAACTAGATATCAATTAACATCATATATGCAAACACAACAAATACTCCCCCTTAAGCAAGGAAGACATGCATAACAAATACTTCTCCCCCTTAGATAAGGAAGACATGCATATATAAAACACAAAAACACAAATACTTCTCCCCCTTTTTGTCAATCATCAACAAAGGGGTATAAAACATAAAAACAATTTTCTCCCCCTTTTTGTCAAAAACAAAAGGATTAAGAAGGGGTAATCAAATCATTCATAACAACAATGATACCAATTCAAGATAAGACAACAAAGTGCATATTGATACCAATTTGAAAAGTAAAACATGTAAATCAATCAAGAATACATATCATTTTTTTTAAATTTTAAGACAACTTGATACCAATTGATAAGCAAACATATAGCATACCAATGATATCTAAACAATCTTGATATCAATAGAAAGTATTTTACTTTTAAGAGCATATGATACCAAATTGAAATTATTTTTTTTATTTAAAAATTCATTTTTTTTTTTTTTGAAGTCATAAAGTGTGGGAGTGGAAATCAAATACCAATTGAAAAATAAGAGATTCTAGTTTACTCCCCTTTATGAAATACCAACAAAAAAAAACATGCATAGGCTTGAATTAAGATGCCAATTGAAAATTAAATCAATTGAAATAAAGGTAAAAATCAAGCTCTAGCATAAACAAGATTTGTGCTTAAGATATAGAGATATAATAGCACAAATAAAAAACATGTATATGTGTATGAAATAGAATGAGTATCAATCACTAATAGATGATACCAATTGATAGCATACATACACAATAAATAAATATGAGTATACAAGAAGAATCAAATTGATACCAATTGAAATAACAATAATAATCATGGTATAACTCATATCACAACGAAGAATACGAACTAGTTAAAATGGAAAGTTTTGTAAACTAGTACGAAATCCTTCAAGCAAGGAATAAAACAAGATTATTTTTCATAAAATATGAAAATCACATGATAATCATCACTCTAATCAATAAAGCATAATTTTGACTCATGAAAACAAAACATGAGCATGGCAATAAATATGAGTGTACAAGTAAAATGTGAAGACCATAATCATGAAAATTTGCATTAAGCTCTTTTTAAATTCCTTTAAACAAAAATTCATCAAAAACATGAGAATCGTAAAAACTACTTAATCTTCAAGGCATATGTATGTCTAGTATAAACTAAAATATACATACATATCCAAACTCAACGAGTCCACAAAAGTAAATGCATGAAGGCACGTGGCTCAAAAGGATGTATATGTATAAGATTAGTTTGAACTAGATAGACATATACATGAAGTTAAACATGAATACATGAGACATGAAAAGCTAAAATTTTCTTTAAAAACCAAGTTCATTTCAAGGTATATGTATGAATTGTCAACACACTAAGTATACATACATATCCCTAAACACAATTGAGTCCATTATATATAGATTTGCATGAAAAGCAAATGACTCAAGGGGTAAACATGTATATCTTAATGTTTGGCAATACAAACATATACATGAAGTGAAAACACATGATTTTTCAAATAAATTCAAAAATAAGAATACAAGTTTAAAATGTATGAATCATCAAAACTAGACTATACTAGCACATCTAATGGGTACAAATAAGCATTCAAGCCCAAACATATATAGATTTGTTTGTGGCCCATTCTATGTACAAGTATAATTCCTAGTCTTAATGAAAACTAACATCTAAACATGTAATCAAAAACATGAAGCATCAAAGCAAACACGAATATCATATTGCTAAATAAAACACATACAAAATTCATCAAACTTCTTTTATTTGAAACAAATTTCTAGGTATATGTATGATTCATCCAAATCTAACAATATACATACATATCCCAACCGTAAACGAGTCTATTAAAAGTATTTGCATGAAGGCAAAAGACTCATGGGTATACATGTATATTTATTAGTTTTGAATTCAAATACATATACATGAAGTAAAAGTATGAAAATAGGCATAGCAAGTATAAATGAAGGAATCATCAAAACTAGCTTATACGTGTGCATGTAGTGAATACAAATGAGCATGAAGTTCAATCATATATAAATTGATTTGTTCTCACTATGTGTACATGTATACATGCATGTTTTGATAAAATCTACATCTAAACTAGTTTATACCACATAAAGCATAAAACAAAAAAATCATCATGAGAAAACTAAAACATGATTACTATGTAAATTCACATGTATTAGATTCATGATGTACATTATAGCTAAATAAAAGGTGAAACACTAAATATGGGTTCATATAAGCAAGTGTGTCTCAAATACTATACATGTATGTCAAGGATCTAATAAACATGGCATGTACATACTAATCCATAGACAATGAAAATATGCTATAAAATAAATGAATATGAAAGCATGTAAACTATAATAAGGAGTTAGGAATTGTTACCAAAACCTAGAAGGCAACTCTCCTTGTCTCCAAAATATGGTGGTCCTCTCCACCAAAACTTCCCTTGAAAGTGATGCATCCAATTGATTTCCATGAAGCTCGGAACGCATCCACTTCAAGGTGCCATCACTCTCACGTCATGTGAGAGCCCACACCTACATCAAAATTCTTAGGGGTGGTCTTTGGTACCCATACTCTTTTGGGTCCATGGGGGTTAGTACCTTCTCTAACCCAAACAAATTTCTTTGCTAAATTAGGAGTACGTAATCTATCATAGCAAAATTTAGCAAGGTGGCCCGTACGACCACAAAGAGTACAAGTGTACACATGAGCATACATGTGTTGATGGTGTCCGTGAGGAGCATGTGTATGCCGTGGAGGGTGTGCATGCATAAAGTATGGAACTTATTTCTTTCGAACCAAGGATTCCAAGCGTGTATGGTTCATGGCACATTGGCTCAAAGTGGAGCCCAAACAATCTACACTCTTCTTTAGCAAACAAATATCATCATTAATCCTAGAAGAAGAGGTACATGCATTAGGTAGACTAGATGAAGAGGCTACACTAGCATGGCAAACATGAGCATCAATCTTATTTTTCAAAACTTCATTTTTCTTCAAACAAACATCTAAGTCATTTGAAATAGAAGTTATTTTATTTTTCAAAGCAACATTCTCTTTTAAAACAAAATCAATTTTTGAAGACAAATTTTCATTTTTCTTCAAAATAACATGGCAATCATTTTTAGATTTTAAAAATTCATTTTCTTTAAGTGCAAGTTCTAATTGAGATCTCAATGAATCCCTTTCATTATAGACCTCAACCTTCTCTTGCAAAACATTATCAAGTCTAGAATGCAAACTTTTATTTTCTTTTTCAATTTCTAGACTTTTCTTTTTCAGAATTTTATACTTCTCAATTAATTTTTCACACACATAGATAGTTCTTCATTTAAAGCATGGGGATCAAAATTATCATCATATGAAGAACTAGAGCAATCATCACTATCTAAGTGGGGTTCCGAATGTACCTCAAGGGAGTTATTCCCTTGGACTATGAAGCATTGTGACTCGGAGTCTCCACTAGATTCCTCCGGTTGATTTGGCACTTGAAGCTTGGAGGTGGTGGTTGTTGTCAATTTGTTCCACACTACAAAAGCGGAATCAATGTTAGAAACACATAAAAGATATTCTTTAGGCAAAGTGCTTCTAATGGCCTCTAGGGCATGTGCATTGCCCCTATATGATTGCAATCACCAAGATAACATCTCTTGGTGGCGGCAAGGAAAACATGCAAACCTAGAGTCTTCAAGTACATGGACATCCTATACTTCCAAACAACAATGTTGGAAGGGTCGAAACTAGGTGGGGTCATGAAGTCCATGGTAAAACTATATGTGTGCAAACAAACAAATGCAAACAAGATTAGCAATCAATGGATCTTACTCCAGGATGTTAAGCCTAAGTATCAGGAGCACTAGCTCTGATACCAATTGAAAAGACACCTAGAGGGGGGTGAATAGGTGTAAATGCTAATCTAAGACTAAATGAAAAACTTAATGCTCTAAATGCGGAAGCTAATGCAAATGTTGCACAAACTAATACAATACAACAAGTGTAGCCGAATTCCCCTTGCGAGGCTCTGGACTAACTCCTCTTGATTCCCCTTGAAATGGGTTGAGGCGCTATGTGAAGCTCTTGTTGGATGAGTATAAGTTAGGCACACACACACAAGCAATCCAAGCAATGTGCACACACAATCAAGCCAAGCAATCAAGGATATAGCAATATGAATCATGCAATGGCAACACAAGAAATGTATATAATATGCTATGGCAATAAGAATGATGCTATGCACAAATATAAAGTGAGAGAGAGTTAAAGAGACAAGTGGAGCAAACGCAAACACAACTATATGTTTCGAGGTTCGAGCACCTTGCTCTATATCCCCGCCTACACCACCGTGTAGGATTTCCCAATCCACTATAGGAGTACCAAACTCCTCTCTCAACCTTACAATGCCACCGAGGCAATACAACCACAATCCACCTCTACCGAAGAGGGATACGGCCCGTAGCCAACAACAAACACCACTACCTCTACCGAAGAGGTTTACAACAAATCGCCTCTACCAAAGAGGGATCCAAACCAATACCACTCCGATCACCTCTACCGAAGAGGGATTCACAAAAGCAAGGAGGGTTTACAATTTAGAGGCCACAACAACAACCTCAAAACTCTCTCTTTTCTCTTTTTCCACAAAAACAAGATCCTAATAGTTTAGGATAGAAGATATGGCTCAAGTGTGGAAAATTAGGTGTTTTGGAAAATAAGAACACAAAGAAAATACTTGGGAAAAAAATTCTTGTAAAAGATATAGAATGGAAACCAATACAAATATCCCAAATCCTATTTTCTTTGATTTTTCCAAAAACCTAAAACAAGATGAATGAATCCTTTTTGCACAAAAAACTCTTTTGAAAACACTGTTAAAACACTAGTAAAGGTCAGGAAATTTTGGCATAAAAATCTTGAGGAGAAACTCCAAACAATGGGGTTTATATAGGCCAAATTCAAAACTAGCCGTTAGGCTGACGTGTCAGCCTGACAGGCCTGGCGGTCGACCGCCCGGTCGACCGTCAAACGGTCAAAAATATGACCGTTGACAGCTGCCGGTCGACCTGGCGGTCGACCCAAACAAACAGAGACCAATCTGGTCACAGTCGGTCGACCGCACGGTCGACCGTCTACAGAAACAGCTGACGTGCACGGTTTTGTGCACGTCGGTCGACCGGCCGGTCGACTGGCCGCTTGTCCCGGTCGACCGTCCGTGTCGACCGGCCCAGCCTGGCAGGCAGCAAAATGGGTCAGATTGGAACACATTTTTCGAGCTGAAAACGTTCGAATTTGGGAATAAGTATATAGTATAAAGTTGTAGATATTGAAGTCTTCTTTCTAATGCAACTTAAATCAAATCAATATCAATTATATGAGAAAGTTATCAACAAAATACTGACAGGTGTCAAAACAGAAACTGTAACCTGTTTTCAGAACAAGGACAGATTTCAACCAAATATTTGATAACTTTAAAATTAGAATCTGAAAAAGGTTATTAAATAAGAAATTTAGATCTGAAAGTTATATTTAAAATGCAAGTTAAATCATGTTATTTGAATATAAAAATAAAAAGTTATGATAATAACTATAGAAGGGTGTCAAGCAGATCTGTAGAACTAAAAACCGGTTCAAATCCAAAACCCAATACATGTATTTGAAATCCAAATCCGATTCAATCAAAAACCAAATATATTGAATTTATGTGTGAGTATTGTGAACTTGAGCATATCAACTATACTAAACTTTACAAATGGATCTAAACTCACAATCTAAATTAGGATACCTAAGTCTTTTCTTGATGATCTCCATCCTCAAGTAGACTTGCTCCCAAACGCGTGATCCACCGAGTGCAAAGGAAAGATCTTGAAGCTTGAGCACCGGAATCACCATGATAAGCTTCTAAACTCCTCTTGTTGAAGCTATCACCAAACTAATATCTTGCTAATGATCTGAAACTTAAAATCACAAGATTATTAGTAAACATAACTACATGAGTTGATCATCATCAAAACTAGAGTGGAGGGCCTTTGGGCCAACAGATTTAAGTGAGAAAGAAAAATTTAATTTTAGCCATATATATTTATGACAACAACAATTATAATTTAACATGAAATATAGTGATTAACCCCACATTGTGATTATTATATTTGTGTTTAATTAGAATGGGATAGTAAATTATGTTCAAAAAAATTTATATAGAACTGCAGAAAAGTCCTTGAATTCAGATTTTATTTTCAGGACAATCATAAAATGTAAATTGCATTTGCATAAAGTTACTAGAATATTAAGAATAAGCCTAGAATTCAAACAGAATTAAATTTTTAGTATAATTCTATTTTCGTCCTTAAGTCTTTTATATAATCAATCTATTTTGAAAATTGCTAACAAGAGAAACATTTATACAACGAACCGGCGCCAATTATTTTGGTTTTTTAAAAAAATGAGAAACGGTATTAACTTCTACCATTAGCATCGGACAAATTTGTTATGTGTCATCACCTGATAGAGCGGCTTTATCGTATGTGTGGGGTTCACAGACATGAACTGAACCCTAAAAACTCGACCTCCCCTTCATTTTCAAATCAAATATTGGGTGGCCAATAACTCATTGGCCCATTCCGAGCAACAATATTTTGCTTGGTGGAGAAAAAAGAGAAAAAAAGGGGGGAAAAGAAATGAAATTCCTTCCTCCCTATTAATAAAATTCATTCCTTGATTCTTTATATTTATTTTACGGGCTATAGCCATCAGCGGCGACAGCAACAATGTCGAATAAGAAGAAGATCTCCATAATCGGAGGCTCCTTCGTGCTGGTCGCTGCCGTGGTGGCCTGCGTGGTGGTGGTCGTGGTCAACAACAACAAGTCCAGTGGCGATGGTGGCACGAACAAGTCCAATGCCGCCCGCATCACCGATCTCTCGCCCTCCGTCAAGGCCATCAAATCCATCTGCAAGCCGGCCTTATACCCGCAGACCTGCGAGGAAGAGATGACCAAATCGGTCGGCAACCAGAGTGACATCAAGTCCCTCGTCAAGATGGCGTTCCAGGTCTCGATCGACCACATCAAGGAAGCCGCCAATCATTCGGCATTACTCACTGCCGCTGCCAACGACAATGCCACCAAACTCCCCCTCGAGACCTGCAACAAGCTGTTCAACTATGCAGTGGAGGACCTCGAGGACGCCATAAATGACATGCTCAGGTACCAGCTCAGCGATCTCCACAAGGCCGTGTACGATCTCAAGGACTGGCTGAGTGCAGCGCACACCTATCAGGGCAACTGCCTGGATGAGTTCACCAACCAGAGTTGCGACGCAGCGGTGTCGATGAAAAAGGCGCTGAACCGATCGATGGAGCTGACGGCCAATGCTATACAGATCGTGCACCATTTCGGTGACATGATATCAGACTTCAAGCTCCCATCGCTCCTCGACGGCGTCAATGATAGCAACACAAGTAACAGCAACAACCACAGGCGGCTGTTGGATGTCGACGAAGAGGAATACCCTTCGTGGGTGTCACAAGGGAGGAGGAGGCTTCTTCAGCTTGCTCCCCTTCAATTGAGACCTACGGTGATTGTCGCCAAGGACGGAAGCGGGCAGTTCAGGACGGTCAAGGAGGGGATCGCGGCCATGCCGAGAAACAACAAGGATTTTGTTGTGCTTTACGTTAAGGAAGGAGTGTACGATGAAATAGTAACCGTCGAAAAGAACTTGAACAAGTTGGTTCTCATCGGAGATGGGCCCACAAGGACCAAGATCACCGGATCGTTGAACGTCGCCCGTATGAAAGGCATCGGCACTATGCTGTCTGCAACATTTTGTACGTATTATAAAACTCTCAATCACTAGACCCAAATATTAAAGTAGCTATTAAAGACGTAAACGTTGAAATTATTATGCTGCAGCGGCGGTTGGCCCAGAGTTCATGGCCCGGGACATAGGGTTCGAGAACTCGGCCGGCCCTGACGGCCACCAGGCCGTGGCATTCCGTAGCCAGTCAGATAATTCTCTGATGTTCAACTGCCAATTCGACGGGTTCCAGGACACTCTGTACACCCAGAGCAGACGTCAGTTCTACCGCGACTGCACCATAACAGGCACCGTCGACTTCATCTTCGGCAACTCTTTCACCATCTTCCAGAACTGCCGCCTGATCGTCAGGAAACCGATGGACAACCAGCAGAACATGGTCACAGCCCATGGCGCAGACGTACCTAACATAGGAACGTACTACGTGTTCCACAACTGTACCATCATGGCCGAACCCGCGTTGGTCCCTTTCATCCAGCGGAACCCAACATACCTCGGCAGGCCGTGGAAGCCGTACGCAAAGACAATCTACTTGCAGTCCCAAATCGACGCGTTGATCCCCCCGACGGATGGCACGGCTGGGACGGCTCCCCCGACTCCGTCAACACCTGCTTTTATGCCGAGATCGACAACCGCGGGGCCGGGGCTAACAAGGACAGAAGGGTGAAGTGGAACGGAGTTCACGACATGAGCATCACCGAAGCAAACCAGTACACATTGGATGTTCTTTACCAAGGGGCGGACTGGGTGAAGACATCCGGAGCGCCCTTCTTTACCGGATTGCTGGGGCCGGACCTGCAAGCAACCAGCCACCCGGTGCCGATGCCGCCGCCGCCGCAACAGCCCGGGGACAACCAGGTGCAACAGCCCGGGAACGGCCAGCCACTGCCAGGGATCATGCCGATGCCGATTGACGTTGATATTAAAGGGAAAGGCAAGAAACACAAGGGCAAGAAGGGAAAGAAGGGTAAGAAAAAGAAAGCGGATTAGTGAAGATGGTTTGATGAGGAAGGCCTAAAAGTGATATGCATCTGCTGGTGCTATTTTTATTTCTAGTAGATGCAAGAACTTTTTATTTTTTTTACTTTCACAAAAAATGTATTTATCATCCTTGTTTGAAGATATTTCAGTGGGTCCAACAATAAAATAACTTGGGAAAAATATTTCAATCATTTGGTATGTAACTGTTGTCCTTTTGCTGTATTTTTTTTATTTTGAATAATTTTAACTTTACAAATTTTAAAGCATAAACATGTGATAATAAGAATGAAATAAAAATATTTTTCTAGCATACAAATTTTAACGTTAAACATGCAAATAAACTGTTGTATAAATCATGAAAAGAATAAATAAACAATTGAAAATAAAGCTGTCTTGTAAGAGAGCAGTTGTGTCATTCACTGTGCTAAAAGACAAATACCCGCCCTATCCTTGGACGTTAAATTGGTATCATAAACTAGCAGTAAAATAACCAGCACCCGGCGTGAACATATGCACGGGTCTCTTACTCAGATGAAGAACGATTGCGCACTATAAAATAAGTTTGAATTAAAAAAACAAAGTATGAAATCTTTGCAAGGAATAAAATTTAGAATAAACAATTGAAAGAACTCCTTTTGCCAGTACTAGATTGCAGCAGAGAGCTCAAGGAGGGAGAAGAGAAAACTTTGGAGGAGAAAATCTTTGGATTATTATGCTCTCAGCTATGAAAAGAGGGTCTATTTATAGGTTGAATAGCCCCCATTCAACAGTTACATGTATATAATAGTCACTTTAATGCGAACATTTCCCATGTCTCCAGAACTATCAAAATTAAGTATAGTAACTGTTGGCAATAAATGCAATTAATCGATCAGAATAAAAAAAGAAATAAAAATTAATTTGCTACTGCTCGCTCGCTTGCATAACGCACGTGTCGTGACGTGCTGGCATGAGGGGCAGAGCGGTGTGGCGTGGCGTGCATGCATGTGTGCGGTGTACCCTACCCATAGCAATTAATTTATAATAATAGAGGGAGGAAGGATTGGTATTTAAAGTCCTATTGTTCCTATGTCTCATCCCATATGGACCAAAAAACAAGATAAAGTGGCCACTATGGGGAAATTCAAGTTTTCCCCTTAGTTGGCACACTCACCCCAACAATTCCCCCAAAAGCATGAATTTGAGAGAAGACAATAAAAACAATCAATGAATAACTCAAAACATAAATGTAAATAAAGGCTGAGCAATCTCATACTCAGAATTTCAGGGTAGATAGCTTGAGGTTTTGAACCTCCCGTTAGTGAAATTGATCGCAATCTAAGAGACATAAAGGATTAAGCCTTGAATTATGCCTATTTACCATATATTGACAAAAGACATACAGTTTGACTTCATCTATTTAGCGAGCAGGTTGAGCGTTAATGACCATGCTCATAATAACAGACTTACGAGAGTTTTTAGGAGTCAGCACTGCCCCCAACCGCGATCATCATGGTTCCTCTCATGTAGGTAAGTCCTCTAAGAATACTATAACTGGATATTATACTCTTCACAATTCATGTGTTGGATTTATTAAGAGTTAAAGCTTAATATAGGCAGATGTATTTTAAGAGTATCATCACCATATAGAAGGGATAATAGTTACATAGGCTACAAACATGATATATTATATCCAGGTCGATACTCCACATGAGTGTCACAAGTTCAGCTTGTTTTACCATATCGAACCTTTTTCATGGGAATATTTTGCCAACCAAGAAGGTCGGGTTTTTGTTACTGTCGGTGAGTTTCTCTTTGAGTTTAACCTCATCTCCCTCGATGTATCTTGGACCAAACTCCTAGAAAGACCCTCTATCAAAATGACTTATATATATATATATATATATATATATATATATATATATATATATATATATCAAAATAGATTTTATAAGGTCCAAGTCATATTATAACTTAACAACTTTTTATTTCAAGTGGTGATAATCAGATGCCTGACTTTTCATAACCAATACTTAAGCTCTTGACACCCTTTGTCAAATGGACTTATAAAGCTATGGGTGATATTATTGCTTAGAATCTTTTGATTTTAATACATGAATAATTTGTCATTTTGTGTGGAACCCCCCATTTTGGAGTAATTAGATAAGTATGAAAATATTATTCCATTTTAACATGTCAATAGATAATATTTTTATTCATGTATACGATTAATCAAACTGGTCAAAACAGAAATATAAAATTTCTAGTATGAACTGAATATGTACTTTGAGAGAAAATTCTTTATTATACATTTTGCTCACTTTATTAATATAATAATGATGTCAAAGATTAAAATTTATATTTAGAAAATGGTTGTAAAGTTGTTCCTTTTCGGACAGTTTTTAAATTACCTCTGTAAGTTCACCTAGAGGGGGGGTGAATAGGTGATGGCTAATCTAATGGTCACTTAATGCCAAATAATGCGGAAGCTAAAAACAATTATGACCAAAACTAAACTCTTACACTAAACACTACGTATAACACAAGAGTGTTGCCGAATTCCCCGTGAAGGGCTCTGGACAAACTCCTCTAGATTCCCCTTGAATGGGTTGAGGTGCCGCGTTAGCTCTCTTGGTTGAATACAAGTGTTAGCAAACAATCCCAAGCAAGTATATCAATTATGCACACAATATATCAAGCATGTAAATGATAAAGACAATTAATAGCATGCAAGATATAAAAGAGACAAAGAGAGAGAGAGTGAGCAATCGCAAACACAAAGGGTTTGTTTCGAGGTTCGAGCACACTTGCTCTACATCCCCGCCTTCGACACACGAAGGATTTTCACTATGCAAGATCCCAATGGATCTCTCCCCGGTGCCGCAACACCTACAAACCCTCGGACTCCCTAGTCCCGTACACACGCAAGCCCCACAAGCTTGCCGAGGCCGCACCTCAAATACGGAGTTCGCACCCGAACTCGAAACAACGCGGACACACACGTCTGCCTCCTCAAAGTACAAGAAATGATCTCTTGGTGATCTAAACACTTTGATCACCAATAAAGACTCTCACTACAACACTCCTAAAAGATGAATAGCAATGGATAGCTCAAGTGCATGTGTGAGAAAACAAGGAAAGAGATGGTGGAGGAAAACTCAAAGAATCTCTTTTAACACACTCTAAATAAAATCTTCCCTTTTGATTGGAAGTATTAGCACTCAATATGTGGAGAAAACTCTTTTAAAAGGATAAGAAAAACTGGCCCAAAGCTCTCCTAAAATCTTGGTGAAAAACAATGCCCAAACCCTAAATTTATAGGCTGTTAAAAACTAGCCGTTGGGGTCTGTCAGACCTGTCGGTCGACCGCCAACGGTCAAGAATCCGACCGTTGGAGCCTCCGGTCGACCGCCCGGTCGACCCAAAAGAACAGAGAGCACTGCTCTCAGTTCCGGTCGACAGGGTCGGCAGACCGGCCATCTACCGTCAAGGCGTGCACGTTGTGCACGTCGGTCGACCGGTCCGGTCGACCGACTTCAGGTATAGTCGACTATACAGTCGACTTGCTGAAGCCAGAAAACAGAAATCTGGGATTAAAAAGTTTGTCTTTTGGCTCACATAAAAATCCCATAAAATACATGAAAATCTACAAACATAGTTTTGCCAATATACTTTGATAAACCAACATGCTTGCACAAAATCAAGGCATGTTATAAAGATTTGGACTATTTTTGTAAGTTGGAAATATTGGCTCAATTGAAAACTAGTATTTTTCTAAAACTTGTTTTCCAAACTTCTTTATGATACAAAAACAAGATATTTTGAATTCATTAAAGCATAGTGTGTATGGATATGATCCACTACACAATTAAGATGAAATATCTATATTTTGGCATTAAGCTCTAAATATGGTTTTGGATAAAAGACATGCATATGAGAAATTTCAAAAACCAAAAGTATTTTTTCAAAATGAAAGTCTTTTCTAAATCTGAAAATTCTTTTATGAAAAGACAACTAAATCAAGAGTGTGTGTGTGTGTGATATATATTTGAGCAATCCACCAACTATTCTATCCTTTACATTTTATCTAAAAACAACAATCTTATACCTAGACACAAGTCTTCATCTTCTTGAAGTCTTCACTTGAAGCCTTCTCATCTTCTAGACTTGGTCCAAACACGATCCATAGAGTTAGACTCCTCTTGAGTACTTGATGTGATCTTGATGCACAAGCTCTTGAATCAAACCGTGCTAGCTCCAAAACTTGACTTCAAATCCTTTGTTGAAGCTATGCACCTACTAAGATCTTGATAACAAATCTGTCACTAATTAAACACAAGATCATTAGTACAATAACTACATGAGTTGATCATCATCAAAACTAGAGTGATGGGCCTTTGGGCCACAACCTCGCCATATAATTTCTTAATAATATTTGAATTTCTATTTTTGGACAAATCATTATAACTTCAATTTAGCGATTAGGATATAGAATTTCTTTTTCATCGGTACATGCAACTTGTTCATGTTTTCGCGCAATTAAAACATACTTTATAATTATTTATCTTTGAAAGGATGTTATATTTAAATCTTCAAAGAGACCTTTAAAATATGTTTATATTTATAATCATGTAATCAAACTCTTTTAAATCTCTTTTAATAAAAGAAACTATTAAATCTCTATCAATAAAGAAAATCTTCAAATCTCTAAAGATGTATACAACTGACAAATAGTCAAAATATTGTCCTTACTTACGATGTAAGGTCTTTATTGAAGAACTTAGAGATTTCCATTTGTGCAAGACTATGAAAATAAATTTTTAAAATTTAGTCACAAGAATCATGCATTCAAAGTTTCATATATAAAAAATTTTAATTTGTAAATGCAAATTACAAAATGAGTGTATAAGTTAAATTCTAATTTTCAGAAATTAATTAAGAATTTTAATAATTCTATTGTATGTTAAAATTATTAGAGCTCATTTAATAAGATGCATTACATGTAGTTGTTTACAAAATAGTTATCAGGATAAATTGCACTTTAATACTCTAAAGCTTCAAATTATTGCATTTAAATACCCTATTGATTTCTTTGTTGTACATGAATGCCTTATATATTTTTTCTTCTAGCACTTTGAAACCCTTTGTTATCCTATAATATTCTTTAGAATATTCCCATGTAAGAAATATGAAACTCTTTTGGACAATTATATCCTCTTCTTCATCTATATTCTTTAAATCTTATTTATCCCATTTCTCTAAACTCATAAACTGTTGTGCCTACGACAACAACCTGATGAGGATCCCCTGAATCTCCCAAGTAAGAAGAACAATCCCAAAACAGCACAAAAACAAATACCAAGAGAAA